>JAFIRS010000711.1:0-577445 GCA_018342105.1 Gonioctena quinquepunctata | reverse complement strand
AAAAAGTAAAATTTTTGATAGCTTCTTCCTATGCAGTTTTTTCCCCTTTATATTTTCTGCTTGAAACCAAGCAAAAAAAACACTATTTGCTTGATTTTTCCTCTGTAAACATACAACACTTCACAACATCTGAAAAAAGTCTTGATTGATCCAGAAAAAGAGGCTGTTTTATTTTAAAAATTTTTGGGAAGTAATCAAGACCCAAATTTGCTTTTTTTTTTACTTCCAGAAAGGAAGCAAAAAACCTTACACTTTATTACTTTTTATGTTTTCACTAAAAAAACCTGCAATGTATCAACATTTTTCTGTCAAGTTGGATAATGTGGGGAAGGAATTGAATCTTCCTTGAAATTTTCTTTAAATAAAATCCTATCATTAATATCTAAATTATTTTTTTTAATTAAAGGATTTCATGCAGTGTTATTTCAGGTAGGATTTTTTCTGGGAATTTTTATAAGGGAAACCCATTGTCCTAAGTAAAGCAATTTCCATAAACATTCTCTATATCGTGGTTAACATCTCGGTTTTTTAAGCCCGAAATGTTGTTTTTTATTCCAACCATTTCCCCTGAAAAGTTAATCATTTTTTTGTAAAATACATTAGTACTTAATGTTAAGTTAACATGTATTTTAACTTTTAAAGGGTTTGTAAAAAATTTTTTCACACAATCCAATAATTAAATTTTAAGGATGGAAAACCCCCAAAAACCCAGTCCACCATCAGTAGTTTGAGACTTTCAAGTATCCAAAGGGTTTTTAAAAAAAAGGTTTCCCAGAAACGTTTGTTGCCCTTTTTATTAAAACCCCTTGTAGAATTTTTCTCAATATTTCAGAATTCAGTAGATTAAACATCCTATCAAGAAAAACAAAAAAAAAGACGAAAAACCCGGCTCTAAAAAAAAATGTCGTCGCCCAAATAACAAGTGTTGATGTAAACGCTTGCCAAATGATTTTTGGGGGGGCTCATAATTTTATAACCATTCCCCGGTTGTTACTGTCCCCCCTTAACTTGTATATTATCTTCAAAAAACTTTGACAAAAAATACTTAAGGGTCCTGGTAATCGATAGTTGAAAATAGTTTCGGGTCTTTTTTAAAGTAAATTAAAAAACTTTCATCATAATGCCATTATATTAAATTTCGTACAAGTGCATGAACTGGCAATGTTGTTGATGATATGGCATGATTGGTGTGCCCCCATCTAAAATGTGGTTATGAATCATAAAAAATTTTCCCCTTCCACTTATTTTAGCCTTCTAGTTCTATGAGTTCTGGGGTTTTTTACTTTCTGAAGAATATCATCAGGGAAAACATAATATCAGTTAAAGGTTCTGATCTGGAAAGAAACTTGATTATGGGGGGTAGTGAACCATTTTTTGGGGAATATAATTCTTTAATACTTTCAAAGCAACATTTTTTCACCTCTTTAGTGTTTGTTGATTTTTTGTTGGGTAAAAGATATGCCAACAAATGATTTTGGGGTTATACCTTTTTCATAACGCCTCAAAAATTTTTGAATGTTTTGTTATGTCTTTTTGTCAAAATGGCTTTTTTCCCTAATTTTTTTAAATTCTTCCACAACAAAAAAAAACCCTAAATTTTTTTTTGTGTCTATCTATTGCGATAGAGAATGTTTAAAGATTTTGGGTAATCTTCGACTAATCTTTTAACTGAAATTTAAAAAATTTTTTTCCCTTTTAAATGTTGTCTTTTCGTTTTGCCTCCTCGAAAAGTATGGGCCATGACCCCAACGAAACAGTCGGAAAGGGAATTCCATCTGACATCATTTCAAAACCCCTATTTTTCCCTCCCCCGGTATGCTGCAGAGGCAAAAGGTTGTTACGGAAGTATTTGGCAGTGTAAACAAAAAATGTTCTTTAATTTAGAGATTTTCAAATCCTTATATAGAAAATTTTAAAAAATATGTGCAGCACAACCATATTTTGGCCAATTCAGTAGTAGATTTTTTGATTTGATGTCGCATTGCAGCCATTGCTGCATTCTCTGTGACAAAACTAAATCCCTGTACAGTCATTGGTTTTAAGCTTATTTATGAGTGCTGTTGCAATTTCATTAAATATACAGAAGTATGTGGATTCCCAAAAATATCTAGGTATCTGCTAACTAAGAAGAAAGACCCCCTTTTGGGAAAACCCCTTTTGCACAGATAATTTACTATATTATTTTATTTTTTTTTTTGTTTTTGTTAGTTCCCCTCAATCTGTTTATTTCTGGGGAGAGCATCGTTAAAAGGTTTTCCTTCCCTGTAAGTTTTGAGGTAAAAGGGAAATCATGATCTCCGCCCCCAAAAAAACCCCCACACACCAATTTTGAATAGAATCTGACAAAAACCCACCAAAACTCGTCCGCCATCCGGGGGTCCCCATCTTGAATTTATAGATGTTGACAAAAATTCATAATTCCTAACCTAAAAACCCCACATCCCAAATTTTTGAATAAAATATGACCATAATCAAAAAAATGGTCCCCATCTTGGAGTTCCTTGAATTTATGAATTTCGAAAAAAATTTCAAAATCCCGGGCCCCAAACCCCCCGCATACCAATTTTAAACCAAATTTGGGACCATAATCACAAAATTGCCCTCCATTTTGGGGGGCCCCCATCTTGAATTTATGAATTTCGACAAAAGTTCATAATCTCCGCCCCCAAAAAACCCCACATAACAATTTTAATCGAATCGGACCATAATTACAAAATTTGTCCTCCACCCTTGTAGTCCCCATCTAAAAAAAATTTTTGACAAAAAATCATAATATCCGACCCCAAAAACCATCACATCCCAAATTTTTGGGATCAGATTGGACTATAATTAAAATATCGTCCGCCATCTTGGGGGCCCGCCATTGTGTTTTTCTCTAAAAAAAACCATAATACATTGTTCAAGAATTATGGGAAAACCTGCCAAATTTCAAATTTTAAATTTGGGCGACTAGAAGTCTGGGCAAAATTCAGTTGCAAGATTTTAAACCCCCCATACATACAAACATTGCAAGTTAAAAAAAGCTTTAAAGTTCAACCATTTTTTAATTGCAGAAGCTGTTTCTATAGGGGCCCAAAACAAAAAATCACCCGCCAACATGAGCGGGGTTTGCAAAAAGGAAAAGAAAAAAAATGTTAAAAACCAAACATTTTCCAACGGCGAACGGAAGATCAAAAAATCCGATAGTCAACGTGGGTTTGAGTGACAGCCGTTTTAGTTCTACAACAGCCAATCAAACCGCAAGCCAAAAGATAATGCTTGGGGGGTCTATACGCTGAGACTAAAAATCATCAGTTATATACGTGTTTGGGGCCTGAGTAAATGAAAGCCAGTAGCGTCGCCGGTCTGGGATGGAAGTTTTAAAAAAATTCTATAGTTGTGTTTGTTGGGAAATATGCCCTTTTTTTTGATGATGGAAAATGAAATTTGGGTGATCCGATTCCTTTAATACATAAAGACTGGGAAACTTTTTTTTGTTGAAAAGGGAAACATTCTCAATTGAATATTGATAGAAAGATTTTTCGGGAAAAGAAAAAACCACGATTAAAATG
Organism: Gonioctena quinquepunctata; assembly: GCA_018342105.1. Taxonomy (NCBI): domain Eukaryota; kingdom Metazoa; phylum Arthropoda; class Insecta; order Coleoptera; family Chrysomelidae; genus Gonioctena; species Gonioctena quinquepunctata. The sequence goes on along the minus strand of JAFIRS010000711.1, from coordinate 573,894 downwards.
AAGTTTTTTTTTGGAATGCCCCAAAGAAAAAAAACTACCCCGAAAGCCACGCTGGAATTGAACTACATCTGATAGATATTCTGAAAAAAGGGCCCCCCCTCAAAAAAAAAATCTGAAATTGAAAATGGTTTGACTTATAATAAAAAAAGTTCATACACCCCCAATACCAAACTCCAGCTCCCCATCGACATCAGTTTCTCGCGAAAGCTTTTCCCCAACCCACGATAATACAGGGAAAAATTTAACAAGCCCTTTTATGACAATTTTAAGGAGGCCCTTTAAAATTTTTATAATGCTACCACCAATTTGTTTCATTTAATTTTTATTCATAATTAGTTTGAATTGAAAAAAAAAATTATATTAGGTATCCTTTTTTCTCATAAATATTTTTTAAAAATAATAATTATACTCATAGGAAAAATGTTGCACCTAACACATGCGGAAATTTCTTTTCTACGAAAACCCCGATAAATGTTCATTTTATAACCGTAACTTCAATCATAAAAAGAAAATTTTGTACAGAATTTCATTTTTTATCGGTTAAAGGAAGTTTTTGTTTGCAAAAAAAATGGGAAAAGGAAAGTAGGTTTCAATTTTAAAATCACGACGACTACGAATTTTTTAAAAATTGGGACGTCCAAAAGGGCAAATTGGGTGAAAAGTCAGAGATCGTTTCCAAAAGTTTTAGTAGGTAACGAAATTTTCTAGTTGTTTTCAAAAACCATTAAAAAATGGAAACTGATAGTGATATTGACTTAGATTTGACACCCTCCGAACATAATAGAAGCAGCGAAGGTAACAACAACAGTGAATTTATTACCGGAAATCGAAGAGTATGTGTATCAACGCGCGCTTATAACCCTTTATTTGACGTGGAAGGTAGATCAACGACAAAATCGTTTTCCGAGAACGTTTTAATGTATTTATTTTGGCGACTTAGCCAAAAAATTTAAAGTTCCACTTTGTGGTCACACTTCCTACCGTGTTGAGAACGACTCTTAGTATCTATAATGATATAGATACGCCAAACATTTGAAACTGAAAGCATTCCTCAAGTGGCAGTCTTAAACGGCTACAAACCCAAAAAGTCAAAGATCTTACAGTAAAATGACATCGATAATTTCATTAACAGGCTCCATGAAATATATTTGGCAACAAAAGTAAGTTTTATATTTCCATTTGATGAAAATATGTTTGGCAAACCAATTTTACATTGTGGTTGCATTAGTTATGGGAGTAATGGGTGCATGTAGAAGACATGAATTACATCAAATGAAAATTACTCATTTCTAATGATCTTGGTTCAGTTGTTTAGGTAACAAATACCTAGACAGTTAAACCAAAATAGTACGAAATTTTACTGTAATTGGCAAATTCTACGAAATTCGGCAAAAATACGCAAAATCTTCTGCCCCCAAAATAAAGTAATAATGGTCCATGGTTTTTCATTATATATCAAAAGGAAAGTGTACCAATCAGAATAGGCCTGAATAAGTTTGGGGGCTATGGGGAAGTTATTTCCAAGTGCATTTAAAATTGCCACCATGAATTATATACTGGCACTGTTGCTGATCCTCCGCAACAATTTTGTTGATGCTGAGGTGACATAACCACGTTAAAACGCCGCCACGGTGGCTGGAAATCTACCACAGTCGCTGAGGGATATTATATTGAGCGAATCGAAGAAAAGTAAGCTTGACATAGTAAATAAATTCAAACGCACACAGAACATACCATCAGGCATACCAACGAATTTAAAATGGAAATCGCGAGAAGCCGCTCCAATTTCCGCAACGTCGACAAATTACCACGGAAAAGCACTATATTCAGCAATCAAGTTCTCCAAATATGATATTCAATAATTGCACATTCAACTTCAATTAGATACATACATACATTTATAGGCTTTCCTATTTCTGTGTATCTTATTAGAAATAGCAATAAAGAAAATATTTACATTTCTTCAATTTATATTTTAATTTGATAGAAAGCCCATATGGCGAATTCGGGAGTAATGAAATATCAGTTTATTTCTTTCAAAGTTTTGCAATGTATGGTACGTATTAAACGCGAACGAGTTGTCATAGAAAAGTATATATCCAGTTCCCGCAAATGGCATCATTTTGTACCATGCATAATATAATTATTTCCACACTTAACGGCCATCACGTGCGAAAAAGTACCACTTGTGCAAATTGTGGTTTCGAACTGTTAACTCTGGTATCAAAATACCCGTAACGTAACATCTGCCGTAGTATTGTACAATCCAGTCTTATTATAGTTTATGTTGATGATTTCATATCACATCTGATAAATTCGACTAATCCAAAGCGATGAACCACTTTTTCGAAATTGTTTCTCATGGATTTCTGATAAACACATATACAACTTATGGTTAACCATTGCGTCGTAGCGTAGAAAGAATGATGCACTTTTTGTTACCACCACAGAGGCCTCAAGGAGACGTAGTTCATGATGATGTTCAAGGACGAGAACAGTAAATATAAGATGGAGATTGCGAGGTACAACGTACCTGCTGCGAAAGAGCATGTAATGCAGGCACGTGTCAGTTTCCATTGTTGAACTCTGTCCAGTTTGTATGTCCATATCGTAATCTTGAACAGTTCTTCTGTTTCAGGATGTTCTTCCATTTCTGCAAACTGATTTCAATTGATTTTTAAGTGTGCTAAATTGTTCTTCTGCTTTTTAATTTCATACTGTAGATTCCTCGTTATTGCTTTTGTCCAGTAGCTCACAAAATGACCATCATGGAAAATTGTATTGCCTCTTTTGGACGCGTAGAGCATTTTGATCAGCTGTTATGGTTATGCCGTTTTTCTACGTTATTTTCTCGACCGATACCACTGTTTTTTTCGTTCAATACAAACTGTTCTACATATGGTTACTTTTGGTTAGTGGGATGTATTATGTTGGCTGTGAGTTTTCCGCGTAACGAAAAATAAAATCTATGGTGGATCCGCGTCTTCATGGTTTTAACGTGATATTTGTCCATGGTGTAGTTAACGAAGAAGGAATTGAGGTAGTCGTAACAATGTCTTTCGACTAGGTAGTTTTTCCCAGTTTTAGGATCGATGAATGCCTCAGTGAAGTCGCAACTTCGTGCCAGAGTGCAAAACCAAAGTGTTTTTCGAAATTAATGGTGGCGAGTCTGCGGTTTCCAGAATGCACGGGAATTGTCCTTCGTATTTCGTACACTTCCACGATGTCGTTGTATTTCTTTCGGTTCATCGTAATGCTTACATTCCGATCTGACGAGTGAATTAGATACGATAATTGTGAGGGTGAGAACCATGAAGAGGTTCATTTTTTTTGTAATTAGAAGAACAACTTGAAGCATTCGTTGATGCACTGAGTAAGGATTTCTGTTCTCCTTATCTATGTTCAGTCATTGTAGATAGCGCTATCACCTATTATTTGCTTAGTAAGTCACAAAAAATGTTTTCCTGAAATGTAAGTATATAGTGTTTGAGTAGAGTAGAGTAGAGAGTAGAGTTTATTTGGTGCAGCTGATTATAAAATCTTACACAAGTCATTGAAAAAAATATACATGTCTAAGACTCACAATCATATAGTCCATACAGGTCAATGAACACATACACTCACATACACATACTAGAAAAACACAAAAAAAAAGATGTACACACAATAATATATAAATACAATGCGGTTTGAATAAATATATGAGTATAATAATACAAAATAGCAAAAATCTATGTGTGTGGAAAAGGGAGTTTGGTAAACGAAGTAACTATTTTAATCGTGGATTTTCAATTCACAGAAAATCTTTCTATCAATATTCAATTGAGAATGTTTCCTTTTTCAATAATCATGTAGATTATATATAGTATTTGTGAAAGTAATTTGTTGATTATTTTCTGAATTTATAAATTGAGAGGTTTCTGGTTTCTTCTGGCAGTTTATTATAAAGTTTTATGTCCAAGCTATTTTTTAGCTGAAATTTCCAATCTATATAATTCTATCAACAAGGTTGTTGGCGCGTTTCTTGTTTGATATAAATGAATATCTCTGTGAGTCTGAAATTGTTGATTCTTTTGTGTATTTCTACAAGAGACTGATAGATGTACACGGCAGGAAGAGAGTCATAATATGTAGGCTTGAAAATAGGGTCTACAAGAGTCCCTATATAATTTGCATCGGTAATTATCCCACTGTCTGCTCTGCATCAGGAAACTCCGATTTCAGGAAGGGGGAGTTGCCCCATAGATATAAAATTTAAGGGCTTTGATAGGTGAGGCATGAAAAAAGCGCGAAATAGGCTGTATGTAGTACCCCAGGACTTATGCAGCTTCGATTTTCCCACAGAAAAGTTTGTGTCGACAATTTTTACACAGCACTTGGTATGATTTGACCACTGGGATTGACTAATATAATAAGGAGTTTAAACCATTTCATGATTAACAATATTTTGTTGAGAAAGTAATAGATTCCGTTTTGTTTCGTTACACTTCAGGGTATTAGGAGTTAGCCACCGCTTGATTGGTGGGAAAGATCTGAGCTGATACTTCATTCAAATCGTTCAGGATTACCGGTCTGAGGATAAAAGTTGCATCGTCAGCAACAGTATGCAGTTGATAAAGTTCATATGATCGAATATATCCCGTATATAGATATTAAACAGGAGTGGACCTAATACAGAACCCTGCGGTACCCCACATGCGATTTGAGCAGTGTGTATGAATTTTTGCTATTATAAAGTAGTACCGACATGTATCTATTTGATAAGTAGGATTTGAAAAAGTCGAATACCATAGTGCTCCAGCTTATCAACAATAAATACCTGATGTGAGACATGCAGTCAAAAGAGTGGGAGGGGCAAAATGCAAACGAATTGTTGTAAATCGTGCTTTTTGAGTAATTTCACTATGATAACACTGTAACTTAAGCTTAAGTTGGATACAGTGGGAAACGATGCACATAAATAAGATAAAAGATATTCTGATTATTGGTACAATTTCTTATTCGAAAATCTACGTTGAGTGTAGTCTTAGGGTGCTATTGGGAAACGTCACGAATGATCCAAACTTGTATTTTTATAAAAGCCTCCATGCTTCATATATAAGACAATTGATAAAATTCAGTGAACGTACGTTCTTGTTTTATGTCGATTTAAGTTCTAAGCTGCCCTTTCGAGAGCTCATTGTTGTTTCTACAAATGGTTGCGTTTATTTTTGCTTAATTCTATGATTTACTTTACTTTTCCAGGACATTTCAAATTTTTTCTATTTTAATTTGTCCGAATTGCTTTTTCAAGGACTATGAAAATATGTGTATATCGAAAACTATAATGAGCCTAAAATGCACATTCATATCTATTTGAGAAAGAAATATTTGGAATATAAGATTTTCCATTTTTTCAGGACCAGTATGATACTTATCTCTACACATCGTTGAAAGTGGGATAGATTTTCTGAAAATATTTGGCAATTCGTGAGGGATCGAGTATCATGAATGTGATTACGCTTGAAATTAAGGTAAGAATTAGTTAGTTTTATTAATTGGCATTTTTGTTTTGCTTTGGCCCTCCAGTTATTATGTTAAGGCACACTTCTTCTAATGATATATTTAAATCAGCAACAAGTCTGAGATGAACATTAATTAATGATTTCCTTGTATTTTGGTAATCTCAAACGTTCAGACGAAAAAAAAAATGACTCTCGCATTTTTATTTAATTATTTTAGTCTTTCATGAACTGCCATCTTATTGAATTCCTGACAAAATTGATAATCTCCGACACCAAAAAATCTATATATCAAAATAAAACATGTCGCCATCTTGATTTCATGAATTTTGACAAAAACATCATGATGTCCGACCCCAAAACCCTGGTACAAGCCTCCGATACTCAAAACCTACATATAATGTACAAAATATGTCGCTATCTTGATTACGAATTTTGACAAAAACATCATGATGTCCGACCCTCAAACCCCTGCACAATAACAAATTTGGGAAATGAATAGGCTATAATCACAAAACTCGTCCCAATCTTGAATTCTGAATTTGACCGACAAAATCATGATCTCCGACCCCAAACCCCACACAAACCCTCTCTGACACCAAAAAAACCTACATACGTACAAAACATGTCGCCATCTTGATTTCAATTTTGGATGAAAAACATCAAGGATGTCCGACCCCAAAACCTCCCCACACACAAATTCTGGAATGGAATAGGGCTAATCACAAAACTTCAACCTAATCTTGAATTCTGAATTTTGACCGACAAAACTATGATCTCCGACCCCAAACCCCCCACAAACCTCCTCTGACACCAAAAACCCACATACACGTACAAACATGTCGCTATCTTATCACATGAATTTGACAAAAACATCATGATGTCCGACCCCAAAACCCCCAATAATAAATTTGGAATGAATAGGGCTATAATCATCACAAAACTCGTCCCAATATTGAATTTGAATTTTGACCGACAAAATCATGATCTCCGACCCCAAAACCCCACACTAACCTCTCTGACACCAAAAACCTACATACGTACAAAACATGTCGCCATCTTGATTTCCCCAGTACTTGACAAAACATCATGATAAGTCCGACCCCAAAACCCCACACACAAATTTGGAAATTAAATAGCTATCAACAAACTCAACCCACCTTTGAATTCCCTGAATTTGACCGACAAAACCATGATCTCCGACCCCAAAAACTGCCACAAACCCCTCTGACACCAAAACCTACATACGTACAAACATGTCGCCATCTTGATTTTCATGAATTTTGACAAAACATCATGATGTCCGACCCCAAAAACCCCTACACAATAAATTTGGAAATGGAATAGGCTATAATCACAAAATCCTGTCCCAATTTGAATTCTGAATTTTGGACCGACAAAATCATGATCTCCGACCCCAAAACCCTACAAACCCTCTCTGACACCAAAACTCCACATACGTACAAACATGTCGCCATCTTGATTTCATGTATTTTGACAACCATGATGTCCGACCCCAAAACCCCCACACAATAAATTTGAATGGAATAGGCTATAACTCAAAACTCGTCGCCATCTTGAATTCTGAATTTTGACCACAAAATCATGATTCCGGACCCCAAAACCCCTTACAAACAATTTTTTTGACCCCTGCTGCAATAACAAAACTCGTCGCCACATTGAGCCACCTTGAATTTAGCAATTTTTACAAAAAATCGTGATGTTCGGCCCCAAAACCCCTCACATACCAATTTTAAATGGAATCGGGCCATTAATAAACACGTCGATATCTTGGAGCCGCTATCCTTGAATTAATGGATTTTGACAAAACATCATGATGTCCGACCCTGCAAAAGCCCTCATACACACCAATTTTGAATGGAGGGACTATAATCACAAAAACTCGTCGCCATATTGAGTCGCTATCTTGAATTTGTGAATTTTGACAAAATCGTCATCTCTGTTCCCTGAAAACCCCACATACCCAATTTCCTTAATAGAATCGAACCATAATCACAAAACTCGTAAGTCATGTATTGAAGCTGCCATTTTGTAAGCTTGTAAAAATATACAACACTGCTTCTCAAAACTAAATAACACTTTCTTATAATTGCACTTGATACTTAGTAAAAATGTCCTAAGGATTTATAAGTTCAACGAAGTTTTTAGTAAAACTGATATATTAAAATAAAGGAAATTATCATTACTTAAAAACCTCGAAAGACTATAATACTACAAAAGATTTTATAAAAGCAAAAATTTTGAAAATCCTTTGAAACAATTTTTCTTTTATAGTTATAGAAAAGTTCACATCTCGAGTACGAAAAGAGATAAGGCAGTTCATACACCCTTCCACTGAATATCACAATCACACACAGCTGATTCTGAAGAGACATTTTCTTAAATGAAGAAATATTCGCGAAAAAAACGAATTCGTTTCTGACTTTATGTGCACTATAGAACGAAGTTAAGTTTCTTTTGAAAACCGTGCAGATCCGCAGATTGTTATAAAAAAGCAAGCTATACGATCCGCTCGAAACCATGGTTACTAGTCCATTGAAATTTTACAATTTAAGCACCGAATATTGCATTTTTAGAGGACGCCCCACTAAATTAAAGAAGTTATAAGTAAAAAGTGAGAAAATTTCAAATTTTCTTTTGCTCTATAACTTTTTTATATTTTACAAAAAAAATTACCCAGACCAATCTTCTAGATGAGATCTTTGAGGAAAAATTTTTCCTATACAGTTTCCTTCCTGAAAGTTGACCGGGTTCGTCAATGCTCATGAGAATCCGGTCGAAACGAAATGTTTAACTTATTTTTTTTTTATTGTAACATATTCTTACAAATTTTTGTTAAATCTGAACAACTTACCTATTCATTCCCAACTCTTTCCCTGCCACCTATGAGGTAGAGTCTGTGTTGCTGTTTAACGTGGAACTCTAGCCTTACCACGGACATCTGGTTATAAGGTAATCTGTCATTCATTTTAATCACTTATTAGCTAGCTACTCTAATCGACTTTTCTGATGGTCCAGGCTGTGGCTCTTAGACCACCAACGTCAAATGTGAAAGTGAGGAAATGACAGGAGTTGAAATTGGAGCTCATAGTTAAAGTTCATCTTCAAATTCATTTTCCATTAACTTTGATATTTCCATATATATCAAAAATCCTAAAGATTGGGCTGGAAGAAGTATGCAAACATTTGGATGCCAATACAAGCTTCCAAGCCCAGCAACCCCTTCGATCCTACGAAATTAATTTTCTTTCTGTAGATGCAAGGAAACCAGGCGCATGTGGCTGCAGTGCAGGCCTGAAATGCTCTACAGTATGCCTCCATTGTTCTGGTGAAACATGCAGCAAACATTATGGAAATATCAAAGTTGGAAGAAATGAATTTGAAGACGAACTTCCAACTATGACTCCAATTCTTAACTCCCTGTCATTCCTCACACCTCACATTTGACGTTGATTTTGATTCTGAGCCACAGCCTGGACCATCGAAGAAAAGTCGATTAGAGTATTAGCTAATAAGTGATTAAAAATAGTTGGATGACGAGGATTACCTTATAGCAAGATGTCCGTGGTGTAGGCCTACTGCTGGCCTACTACGTTAAAAACGCGCTTACAGACTCTACCCTACAGGTGGTGCGAAAAAGAGTTGGGAATGAATAAGTAAAGTTGTTCTGAATTTAACAAAAATTTTGTAAGAATATATTTACACAAAAAAATAAAAAATAAGTTAAATGCCTTCGTTTGACCGGATTCTCAAGGAGCATTGACGAACCCGGTCAATCCTTTGAGCGCTGTAACAGCGTTTTAAAATGAATGAAATTATTAAAATTATAGGGAAAAATTTTCCTCAAAAGATCATCTACAAGATTGGTCTGAGGTAATTTTCAAAATGTATAAAATTAGAGCAAAAAGAAAATTTGTACAGAAATTTTCTCACTTTTTTGCTTATAACTTCTTTAATTTTTAATTTAGGGCAAAAAGTTATATAAACATATTTGTAGGAAAAACAATTTGTTGCCAAATTATGATTTTACAAATTTTTTGTAAGACGCATAGAGATATCGCGAAAAAAGTGTTTTCACCCCTTTCCAAGATTTATGGCTGGGGGATGTATGTATGACCCCACAAACTTGAGGTTAAGTTTCCCTATTGGCCCCTCACACATGTCCCAAAAATAAAATTGCGTCCCCCTAAAATGCAAAGTCTATGTAACATTTCAATGGACTATACTTATATAAAAAAGGTTTGATAATAATGAAAAATGAAAAACAAACTGGTAATTTTTCGAGTAGAAATAATATTGTCGCACGACGCCGAAGGTAAATGAATCTCAATGAATCATAAAACCGCAGGATTCAGAAGAAAGCATTATTTCCGAAACGAAATATTCGCAGAAAACGCATCCGTTTGAATTTTATGCAGATTGAAATAAAAGTTTTTTCGATTCTTTGTGTAAAGATCCACGGATTGATCTACATTCAGCATACTTTTTAATGGAATCTGTCTGAAATTATGGTTACTTATGTAAGGTTGATAAGCGCAAAATGATTAAAAAATCATTGAAAACATTTTTCTTTATATAGTTTTCCCTATTTCTGTATATGAAAATGATACACATTTAAATGAAATTTTTGATAAAGTGCTATTTTGAGACTTGCGTCGACTCAGTCAGATTTCTGCTCATCCATAAATCGCATTATGGCAATTTGCTAAAACAAAAGTATTTTTTTAGATTTTTTTAGATTCTTTGTGCAGAAATCCACAATAAATGATAATTCATCTGAATCATAGAAAACTATGCGATGCGATGCGATACGGAAAATGATTTTATTCATTTTACTATCATCATGATACGGAAGTCTGTACATTGCTGTATCAAATCCAGATTGTGCTGATGTTATTGCAATAAGGTCGGGCTTGTTAGTCATTGAATAAACTGGTTATTGCTACTACTTCAATCATAGGCCAGGAGATATAGACAATCAATTAACATTAATCAAAAGTTTTCAAACTTCAATGGTATTGATTTGTTGAAAAATATAAACAGGATGTTCATAAAATCAGATGTAATCATCTGCGACTGAAAGATAAACTTGTAGTCACTATCTTCCATCGTCATAAGATAACCTCTTGTGGGTATTCATGCTGAAAAGGAAACATTCTCAATTGAATATTAATAGAAAAGATTTTTCTGTGAATTGAAAAATCCACGATTAAAATGAAGTTATTTTTTGTGAATGTCTAACAGAAAACAACTACTTCCCGGCTAAAAGCCACGCTGGACATTGAACTACATCTGTTAGATATTCTGAAAAGGCCCTAACTCAAAGAAAAAATCTGAAATTGAAAATTTGCATTTATCCAGATAGTTATTTGATTTTCTATTCCAGTCTTAATTAGGAACTGTATAAAGACTGTACATTCTCAAAAATTGTTTTGTGAAACGTATAAAACATTTTTTAATAATAAAGTCGTAGATTCCAAATATTCAATAACCATGTTCCAAATCTAATTGAAATGGATTTTTGAAAGTTCGTACAATATTCGAAGTTTTACTTGACACTTTTTCATTCAACCGACATTCCAGTAATCTATGACAGAAGATCACAGGATTCCAATACGTCAAAGTCAGTCACAACACGGCAACCTACCCTTGGTATATGTCTTGGCAAAGTTAGTTATAGTTTATCCACATCAATTGCAGAAGTTGTTTCTAAGTAGGGAGCGTAATAAAACTCACTTTACAATATCGAGCGTATATATGCGAAGAAACGGAACGAAAATAATGTGTACTACTTCGTAAACATTCACCGCCGGCGAAGGGAAAGATCATAAGAGCCGATAGTCAACGTGGACCTGAGAGTGACTGCTGTCACCGGTTCGTCTGGGCCACCGAATCGAATTGGGGGTGTGTCTATACGATGGGAGGTCATAAATCACGCGTTATATTTGAAACAATAGCTCTGAAAGATTAAAACCAGTAGCGTCTTGGTCTTGATGTGTGCCGATCGAAATACGTTTGTGATATAATAATAACCTACATCAAACAATGAAAGAAATGATTTTTCTTTCTTAATGTACTGTATAAATAAAAGCTTGTCTTTAATTTTTTCATTTTTCATTATTTGGCAGTACTTTTTAAAATCTTAAAATATCTAAATAAAATTAGTTATCTTCCGCCACTGCTGCCTTCACAGGATTTCGCCGCATTCTTTTATGCTTCTGCAATTGATATTAAAACTATAACACAAACACTCAAATCAGCTGAGTACCCAGTAGAGTTGTGATATCAAATAAATTCGCTCAACAAGGGAAATTCCCTGAGGCCTCATTCGACGCCACATTGTTTCGAATGAAACCGCATATTCCTGATCATCACGTAATTTGTGGTATGAGGAATAGTCCTAGAAATAATTCCATCTGGTTTTGCAAATTACCAATCAGTATAATCGGATGGTCTTCTCAGTTCCTTCCACTGGAATGGATCTGGTCATTCCGCCTAATTGGTAAACATGCAATATCAGTTAACCGGCAAACTTACGTGACTCGAAAATAAATAGAACCTCTCAAATTCCGTCATATCTGCGGTTACGAAAATAGTTAATCTTTGTTTAACAAGTTGTTTGTAAATGTTAAGTGCCTTTATGATGTCACGATTCATTAGTTCGGGCGGAATGTACGAGTTTCACTTTTTCATTTGAACCAATGGGCCCTTTATCAACGGCACATTTGGAAAAATTGATCATCTTTAGATGTATTACGAACAAACGAACAAAATAAAGCACACTTTAAATAAAATGATCTTACAATATTTTTTGTACAACTGTTGCACAATAAAAACACATTTTTTATACACCGTAGAATTCGAACCCATCTCTGACCATGAGGCAGACGCCAGCTACTTCAAGAGCTAACCAAGCACTTGTACAAATTTGGTGTTCTGTAATTTCCAGTAATATGTACCTAGACATTGAAAATAACAGTTAATAAAACTTTTTAACAACAAACTGATTAGATAACTGGTGCAAAAAATAAAATTTTTAACAAGAAATCGATCGTCAATTGAAAGGTGTGTGTCAGTCCTCACGATAATTGAGTTTTAAATTAAGGTAACTGATTTTGGAGTCGGCGCCAAACAAACAATTATCTATGAAAGAAGTCATCAAAACGCAAGCTTGCCATGCATCTCTGCCGCTACTCTCTTACGCTTCACCCAATTCAATTGCTAGTTTGTTTGGCGCCGACTCAAAATCCAGTTACTTACATTAATTTAGGGAGCTCAATTGGTCATTTAGACTAAAAGGTTTATTTTATTTTTGCTTTTCAGTTGGATTTTTTCGTCGGTTTAATTTTTGTTGCCAAAACTTTTTATTTTTTACTTTTCAGTTCCGTATTTCGTCGGTTTAATTTTTTTGTTAAAAAGTTTTATTTTCAATTTTTGTGGCTAGAATCTACCAATTACTACCTACTTATTTTTGATTACTTCCAAAATACTTACTTACCCACCTTACTTCAACTATTACCAGTTAAATAATATGATTATCTACTTGTAACAAATTATTTGTTGCAAATATAAATTATTTTCTTGCTGTTCTGTTAGTTTATTTCATTACTTGTATATCATTCCATCCTCATAAAATATACCGATTTTGACGGAACAAGAATAATGTCAGTAGCGATCTGTCAGTTGTCAACTACGTATGTGTAAAAGCAAATGTCTACCAGCAAGGAAAATCAATTATCCCCTATTTTTCTACCCGTAAGGGTGGCCCATTCCTTTCGGAAATCCAAACATAAGGTATACCCTATCTATACAAAAAAGAATCATCCAAACAGTTAAACCCAGTACAAAGTTATGCGCCTGATAGAATCGGTTAACGGACCAGAATTCAGAGGGTGAGTGATCAATATCCTTCATTTCTGCCAAATTTTAAAGTGGAAAAAAGAATTACCGGAATCGGACGCCCTGCAAAAGTTATGTGATCATACATAAAAATAAAAACTGACAGTTTTCATTATACATTATTATGTAATTGGAATCAGTATCTCAGGCATGCTTCTGAATATAGACCGCACGATATTCACCTGAAAATTCATGCATGTTCATATAAATGACATTGACAAATGCTTTTTATAAGCCGATACGCATGTCGTACCTGCTTCCGCTGCCATTGTGGCTTTTTGCCTCGACACCGCCAGTTCGATGAGACAACATAACCAAAATCATCATCGAGTCACCTGCCGGAAGAAACTTTAACCGGTACGCAGTGACAGAAAGAACACTTTAGGCCTTCCACTTTCGATAGGTTTCGGCTGAAGATTCTTCTTCGCAGGAGTGGTGAAGCCCGGCGAAGAGGTGAAGATAAACGTTATGTGAAGGGAATAATAGTGGTTCTGAATTAAACGTGGTTTTTCTTGATAAAGATTAATATGATTGAACTAGGTAGATCTTCAGGTGAAAACAACCACTTTCCTGGCAAATACCACGCAGAACGTTGAATGATATTCACCTGAAAAATCCATGCATACCTCCATATAAATGGTGAATATCATTCAACGTCTTGCGTGGTATTTTGCAGTTGTGAAATCCATAGTTGTTTTCACCTGAGATCGCCATTTTCTGTCTTTTCAATTATATTGAATCTTTGAAGAAAACCGTTTAATCTGATTTTTCTATTTATTCCACTTACATGGCGTTATCTTCTATATGCTAGTCGGGCTTGCCACTCCTACTGAGAAGGAATCTTTTATTTAGAAACCTATCGAGGGTGTAGATTTCGGAGTGTTTTTTCGTCACTAGGTACCGCCAGTTAAAAGTTTTTCCGGCGTACTTATAGGTGTTATAGACTCCGATGATGGTTTTGCTATGTTGTGTCTCGCTTCAGCCAGAAAGCTCTTCAGACCTTGGCTTATTGACTACCTGTACTGATGAGGGGCCAAAAAGCCCGGAAACCGGTATGCGGAGATTGTTAGGTGAACACGACATAAACAACATAATCGAGCTTATCAGAAAGAAACATTTGTATTCACGTCCATTTATATGGAGTAGGCGATGGATTTCCAGGTGAATATCATTCAACGTTCTTGCGTGGTATTTGCCAGGAAAGTAGTTGTTTTTCACCTGAGATCTACCCATTTTCTGGTTCAATTCATATTGAATCTTTATGTGAAGAAACCAATTCGATTTTCTATTTATTCCACTTCATGGCGTTTATTCTTCAATAAAAATATGATGGAAAACATCAACATACGGTCAGAATAGAGAACCTCCTCCTTTTGGTTTCGTCGAGTTAATAAAATGATTTCAAATGAGATACATTGAAATTTGACAATAAATAACATGTGTCTTCAATACTCACCTTGAATCATTTGCAGCCAAGACGAACAGGATATCATTGATTGATCATTTCCACACCACCCTGCTCGAGCAGCAGCTCATACCTTCAATCTTAAACAATTAGATTATTAATTCCCTCCAGAGATTTATCATGCTGTGTGGGAAGAAATGCGCAGTCAAATTCTAGGTCAAAATTTTGTGTTGCACTGAAATCCTCGTCAAATAATTAGGTCGGAACCATTCGTAGATAAGTTTTGAGTTTGCAACGAAACACGAAACCATTACTTTAACTTCCACAGAGAAAAGTACTAAATCAATATTACATTGAGATCTGATCAAATATACCTGTTAGGAAATCAAGGTTTCTATTGGTCAAATCAGAAGGACGCATCAAGAATTGAGATCGGTCGATTGATCCATGCATAGATTTAAATTTAGCCTAAGGTATTGACCGCTATGTCACAACAATCTTAAGTCCAGGATTTACTTGAAACTGAAAAGATATGAAACCGAGAGATGACGATTTTACTGAGGGTAATATCATGTCTCTGGGGTTTTATCGCCCAATTTTATTCAAATTTCGTAAAGCATCTTTTGCTTGAATTTTATCGAGTGCGATTTGCGGTTTTATTATCTGATTGAACCAAGGAAAAGTTTGAGTAATCTCTTTGATAATAATGGCGCAAATTGCACGTTTTAAATTTCTGGAGGCGAATTGCTAGAGAAAATTTAAAAATGCGATAAATCCTCACGATTGATATTTGGGAAAACATTTTTCTACGGCTATAATACAAAACTGCATTTTAAACTGTTTTGATTAAACAATGAAGTACATTGTATGTTTTCAATTTCATTTCTTATCTGATAACACAATGAAGTCATTGTGTTATTGTTGGTCATTAAATCACGTTCCATGGATAGCAAGGAGAACTTAAGACATTCAATAATTCAGTTTCATCAAACTTGTCAAAGTTTAAAGGTATGATGAGCAGTGAAATTGACGAACTACCGGACATACCAGCCGCAAATTAGGCATGTATAAACTTGACCTGGAAGTATCGAAAGAGAAATATGGAAAAGCCCACAAATCCTTCGCTATTGGCGCAAAAGGAAAGGTCACCGCGTCAACTTCTGGAAAATGTATTACTTGCATACTTTGATCAATTGAAGTTCAAGTTTCTGTTGTAAAATTAATTTCTGCTATTTTATGTTAAAGCCGTAGAAAGTGTAGTGTATAACTCATTATTACTATTTCCCATCAGATTTGGCAGCACTGCCTACGGCTCATGCTGCAAACATCATACCTCCGTGGAAAATGAGATTACTTCAAAAGCTTGTTAAAACAAATACTCATTCCGAATCACATTTAAAACTACTAGAATTCATATATATTCTCTACTATTCCGGAATCAATACATTTAAACTACTAGAATTCATATATTCTCATTTTCAACGTCGAAGGAACCATTTTACAAATTCATTCATTTATGGCTAATTGAACTTCCACTCAAAAACTTTAAATATACAGGGTGTTTCATAATTGAATGCTGATCCTAAAGGGCGATAATCCTTGATGATTTTAACAAAACATAGGTCCTCAACTGCTTTTATTTCTGAGATATAGGATGTTGAAATTCTAAATGTAAAAATCAGTTCTGCTCCAATATCTCTTGAAACCGTTTTGGCTTTTTTTAACCGACGAAACCAAAAGGGAGGAGGCTCCTCTATTCGACCCGTATATTTTATGTTTTTCAATTACATTTTTTATGTATGATCACGCATAACCTTTACTGAGGCGTCCGATCTGATAATTTTTTCAGTGGATAGGTGTACTTCTGACTTTGGTCCCATTTGAATTTAAAAGATGAAATCCACCCTGGTAGCGAAATGAAGGATATTGATCACTCACCCCTCTGGAATTCTGGGTCCGTTAACCGGATTCTATCAGGCATAACTTTAAATTGGGTTCTTCGATTGATGATTCTTTTAATAGATAGGTATACCTTATATTTGGATTTTGAAGAATTAGCCACCCTTACGGGTAGAAAAATAGGGGATAATTGATTTTTCACCAGTGAACATTAGCACACATAATGACAATGACAGATCGTTACCGACATTATTCTTGTTCCGTCAAAATCAGTATATTTTATGAGAGGATGAATGATATACAAAAGTAATGAAATAACCAACCAGAACAACGAAAATAATTTATATTACAAACAGCCAGTAAAAGTAGATAATCATATTATTTAACTGGTAATAGTTGAAGTAAGGTGGGTAAGTAAGTATTTTGGAAGTAATCAAAACAAGTAGGTAGTAATTGGTAGATTTTAGCCACAAAATTGAAAAATAAAACTTTTAACAAAATTAAACCGACGAAATACGTGGAACTATTGAAGTAATAACTTTTAATAACACTGAAAATAAAATAAAATAAGCCTAGTCGATATTGAGTTTCTAGTCGTAAGTAACCGATTTTGAGTCGGCGCCAAACAAACTAGTAAATTGAATTAGTGAAGCGGTAAAATGATGGCAAAGCAGATGGTAACGGCTGCGTTTTGATGACTTCTTTCTTTCATAGATAATGATTCGGATAATTGTTTCATACTATGCCGACCTCAAAATCAGTTACTTACATTAGTTTAGGAGCTCAATTATCATTTAGACCAAAGAGGTTTATTTTTTTTTTGTTTTCAGTTGATTTTTTCGTCGGTTTAATTTTTTGTTAAAAAGTTTTTTTAAATTTTGGTACATACAAGGTACTGCATAAAAATACATTTTTTCCATGATTATGGATTCCTTTAATTTTCATCATCAGTAGCGTCCCTGTTAACATGCCCTGCCATATTTTTGATCAAAATAATGATACCACCGTCTTTTTCCAAGTAAATATTATTTTTGTAATTGTCCCTTCATCTCTCATAAAAATGGCCCTCGCCTTTTTTCGTCCAGCGAACGGTTTTGAGTTAGAAAATAAAAGCTTCATTTGTTTGTCCCTATGCGAAATCAGCTGTTGAAGAGAGTAGTAGGATTATCTTGTATACAAAATATCTAGTGTGCTAAGAATCACATTCCGTTGTTTCTAACATAAACAATTTTGACACCCCTTTAGCTAGATACGTGAAATTAGTTACGCTATAAAAAAGTTGTTATTAAAAACATGGTAAATTTTACAAATACCCAAATTAGCAGACATGCATTGCCTTGTATGGCTTGTTGACGGGAACGCATATGAAGCCAGTATGACTGTATCAAGAGCGCTTCCCAAATAGAATGGTTCCGATGTCATAGAAGTTATGTGTGAAACAGGAAGTGTTGAGTCAAATCATCAATTTGAAAGGAGAGCACATCGGACTGCAAGGACTCCAGCAATTGAGGTATTGTTTTAAATTCAGTTGACGAAAATCCCGAAATATAATGAGGTGCCACAATACTTAATATTGCCCATATTCTAGTAATGGAGGATTCTTCATGATTATTTATTATATCCCTATCACATTCACAACGGTTCAGGCTCCACTTTCGAGACTTTCCATTACAAGTGAATTTCTGCCAATGCTTTCTCCAAAAAGTTACCAATAATCCTTTATTTGACAGGGAAATTTATTCTCGACGAAGCTAGTTTTTGATCAAAAACAGATCAAAAAATTTTCATAATAACTACTTTTGGGCCGAGGAATCCGCATGTAATCGTGGAATTTACCACCAGGAGCAGTTCTCATTAAATGTCTGGGCTGGAATTATTGAGATTATCTAATTGACCTGTACCACGCAGATTAAATGGAATTATTATCGCCGATTCTTGAAGACAATTTGCCAATTCTGTTGGAAGATGTTCCTATTTTAATGCGAAATCGCACGTGTATTTTTGCACGATGATGTACCTGTCACTTTATTGCTCTGGCACGCGAATATTTAAACCAAAACTTTCTATAATCGCTGGATAGGTCGTGGGGAACAGAGTCATCGCTAGCTAGGATCCCAGATTAAACAGTCTTGATTATTTCTTGGGGACATCTTAAGACTTTGGTACAGTCAACCAATTCTAACTGAGGAAGAATTGCGAACCGCGTAATAGTTTCCCTGAGAAGCAATAAGGAATAATTTCCAGGAATTTTCCAAAAGATTACGCGGGAATCAATGACAAGGAGGGCTGAAGGTAAGTGTAGTACTTGCAGGAGGCGGACATTTTGAACAGTTAATTTGATTTTTGGTATTTTTGTTCATATTAGTTATGTTTAAAAAATAAAAATTGTATTTTTATGCGTGTATTAATTACAAAACTAAGTAAAAAGTACCCTGCCTAGATCCTTTGGTTACCACAATTGTGGAAATTAAGAATAAGAGAAAAATCGAATAGGGACAAGGAATGTATTTTATTTTATAGATCAAAACCGTCAGCTGACGAAAAAAAGTGCAAGATAAATTACTTTTAAGTGAGAAGATAGAGGACAATTACAAAATAATATTTATTTGGAAAAAGTATATGGTATCATTATTTTGATTGTACTATGACAGGGCATGTTAACAGGGACGCCCTTGATAAACATGAAGAAATCATTTATCATGGAAGCTTTTTATGAGTACTTTTGTACAAAAAAATTCAAAATTGAAAAAATCCAAAGCGGTTTCAGAGATATTGGGAAGAACTGATTTTTTGTTAAATTTCAACATCCTGTATCTCAGACATAAAGCAGTTGGTGGACCCATGTTCAGTATTCAATTATGAAACACCTGTATTTTCTTACCTCAAGTGAATAAAAAAATATATCTTGTTCGATTTTGACAAAAAAGTCCAGTGTTAGGAATCGAACCTCCTTTCGCGCGACAGTCTGGTTACCCAACCAATACCCAATCTTTCTGAATATACCGCAATTGAATCATTGCCTTACTCTGACAACCCGAGGATCATTTAACGGTATATTTCACCACAATATAAAATCACTCTATGTAGTGAGCTCAAAATTGACATATATAATTATGACAGACAGGACCTAGTGCGTGGTTTTATCGCAAACAATTCGCATCTACTGTGGTTTCATCGTTGTAGCTATCACAAGAGAGTGAGAATAAAGTGAAAATAATTTGACATTTTTCGAAAACTTGTCGCCAGGCAATAATAACAACACACAAGGAGTCCGATGGTTCGAGTGACTATTGCCAAAATGGCAAACAAGTTTGATAAGAAAAAATCAGGGGAATTATTTTCTACCATCGAACTCTCGTGTATTCTATAGATTATTCTTTTCTCTTACAATCATCAACACATTTCCCTCGCAAAATGATACAAATGTGCTAAATCGTGTTTTTGATTCATTTTTCACTTTTCATGCGAATTGATGACATAGATGTCAAATTGAAAATATACGTTGTCAGACAAAAAAAAACAAAATACCTCAAAAATTCCCCGCGGTAATTTTATAGTGGGAAAATTTTAAACCCAAAATTTAAAGGTTTTGATTAAAAGGTAAATGAATGATTGGTTAAAATTTTTATTGGTTTCTAGAAATGTCAAGACATTTATAAATATTGGAAACTGATCTGTTTAAATTGTATGAAATTTCGGCCATTTGATTGTCAAAAATAGTGGGGGAAATTAACTCATACCACAATTTTAATGGGTAAAACCCCATTCTTTCCAAACGAATATATTTGGTAAATACAGTGGAAGAAACGCGTTATGTAGGTGTTTTTTTGAATAATATTTTTTAACAGTAGTACATCCTGTTAAAATGCCTCAATTTTGGGAAACCCCTATATAACTAAAAACCGTTTTTTATAAAATTTGTAAAAAACGCCAACCTACTCCAACGTAATCCCACAACAACTCTTCAACTGCCATAATAAAAAGTGGTGAAACAATCACATTGTTCTTACGGTTTGATTCCTCGAAACGAATTGGGGCCGCGTTCGCATTCACACGCTTTTAGTATTTGAATTTCAAATCCCCTAGACAATGGCGTCTAGAGATATTGCAGGGAAAAATCGCCCGCCATTTTGCGTGTCTCGTCTCGTCGAGACTATTATTATTTTGTCGTGCGAGCCCTTGAATATCCGGCAGAAAACCTTTTAAATAATGCTTTTTTCCAAAGGTTTTCCCATGAGAAATAATTGGATGATGAGGATGTGGCGGGTTTTATTGAAAAATACAAAACAGTGCTCGTCTAAAGTCCGTTCCCTCCCATTTTCGAACACCGGTATATCGAAACAAATTTGAGGGTTTGAAAAAGATTTTAAACCTTTTTTTCAGAAAATCTCAGCCAAAAGTTTTAAAAAATGGGGGCCCGAGCGCCATCTTCAATATTTTTAAATATAACACCTCTTAAAATATTCTATTTTCGAAATCTCCCTAAATTCTCAACAGTTTCTAATACATTTTAAATTAAAAATTCGATTGTTTTCGAAATAACGTTTGAAAAGTGACATTTTGGTCACAAAAACCAAAACACTAATTTCTTTCAATCGTTTGCTTGGAAAAAATCTTGTTTACTGTCAAACTGAACTGCTTGTCAAATAGTCCGTAGGCGCCTGAACCTTTAAGGGAAAAATGTGATCATGGCTCGTAGTTCAGACGATAAATTTGAACAGTTTTGATATTTGGAAGCTGGAAGAAAATTTTCATCTAGAAAACTTATGTTTAATGATAATTTCCGATAATCCCATTTCGAGGTCATATTTGCCAAACTTTTTAAAAAAGTCAAGATTTGGGACGCTGGGAAAAATGCCCAAGATGGGAAGACCGCCCTTTCAGAAGAAAAAAGGTGAAATTGTTGGAATGGAATCAATCCGCTCAGTCGCGTCTGCGTTGCGAACCTGTGGAGTGAGTTCAAAAAATGTCCCAAAAAGTCCCCCAAGAAAGGTTTAAACCCTATAAATGAAAATCTGCTGCTCTCACGGGGGGGATGATCCCGACCGAGGTTGGAAATTTTAAAGTGGTTAACAAGACAAAATTTAAAGGGGAACGAGGCCCCTTTATAAAACGTGAATGTTTCGCAGACGAATGCACGTTTTTCAATGAAAAAATCAACAAATAGAATTTACGATACTGGAGCGATACTAACGCATATTTTTAAAAGGGGGCATACCCCTTTCAAAAAAGGTGAATGGCTGAATTGGCAATCGCGTTGTTGGACCGATTTTCATCAGAGGGAATCTACAGGGTACTTACAGAAATCTTTTTTGAAACTGAAATTGAACCTCGAATAAGACAAAAATTTTACTAAACAATCAGGAAGAGTTTGAAAATCGTGAAATTATATTTCAGCAGGATGGGCACCATTTCGATCGCATGGCCAGAGAGTTCCTCGACAAACTTCCTGGCGAGGGAAAAAGGTCGCGGGGAAGTAAAGGCTACCAAGATCTCCGATCACAACTCTAGATTTTTCCCTTTGGGTATCTGTAAAAAAATATACGCCCCCGAATGCCAAATAATAAAAATAGTTGAACGCAGAATAATAAATCATGTGAAGAAATAGATGAACAGATTTCATCAACGTGAAAGACGTTTAGATATAGGGCATTTTTATTGTCAGATTTAGGGGCGGCCACATTGAACAAGGTGAAATAATTGTTGGGGTTAAAAAAAAGTGTTATTCAAAAAATAAATTATAATATCTATCTATGTCATATATCAAAGGCTTTTTATTTATATTATCTTAAAATTGTTTATATTAGATTCACATACAAGTATGTATAATACTCTTTAAATAAAATTTTATTCAGATTATTTTGCAAAAATTTCTCACTACCGATACATTGAAATGATTTAATAAAGAATAAACGTCATTTTAAATATTTAAAAAATATATATATATATATATATATATATTCAGTGTTAGGGGTTTAAAACTTGGCTTTTTTTCCCCTGTAAAAGTAGGTTTTATTCTATTTAAGCCCCAAAATTTCGTTTGCGATTTTTTGGGGTGGTTCAAAAATTAGTGGGGAACGGACTTTAGACAATTGTCTTCCAAATAATTTAACAAACTAATTGAAAACAACTTTTTTTTTATTTGCTTTTTTCCCTTATTTAAAGCACGCCTAAAAGGTGGCTTAATTGAATTTTTAAAAAAACGCGTTTTTTAAGTTACCTTGGACAAAATCAACAAATCGAGAAACGTGAAGTCTAAATGAAAATTTTTTTTTATTAATTTTGACAGGAAATTCCTTTTTCGCCAAATAAAATATTACTAAAATCTTATTTATATGTGCTCTATCCATTTGATGAACTTTTCATACTTTATATATCACTGGATTTTCCCCCAAATTATTCAAAAAATCGATATTAGAAAAACTTTTAGCTTTTGGTGACAAAAAATATTATCTTTCTAACAAATTGAAAAATGAATATCTTTTTTTCTTTTCCCATGACAACGTAGAGAGACTAGAGGACTTAAAGAGCTATGTGGTGTTTAATTATAAGAATTCAGAATGTGATTCAGGGGGTCCCATTTTCTGGAAAATTACGAGAAGTTGAATGATACCGGGTTCATGCATTTTTTATATTATCAATGGATATTAATGAAAGTTTTTTTCGGTAGGCTCTTTTGGTTCATTTATCACAGCCGGTTTCAGTTTCGCTCTCGACGGGGTTAAAAGTTAAAGCTTGGTTAAAAGTGAGACAACGTAACATTCATCATAGGGTCAATTTGTAGTACGTAAAAGATAAACTTTAACTGGCGGTACCTAAGTGACAGAAAGAAACACACAAGTAGTTGTTTTCACCCGAGATCTACCTTTCCCCTTTGGTTCAATTTTATATTGAATCCTTTACGTAAGAAACCGTTTAAATTCGATTTTTTCTATTCATTCCACTTCACATGGCACTTATCTTTCACTATATGCTAGAGGGGCTCACCCTAACTGAAAAGGGGAATCTTTTATTTAGAAACCTAATAAGGTGGGAGATTTTCGGAGTGTTTCTTTTCTGTCACTAGGTACCGCCAGTTAAAGTTTATCTTTTCCGGCGTACCCCATAGGTGTTAAAAGCTCGATGATGGTTTGTTTATTAGGTCTCCTTCAGCCAGAGTTTTTTGGGACTTTTGGGTGGTTGACTACTCCTGGTAATGGGGGCCAAGAAGCCTGAAACCGGTATGCGGATTGTAGGTGAACACGGCAAAATTCAGGCAATCGAGCGCTTTGAAAGAAAACATTTGCATTCAATGTCCATTTATATTATATGGAAGTATGATGGGTTTTCAGGAATATCATTAACGTTCTGCGTGGGATGCCAGGAAAATAGTTGTTTTTTACCTGAGATCTACCATTCTCTGGTTCAATTCTTATATTGAAAACCTTTTCGTGTCCGTTTAAAAATTTATTTTTTTACCCTTCCACTTCACATGGCACTTATCTTTCACTATATGAAAGGTATACTGATGTCACATCAAGAATTCAACCTTCTTGAATTTTTAGTTCTTATTTCTATTTTTTTTAGTAATAATACCGTATATGCTAAAATCAAAAAATCCCTCCCCTCGTATCTTTTGAACGGGTATACTTATAATAATGAAATTTGGGGGGTGGAAATAAACGGATGAAATTTCAACTGGTCATAACACGCAATAGTCATAAATGACGCAAAGGGCCCCTGTGACCAAAATTTTTAATGGGGCCCTATGGCAAATGAAAATTTTCCCTTTGGGGTATTGAAAATAACCATTCAGTCATACCCCAAATTTTTTTTGTTTCTGGCTGATTTTGATTGATAAATTGAAGAAATACGAAAATTATAGTTTCCATTTAATTAATAAAAAATTTAAGAACCAGTTCTTTTAATAAGTGGGTTTAAAAAGTGCTCCATCTACTTCCCCGGTAAGCATCCTATTGCTAAACCCTTTCGTACTCCCCAGTGTAGGGGAATTTTCCCTACATTCTTTAACAATTCGTTGTTTCAGAATGGCAATACTGTCAGGTGCTGTAGCGTAAACCTTTGATTTCAAGTACCCCATAGAAAACCCAATGGTGTAAGGTACGGTGACCGAGCTGGCCATTCGATCGAACCTCGTCCAATCCATCTACCACGATATTCTTCATCTAGGTAACGTCTTACTCCAACCATCTTTTTGGGAAAAGTTATTTTAAGTTTGAATTATCTGATTATTTAGAATTTCAAGAATTAACGCCTCAATATCTTTTTTGTAACATCTCCAGATACAATCTACCTAAGTTAGCATTGAGAAAAGGGGGCCAACTATGGGGTTTTCCCCCAAAAAATACCTGCCCAAACATTTATCTTTTCTGAAATTGAGTATGTTTTCGACGAAAGATGTGAGATTTGTGTCACCCAATACCTCACATTTTGAGTGTTAACATTCCATTGAAAGAAAGTATTTCGTCACTAAAACAAATTGTCTGTATGTAGCCTGGTTGTTGGTTCATTGCATTGGACATAGTTTCACAGAATTCTAGTCTTCGGTCGGGGTCATCATCTGAAAGTTGGTTGCACCATTTAATTTGTATGGATGGAAATTTGTTTCTAGCCAACACCTATGTACGTCCTTTGACTGACTTCACATGGGATAGACGCAACTTGGGTGGAGGTAGGGTTTACTACCATTTCTCCAATTATGTCAATTTTTGTCATCACTAATTGTTGGTCGACCAGATCGTTTGGCATCTTGAACACTACCTGATATAGGGCGATCAGGGATTCCTCATTAAACAGTCGTTCCGCTGCATGGAAATTGTTTCTACATTCACCAATTATTAAGATAGCTGCTAACTTTGTCGGCTACAGTACGTACCATTTTCCTATGTAAACACTTAAACGTCTCGTTAAACAATAGCTTAGGTAAATTTTCAAGGTATAAACACTTTACAAGTAGAAATTCAAAACGTCAACCTTTTGACAATTAACCAGAGGCGTACTTTTAAAATCTTTATTAATTAAATCGAAACTATAATTTTCGTATTTCTTCAATTTATCAATCAAAATCAGCCGGAACCCAAACAAAATTGGTATGACTGAATAGGTATTTTCAATACCTTTCAAACGAGCTGTCACTTGCCATAGGGTCCCATTTAAAATTATTGGTCACAGTGGCCTTGGGGATGTCATTTATGACTATTGCGTCACCTGTTATGACCAGTTGAAAGCCTACATCCGTTTATTTCCACCCTCCAAATTTCATTATTATAAGTATACCCGTTCAAAAGATACGAGGGGGGGAGGGGACTTTTGACTAGCACTGTATATGATTTCAAAGTGCACCAATAAAAAAAAATAACGTAAAGTATTCGTGGATAACTGGTCTTAAAAACACTCTCCAAAGTGACCACGAAGGGGTGTGATGACTGAACTTGACGGGTTAATCTCGAAGAGACTGCCAAAGCAGGAACGATTGTTGATATTTCAGAAGAGCATCGCCCATGAAAATATCTATAAAATAGAGACAAATCTCCAACTTTTCTACGGTGTTCCAGACAAGTGAGCGAGTTTGTAAGCGAGGCATCACCGACGAGACGAATTGCCCTTTTTTGGACAGAATCCAATAGCCTCAGGATATGTTTAGGTGCCGCGCTCCAAATATGGGAACAGTATTCAGGACAGGTCGGATCTGTGCCTTATAGATCATAAGCAGCTGAGTGGGGGTGAAATAGCTCTTGGCGCGAAACAAAAACCAAGTTTTTGGGATGCACTTTTGGCAATGGACCTCACGTGATTTTCCCAGGAAAGGTTATTGCTGATAGTAATACCAAGCATCGATATGGATGACTTCAGTGGTATGGTAACTCCTGACAAAGTTATGTTAGGCACAGTGAGATCGGCTTTTCTAGAGAAAAGACATGCTTGTGTTTGTTCTGCACTGAATTCTACCAAGTTATTAGATCCCCACTCGAGAATTGTTGCTAAGTCCATATTTATATTATTAACATTTCTTCCTCGTTCATTTCTGGTTTCACGGGCTGATATAGGGGCCCTGGAAAGAAAGCGGTATGGAGGTACTATCATCGGCAAAGCTGTGTACTGGACATGAAGTTGCTTTCAACAGGTCGTTGATGTGAAGTAGAAATAGTGTTGGTGCGAGAATAGATCCTTGCGTAACACCAGCATTTATGAGTAGAGTGTCAGATGAAACTCCATCGACCACTACATGGAGAGACCTGTTTGAGAAAACTAGCAAGCAGAGAACACAGCTGAGGGGCAAGCCATAAGACGGAAGCTTGCGAGGAGTCCCTGGTGCCAAACTCGATCGAACGCCTTGGAGATATCTAATGCCACAGCTAAAGTTTCTCCATACTTTTCAATGATAGCTGTCATATATGTGAGACGTAAGCGAGCAGGTCACTAGTTGATCTCTGATGGCGGAAGCCATATTGCCTATCGTTGACAATTCCTGAGTCTTCCAGATATTTCATGAGCTCGATGTTGATGGCTTTTCCATGACCTTTGAAATAATAGATAGCAGTGCGATAGGTCTGTAGTTGCTAGGTAGGGCCTTTTGCCTTTTTAGGGACTGGCTGTACTCTTGCAATTTTCAATTGGACGGAAATACCCCAAATTGTAAGAGTGGTTGAACAACTTGCAAAGAACAGGTGTTAGTTCGGGGGCACATTTCTTGAGAACAATCGGCGGGATTCCGTCAGATCCACAGGCTTTGTTGGTGTTAAGACCTAGCAAAATCTTTCTGATAGATTACGTTGGCGAAAGGTGATCTCGGGATGTGACTGTCAATAGGTGTAATGTTCGGGGTTGTTTTCCCGATGAATCCAGAGTGGAATTTCCAGCAAATAGGTGCGCAAAGATATTGGCTTTTCCCAGGCAGTCGTTGCTAGTGTTCCATCTTCTTTGGTTAGAGGAGGAAATGAGCTGGAAGTGAAGTTTCTTCCCACAGCTTTGGCGAAAGACCAAAATGAACGGGATCCGTTAGGACATTCAGCAAGTTTTGATCTTATTTTGGCATTTGGGCATCTTTTGAGGCATTCTATTGTCTCTTTGCATATGCCTCTAGCCTCGACATATGCTGCTCTGGTCTCAGGGCCCGGATTTTTTAGCCATCGATGGTATGCTGCCTGTTTGGAAGCCACAGCTCTAGAGCAGTTTCTGTTAAACCAGGTCTTATCGGATGATGTTCTTCTTTCGGTATTCTGGTATGTGGTTTGCATCCCGAACATGATGATTTCAGAAATTGATGCAAGTCTTTAATTTGATTGAGCATGAGAGTTCTGAAGAACGTCTTTCCTTCCTAATTCCTTATTAATGATGTTCCATGTAGTTTTGGTTTTATTATTTGCATTTTTTATTATGTTGTTGAAATAATCGAGTTTTGTTTGCTTTATATTATTTTTATGTTCCTTCAACCTGTTTTTGTATACAGTGCGCGTCAAAATTATGGAACAAATTCGATATTTCGCAAGCTATGTACTTTTGACAAAAATCCTAAAATAGGTCGATTTTTATTTTAAAATGCCGATTTTTTAATGTATATTCTAAAGAGGTTATGTCACTGGTTTTGACATGGTGACGTAATCGGTAATTTTTTTAAATTGGAATAGATGACTTGTGATACCTCATCTGAAAGGCCTTTCAATACTGCATTCAATGATAATAATTAATTAGTTTTTTTTTTGTACAGGGTGAACAAAAATTCATATTTTGTTTCAATAAGAGAATAACTTTATATCCAACAAAATAGAACAGTTGAATAAGATGTTCGAAATGCCATCCACCAGTCTCTTGACAATAAGCAAATCTACGGACACATTCCTCTTGCACATTGCGAATAACTTCCGGAGTAATTCTGTTAATTTCGATCCTAATTCGATTTTCAACTCTTGTAGGTTTTGCGGCCTTTCTACATAGACCTTCGATTTCAAATAACCCCACAAGAAAAATCTAGGGCGTAAGGTCGGGATATCTTAGGGGCCACTCTATCAGTCCGCGTCTACCAATCCACCTCCTAGGACAGCAGTTATTCAAAAACTCGCGAATATCACGTGCATAGTGGTGGGTTGCACCATCTTGTTGCAACCAAATACTTTCATTTGGTGAGTTAGGATTGTTGGCGTTTGTAAAATATATTTTATTATTATTACATTATGATTATGAAATTTTTTTATTGTCATTGGTGCTTGATATGTGTGTACAAATTTCAGATTATTCGGAAGATTGGAAGTGGGTGAATATTTACTTCCAAGATTTTATTACATTGTGAGTTATTTAGTTACAAGTAAAGATAATAAAAGCGTGTTAAAAAATGCAAAATTTTACTTTTTTGAGCAAAGGCTCTAATCCCTTAGACTGCCCTGACAGACTAGTGAGTCAGTGCTCTACTACACCAATGGATCCTTCCCAAATATCAATAGTTAGCTATTTCCTAGTCTAAAATGGAAACAAAGACAATCACAAATTAATGCCATAATAGGCAAGTTAGTGTCAAATAAATGTCAGTTGAAATATCAACAAATATTCTTCACAAATTCTAAGTGAAATGGTTCTAAAAGTAAACTATGGCTCCTTTAAGTGAAACCCAACGCTTAGAAATTTTAATTTTCATTGGATGCGGAGATAGAACCAGAACTCAGCAATAGGTATGCGACTTGTTCAATGCAGAAGTATCTAAATAGACCTGTCAGTCGTTCAACAGTCAGTAAGATTGAGAAAAAATTTAGAGAAACTGGTCATGTCAAACATATTCCGAATGCTGGACGTCCCAAAATAAAAGAAAACGTGAAACTTGATGTTCTATTGAATGTAGAGAATAATCCTCACAATACTTACGACAAATTGCAGCAGACCTTGACATATCCCAAAGTTCTGTATTACGTATTCTAAAAGCAGAAAAGTACCATCCATACAAAGTACAGCTACATCAACAACTCAATGATGATGATCCCGATTGCCGTGTGGAGTTCTGTGAAATAATGCAGGATTTGTGTAACCGCAATCCACGTTTTATAAAACAAATTCTGTTTTCCGATGAGGCTACGGTTTGCCTAAATGGTTCAAGTAAATCGTCAGAATTGCAGATATTAGAGTAGGGATAATCCTCACTGGATGATGGACGGGCATACTCAATACCCTCAGAAAATCAATGTTTGGGCAGGGATAATAAACGACAGGATTATTGGCCCGTATTTTTTCGAAGGAAATCTCACCGGGGAGCGTTACTTGGAATTTTTAAGAAATGAACTCATACCTAGCCTTGCCGATATTTTTCCAAACGCCAACAATCCTAACTCACCAAATGAAAGTATTTGGTTGCAACAAGATGGTGCACCCCCGCATTGTGCACGTGATGTTCGCGAGTTTTTGAATAACTGTTTTCCTAGGAGGTGGATTGGTAGACGCGGACCGATAGAGTGGCCCCAAGATATCAGATCTTACGCCCTGGATTTTTTCTTGTGGGGTTATTTGAAATCGAAGTCTATGTAGAAAGGCCGCAAAACCTACAAGAGTTGAAAAATCGAATTAGGATCGAAATTAACAGAATTACTCCGGAAGTTATTCGCAATGTGCAAGAGGAATGTGTCCGTAGATTTGCTTATTGTCAAGAGAAAAAACTAATCAATTATTATCATTGAATGCAGTATTGAAAGGCCTTTCAGATGAGGTATCACAAGACATCTATTCCAATTTAAAAAAATTACCGATTACGTCACCATGTCAAAACCAGTGACATAACCTCTTTCGAATATACATAAAAAAATCGGCATTTTAAAATAAAAATCGACCTATTTCAGGATTTTTGTCAAAAGTACATGGCTTGCGAAATATCGAATTTGTTCCATAATTTTGACGCGCACTGTATAATGAAAATATAATAATATTATAATAATATGTTAATAGCCTCTGAATTTGCTGCTGGACAGTTTGAAATACGGTAATAAATATCTCTAAGATTTTTTCCTTCTTGGATAATTTCCAAGATTTAGAATTTCGCTTGACAAATTCAGTCTTGTTCTGAATTCAGCAATATTTTCAGCATTTCCATTAGTTCTGAGAGATTCATCATTCTACTTCGATACTTACAGAAGTTAGGGGGGTGCTTCCTGACAAGTGAGACACACTGTATAGTAGATCGTTTTCTTCATTTCGCATTTCAGTGGCAGATGTGGTACGAGGATCTCTAGCAAGGATTATCGTCGTCGATCGATATTTTCAGTGGGCTCATCCTGAGCACCCGTAAATCGCAAGCAATGGCCATGCCTCATACCATAAAAAGAGTGACCAACATCCATTTGACATTGTCCGTTGGTGAATGTGGGCGCCGGAGGCCGGTGATCCTTGCAAAATCCTGTTTTTCTGGTTTTATCCGTCGTTTCGAGCGAAAGCTTTGCTGAAATATATTCCTGATTGGCAAAAAATCCGCAACATATGCAGAACTCGTTTATCACCGATTTCTGAGTATGTGCGATTCTCGAAATGCCGTCAGTATCTATTTTCATAGATTGTAACTGATTCCGAACTACTTTTATTTGAAACCTGCTTCGACATTTCCTATTCCTTGTCTGAACCTTCATCCACTTAGTTTCCATCAACAACTAAATTTCGTTTTTATATTCATATTAATATGTTTGTTTATAAAAAATGTAACTCATTAAGTGTATTCCAGTTCCATTCATCTTGGTTATTTTTCACATGTTTCACTATCACTTTCATTCGATGAATTATTGATAAGGTTCAGCTACCTTCGCACCTTTCTTGAAAATTTCTCTTTTGTGGGAATAGTCGAGTTAATGGGCTATTTTGAAATTCACACCGTCACTACGTTAATGAATACGGTGAAAACGGAGCTGATACACTTTGTATTCAGGATTAGCAGTTTGTGCTCTGAAGTTTAATGGGATTTCGTTAGGTAACAGCCGACGTTGGTGATTTTTATCTCCGCGTAGCTGAAAGAAAGCGAAAGGAATAAAAATACTCCTATTCCTATTGAGACGGAACGTCAGGGGTTGGGTTAGCAAGTTTCAATGAAGGGCAAAAATTGGCACTCGAAATATAAGTTCACAAAAGCTTCCCAGTTTTTAAGGCTAAAATTACAAAACAGCGTAGATATTGATTTGTTGAAAATATAAACAGGATGTTCATAAAATCAGATGTGGAATCATCTGCGACTGAAAGATAAACCTTAGTCACTATCTTCCATCGTCAAGATAACCTCTTGTGGGGTATTCATGTTGAAAAGGGTTATCTTGACGATGGAAGATAGTGACTAAGGTTTATCTTTCAGTCGCAGATGATTCCACATCTGATTTTATGAACATCCTGTTTATATTTTCAACAAATCAATCTATTATACCCCATGACAGGTTTTAATGTCAGAAAACACCAATTTCAAAGTGTCTCTCCAAAAGAAATGATTCTAACTTTTTCCATCTTTGCAAAGTGAGATTGCTTATTGAAAATGTGTTTCCCATTTATTCCGGTCTTCCTGATGATCGTGGAAGCGTGAAATAGATTTTCGTCGACAAAAATGTATTGAAGACCTAGTGAATGCGATGTCTCTCCTGCGTCAATGTTACGACTGATTTCTGGTGAGTACTCTCTTTGAAAAACATTCTTCTTTGCCTCATTCATCTTCATCATTTTTTGCAACATCCGCGGACTCAACAAGAACATCAATGACGTCCACCATCACCTACAGATGAAAAAACCGGATATTCTGGCTCTAACAGAAACACAAGTAAACTCGTCCACCAACAAGGTCCATATGCTTTGTCCTGGTTACGAACTCCATTCTCGATTCAGGTTCAAAGGTGGAGTCTGCCTTTACGCTAAGGCTAACCTTTCATGCCAGCGTGAAGAGAGTTTGGAACCGAAAGACTTTGATGTGATGTGGTTCAAGCTATCTGATACCAAACTGACTAAGTTCCTCTGCTGCCTTTACCTATCACCTAATGAACCTTCATATAACGACCTCTTTGAGTTTTTATCACTCAATCTGGACTACATTCAGGAGAACCATCCAACAGCTGAAACCATAATCATGGGAGACTTTAATGTACATAACGCTGCCTGGCTCAAATTCTCTAACAAAACAGATGATGCGGGTCGTCAAGCCGAGGCCTTCGCCATCACTCATGGTCTAGAACAACTGGTCGAGCTACCAACCCGCATCCCTGATGTCAACAACCAGTCTGCCAATACACTAGATCTTTTCCTCACCACCAATCCTGACCCGTATAGAATAGAAGTTTGTGCCCCACTTGGAAACTCTGATCACACCCTCATCTCCACAACATGCTCTTTCCATTTACCATCGAGCTGCACAATACCACCCCGTCTCATGTGGCATTACAATTCGGCCGACTGGGAAGGTCTTCGTATGTTTTTCTCGGCGTTTCCATGGAAGAGAGTTTGTTTCTCTTCAGTAGATCCAACACGATGTGCTGAGACAATTTCTGAAATCATCATGTTGGGGGTGCAAACTTACATACCGAATACCGAAAGAAGAACATCATCCGATAAGACCTGGTTTAACAGAAACTGCTCTAGAGCTGTGGCTTCCAAACAGGCAGCATACCATCGATGGCAAAAAAATCTGGGCCCTGAGACCAGAGCAGCATATGTCGAGGCTAGAGGCATATGCAAAGAGACAATAGAATGCTCAAAAGATGCCCACAATGCCAAAATAAGATCAAAACTTGCTGAATGTCCTAACGGATCCCGTTCATTTTGGTCTTTCGCCAAAGCTGTGGGAAGAAACTTCACTTCCAGCTCATTTCCTCCTCTAACCAAAGAAGATGGAACACTAGCAACGACTGCTGGAAATTCCACTCTGGATTCATCGGGAAAACAACCCCCGAACATTACACCTATTGACAGTCACATGCCCGAGATCACCTTTCGCCAACGTACTATCAGAAAGATTTTGCTGGGTCTCAACACCAACAAAGCATGTGGATCTGACGGAATCCCGCCGATTGTTCTCAAGAAATGTGCCCCCGAACTAACACCTGTTCTTTGCAAGTTGTTCAACCACTCTTACAATTTGGGGTATTTCCGTCCAATTGGAAAATTGCAAGAGTACAGCCAGTCCCTAAAAAAGGCAAAAATGCCCTACCTAGCAACTACAGACCTATCGCACTGCTTTCTATTATTTCAAAGGTCATGGAAAAAGCCATCAACATCGAGCTCATGAAATATCTGGAAGACTCAGGAATTGTCAACGATAGGCAATATGGCTTCCGTCATCAGAGATCAACTGGTGACCTGCTCGCTTACGTCTCACATATATGGCAGCTATCTATTGAAAAGTATGGAGAAACTTTAGCTGTTGCATTAGATATCTCCAAGGCGTTCGATCGAGTTTGGCACCAGGGACTCCTTCGCCAAGATTCCGTCTTATGGCTTGCCCCCTCAGCTGTGTTCTCTGCTTGCTAGTTTTCTCTCAAACAGGTCTCTCCATGTAGTGGTCGATGGAGTTTCATCTGACACTTTACTCATAAATGCTGGTGTTCCGCAAGGATCTATTCTCGCACCAACACTATTTCTACTTCACATCAACGACCTGTTGAAAGCAACTTCATGTCCAGTACACAGCTTTGCCGATGATAGTACCCTCCATACCGCTTTCTCTTCCAGGGCCCCTATATCAGCCCGTGAAACCAGAAATGAACGAGGAAGAAATGTTAATAATATAAATATGGACTTAGCAACAATTCTCGAGTGGGGATCTAATAACTTGGTGGAATTCAATGCAAACAAAACACAAGCATGTCTTTTCTCTAGAAAAGCCGATCTCACTGTACCTAACATAACTTTGTCAGGAGTAACCATACCACTGAAGTCATCCATATCGATGCTTGGTATTACTATCAGCAATAACCTTTCCTGGGAAAATCACGTGAAGTCCATTGCCAAAGTGCATCCCAAAACTTGGTTTTGTTTCGTGCCAAGAGCTATTTCACCCCCACTCAGCTGCTTATGATCTATAAGGCACAGATCCGACCTGTCCTGGAATACTGTTCCCATATTTGGAGCGCGGCACCTAAACATATCCTGAGGCTATTGGATTCTGTCCAAAAAAGGGCAATTCGTCTCGTCGGTGATGCCTCGCTTACAAACTCGCTCACTTGTCTGGAACACCGTAGAAAAGTTTGTCTCTATTTTATAGATATTTTCATGGGCGATGCTCTTCTGAAATATCAACAATCGTTCCTGCTTTGGCAGTCTCTTCGAGATTAACCCGTCAAGTTCAGTCATCACACCCCTTCGTGGTCACTTTGGAGACCTGCAGAACATCACTTTCCAAAGACTCGTTCATCCAACGAACAGCGAGGCTTTGGAACTCATTGCCTAGGGAGGTGTTCCCCGATGCATACAACCTCCAGAAATTTAAGAAGAACACCAACTCCTACCTTCTTTCCCTTGGTTCCCACGATGTTCTCTGAACATTACAGGATATCCCTTTTCGTGGGAACCAGAACATAAAAAAAAAATCTTTATGAGTTCTTAATTAAGACTGGAATAGAAAATCAAATAACTATCTGAATGAAAATGCAAATTTTCTATTTCAGATTTTTTCTTTTGAGTTAGGGCTTTTTCAGAATATCTATCAGATGTAGTTCAATGTCCAGCGTGGCTTTAGCCGGGGAAGTAGTTGTTTTCTGTTAGACATTCACAAAAATAACTTCATTTTAATCGTGGATTTTTCAATTCACAGAAAAATCTTTCTATCAATATTCAATTGAGAATGTTTCCCTTTTCAGCGTAGATATAATAATAACATGCCTTTATTCATCTTCTTAAATGGTTTACAATTGAATATTCAACAAGAATGAAGAATGGGCGGGGTTCAGCTATTAAACCCAACCTTGGACGTACATACTTAATCTATAAAGTCTACAAAAACATTCAATATTAATATATGTATACATAAAACGAGTAAATAGAATAGATTTAAAGAATAGAAATAAAAATGATGAAATTAATAAGTACAGTGAATGAGAAATTACATAGAGTTAGAATTGAAGCCTCTTTGTACATGTGCCAAAAATCATTGCGAGAGTCATCAGAATAATAAAAACATCATTGCCTTGTTTGGAAGACGACTTACAAACGTTTTTTTAAGTTTCTCAAACTGAAGTCTTTGAGTTCATGGGGTAACGTATTGTATAGTTTTGCTGAATTGTATGAAAAACTTCGTGTGTATATTGCGGTTGTGTGTTTAGGAATTATCAAATGATGTTTATTACGCGAATCTTTATTCCGTGACAAAATGAACAATTTATTTCGCAAATATACTGGGGTTCCTGATTGCATAATCATATGGGTGACGGTAAGAAGGTGTATTTCTCTCATTTGCTTCATTTTCAACCAACCAGAGTCGTCAAATGAGCTACTGATATGGTCATACCTACGTATACCGTATGCGAATCGAATACAACTATTCTGGATTATTTGCAACCCTAACACGTTATGTTGATCAAGGGCCGGTCCGTAAATAATGTCGCAGTAAGATATTCGTGAGAATATTAGAGACTCGCATAGATTCAATTTAAGTTTTTTTGAGATCAAGTGCCTACTGGGATATAACTGCCGTAACACGTTATATGAAGCCTTACATAGCTGATTAACATGCTTTATGAATCTCGGGTCAGTATCTATCCATAGACCCAAGTTCTTGCTCTCATTTACGAATTGAATAGGACTGCTGTCAATTACTATAAAAAGTGAGTTAGAAACTGAATTTCTCTTCCCCTTGGCACCAAACAGCATCACTTGTGATTTTTTTTAATTGAGTTTCAAGTTGTGTGCATGAGATGCACCAAAGAGTTGTTCTAGGTTTCTGTATATAATATCTCTCCATGTAGTGGTCGATGGAGTTTCATCTGACACTCTACTCATAAATGCTGGTCTCTTTGGAAACCTGCAGAACATCACTTTCCAAAGACTCGTTCATCCAACGAACAGCGAGGCTTTGGAACTCATTGCCTAGGGAGGTGTTCCCCGAGGCATACAACCTCCAGAAATTTAAGAAGAACACCAACTCCTACCTTCTTTCCCTTGGTTCCCACGATGTTCTCTGAACATTACAGGATATCCCTTTTCGTGGGAACCAGAACATAAAAAAAAAAAAAATCCTCGGCTATGATGACTTCACTGAAACTAAATGACACGTATATCATCCGCGTAATGGTCTATTTTGATCGATCTGACGTACTCATGAAAATCGGATATGTATAGAGCAAAGAGAAGAGGTCCCAAGACAGAACCCTGTGGAACGCCGTGGTGTCTTCTTAAGGAAGAAGATTGTTCGCTTTTCAAATTGACATATTGAGTTTGTCCCGTTAAATAACTCACCAGGAGTGAAACTGCACCACTAGAAAAACCAAAATATTTCAGTTTTTTACATGAAACAGACGGATCCAAAGTGTCGAAAGCTTTGCTATAATCTAATGGAATGAGACAGGTGAAATTTCCCTCATCAATTGCTTTGAATATATCATCTGTAATCAGACTCAATGCTGTAGTTGTACTTTATTGGGGGCGGAATCCAGATTGAACGTCAGTTATAAGATTCGTCATACTAGTATAAGTCGTCAGCTGTTCTTTAATTATCATTTCGAACGCTTTCGAGAGAGTTGGAAGAATGCTGATTGGTCCTATATCTGACAGTTCTGCTGAATTATTACATTTTGCTAAAGGTCTGACATTGGCGTTTCTCCATAGTGAGGGGAATGTATTGGATTGACAATTTCCATATACAGTGTGTTCATAAAGTGTGGAAACGCTCCATTATCTTACGAATTAATCGTTTTCGGAGATGAAGCTCGGACAGGTCGATTTTGTATTTTAGTTATCCACCTAAAAAAACCTTACAAGATATGACTTCATCGATATTTTTTTTTTTTAATTGAAAGGATATATTTTTACAACAAAATTTGAAATCCCATATTTTTCTGAGTTCAACCTAAGATGTCTAAAAACATGGTGTATTCACTTATACCTGTAAAATATTGGGACAAACTGGGGGACACCAGCCCACTTGATAAAGGGAGTTATCTAGAGTTTCAGATGGCGCCGACGTCGTTTCTTGTCATAATTCAGTAAACTGCAATTACATACCACACAGGGTGTTTTTGTGATTTGTGTCTCTGATCCCTTCTGTGATTGTGCTTTTGTAGCCTTTATGGTTATGCCAATTCGTTCGAAATATTTTGAGGTTGATCGATCGATGTAACATATTTTAGAACAAACTATTCCATGTCAGTGTTATCAGGGTTATAATATATTGTCAGTATCATATATATAATAACCCTGAGTGTTATATAGAATTTTCGAGAGGGTTCCGAAATAATTCTAATTATGAACCGTACCAATTTATTTTGTATGGTTAATTTTCTATTGATACAGCTCCACCGAGTTGGTACTTATGTATTTCTGTACCTGTTTGCTCGTGATAAAAATCTCATGATGGAGCGGATAATGATTTTATGAAGTGCTGTAAATTACTTAATTGAGCTTTCAAACCAATAAAAGTACGGGAGATGCTATCTCTTTCGCTTTCTGAAAAATCTATATTCTAGTCTGAAGGAAGTGTTTTGCGACATATCTAAAGCTTTTGACTGTTACGTAAGCTTCATATCTATAGCTTCAGAGGACGAAGCTTCAATTGGTTCAAATCCTATCTGAGTGAAAGAACCTCTCAGCTTTTTGACAAGAGGTGTTCACTATTTTGGCAGACAACACGACTATCTTATCGCAAGAACTCAAATTACCTTCATATAGCGGAGTAAAAATAGCTTAAAATCATGCATTATTTTGGAATCCTGGAGGATTCCATGGATTTTCCTAAAACCTTCTGATATTACTTAGAAATTGCTTGCAGAAAAAAGTTATAAACTTATATTCGTGCACTGCTTGTTTATTAATTGTTTAAACAATGAAAAACAATTTTGTTAGGAAAATTTTACCCAAATTGATGCTATAGGGGTTTTTGAGGTCGCTGAACCAGAATATGACATTGAAAAAACGATGGCGTGGCCAGTCGTAAAGGTAGATTTCATGAATGATAATTTACAGCTACCTATTTGTTATTTATGTGTACATCTAAGAGAAAAAAAAATCGGGTAAAATTTGTGAGATAGTGAAGCTCTATCAAACGACTTATAGTTGGCCGATATTGGGTATGGAAATGAAATATTGCGAAGTTTTTCAACAGCTGCCATTTTGAGACTATTGGACCATTTTCGAAATTAGCCGAGGTATTCATGAGAAGTATTTTTATTTCATTCGGTTGAAAAATGTGGCCTCCACTCAACAAATTTCGTTATATCCCATATATAAAAGTTTCAATATCACATTTCAAACTAGAGTTTTTGAAGCATGGCCTCAAAATTCAAATTTGTAATTTTTTTAAACTATTCAATATTTTGAGCTCTGTATTTTTCGAAATAAATTGTCATATTGAGAGTAATCTGTGGAAATTTCAGATGTTTATCTGAATAAAATAAAATAAATTAGACTTCAGACAGGATTCTGCTATGATGTAATTTCATTTACGTACTATTCCTATACATATTTTTTTCACTTTTATCAACATGACTTTTCGTTAGCTGCATTTTTCTTCTTTCAGTAAAATTTTTGTTATCTTAATTTAACCAATTAGATCAAAAGTTATAACAAATTTAGTGTAGAGCGCTCGTGGCGACGTGCTCTTCCAGCGCTGCACTTCAGAGTCGCCGCCTAACATTTTTTTCGCACGTTAGCGAAAAAATTCTGCAGCTTACAGTTTTTATTTTGAAGAAAAATTGTATCTACCTTTTTGATGTAAATTTTTCCATTTTTGCGAGTGGCACCATTATTTATTCATTTTTTTTAATATACAATGTAATTTGGCAACTTATTTGTTAAATAATTAATCAAGCACATACTTTACGGTTGGTAACTTTTTATATGTTGTTCCTTACATCATCACTAATGTTCAGTAAAAAGTTCCCGCAGTCCCCTAACTTTCTGAAGCTAAAATCTAATATTATTCCACTACTAGTAAAATAACTCTCATATGTATAAATTAATTTGAATCTTCTCTGAACCTTTGCCCATTGGAATAATTTTTTTCAACTTGTGATTGTAATGTATCTAGTAATTAGCAAGTCAAATAATTTTATTATTACTTTTATGTTTATTTTTTTATATTATATATATTTTGTATAAAATTTTTCCCATGAGATCACAGTCTTCTGACTGAAAGTATTGGAAAATTCTAAATATAGTGGATATTTTCTTCCAAAGACAATTCGGAATTCACTAGCCAAAATCAATATATCTTCATAGAATGAAAAGTCCACGCTTACTTTTGAAATTCATGTGTTTATTAAAAAGTGATTATCATCCTTATCATAGTCATTAGCCTTATCGATTTTGGGATTGGGCCTTGTTCTTCCGAACAACTGCTTGGTTTAGATCGCCCTCCTTCTCCGATTATCTCATGCGGGGTGTTACTGAAAAATAAAATAAAAGCTTCTTGACATAATTTTTGGGTAACCTTCCACAGTCTGAAAATGAAAATATAATCAGGAAAATCTATACAAGTGTAGAAAGGGCAAACTGATTAGTTCACCCCGATAAGTTATTGCGTTCACCAAATTATATTTCCTATGGAAAAATGATTCAATTTGTCAATAACTTGCCGTTATTTGTTTAATACGAAAAATGGAAAATTGCGTCCTAGAGAAATACATGAAAAAGGAAATTGTGACATATTAGACAAATTACTAAATTAAAGAAAAAACATCATCCTCAAGCGGGAGTCGAACCCACGACCTTCTTATCTCTAGTTAGAGGCTCTACCAACTGAACTATTTGAGGACATATGAACCACCGCATATTTGTGAATCATTTTGTCCCATAATTTAATGTTAGTGTCAGAATGAATAGAGAAGATCGAAAGTAATTACACCGGCCGACATGATTTTCCTTGTTTAGAATATCATAAATTTTTTCTATCAATTTTGTGGTGCTGACGACAAGACCAGATCTCATTTTTTCGTATCACGTCAGGTTTTTAATAAAATTAATATATTGGCAATTTTATTTGTTTTAATAAAAATAAGTTAAATTATTAAGTTTCGCCGCTCTTTTTTTAAATTGTGCGACCTCTCGTGAGAAAATATATTAGTTGCAACAGCGACACATTCCTGTAATTAAGGCGTTACATGAGAATAAGCCGTTACAGTAACTTTGTTTACAACATTTATACTGAAATATTAGAGTGTTTATTTAAAAAAAGTGTTATTTGATATTTATTGAATCTCAGCAATGATTTGTGGCTGAACAACATTTCCAAAACAAAATATCTTCAAGAAAGTGTCAAAATAGTGTGGATACATTTTGTTACATCTGTGGAAATTTTATGATTTCAAAGCATAAACAAAAAATTGCTGATTTTGTGCAAAATGCATATAATGCTTACTTTGGCTTTAAAATACAACTCAAGTCGTGGGTATGATGAAACAATTTGTTGAAGCGTTGAACAAAGACAATGGGTTTTAAATACCTGGGTCAAAAATTTCCAAGATTATCTAATGCAAAAATAAAAGAAGGGGTATTCGATGGACCACAAATCAGATTATTGATCAAAGACAGGGAATTTGATGCAACAATGAAAATTACTGAATTAGAAGCTTGGCTGGCTTTTAAAAACGTTCTTAACGATTTCTTAGGGAATCAAAAACACCCTGACTATAAAAATATTGTGACAACTTTATTGGATAAATATAAAACATTGCGATGCAATATGAGTATAAAACTCCACTTTCTAGATTCACATCTGGATTTTTTTCCTGAAAATCTTGGTGATTTTAGTGAAGAACAGGAAGAACGGTTTCATCAAGACACCAAAACTATGGAAACAAGGTACCAAGGTAGATGGAATGTGAATATGATGGCTGATTACTGCTGGTCACTAAAACGTGATATTCCTGATGATATTCACAAAAAAATCACACCCAGACGTAATTTTACAGAAAAGGGCAAAAGAAATCACTCTAAATAGTCCTATAGTAATTGATATTTTCTTCATAAATCTTTAAATACAGGGTGTTTCCTAACTACGGTACGAAACTTCAGGGGGTGTTTCGTTAGGTCATTTGACAAAAAAAAGTTCCTATGAACATGTGACCGGAGTTGCTTCGTTTCTGAGATACAGGGCGTTGAAGTATAAAAAAAAGGTATTTATAAAATATCCTGAATATCCTGAAACCGATGTGGTTGAAATGTGGTACAGCTATTTGAAGTAATAAGGCAATTATTTGGCCCTAAGTAGGTCCAGTGGCGTCTCAGTGGGCACCACAGCCAACAATACTGAGAAAAAAAAATTCTCCTTTTCAGTGCATTGAATATAAGCGTGGGTTCTAGAAAGTTTTTTATAAGCGTGGTAAAAATACAACTTTTTGGCCTCCTGTGTTTTTTTTCATATTTAGCTTAGTTTTCGAGAACAAAAAAAATGAAGGCACTCTACAATCATGATTACCTGCTATGGAGACCAGCTGACAGTGATAGTATTGTCATATCAGTAAAAGTCAGAGTTGTCAATTAGCAGTGATTCCATCATGAATACTTTTACTAACGCTGAAATGGCTGACATGCACTTTATTTATGGATTAGCAAACGGAAATGCGGAAGAAGCACGGAGAATCTACCAGGATAGATATCTTAACTGAGTAATTCCATGTGCTAAAACATTTAGAACGCTACATGCAAGATTATGTGAAACTGGAAGTTTTAATAAAAATGTAAGTGGTGGAAGACCAGAAACTGTAACAACGCCTGAACTAGAAGAAGCTATACTTGATGCGATAGAAGAAGATCCTTCATATAGTACCAGGAAGATTGCACTGCAGCTTGAAGTAAGCCCAAAAACCGTTTGGAAAGTTCTAAAAAGAAACCTCCTATACCCATATCACATACAGCGGGTCCAAGCTCTACTGCCTAGGGATTTTCACCCAAGATTAATGTTTTGCAGGTGGTTGATTCATACGATGGCACACAATAATAATTTTTTACCAAATATTTTATTTATGGACGTTGAACGTTTGGGTAGGACGCTGAACGTTTGGGTAGGAATTATTGGTGACTACCTAATT
Source organism: Gonioctena quinquepunctata (assembly GCA_018342105.1). Lineage (NCBI taxonomy): Eukaryota > Metazoa > Arthropoda > Insecta > Coleoptera > Chrysomelidae > Gonioctena > Gonioctena quinquepunctata. The sequence goes on along the minus strand of JAFIRS010000711.1, from coordinate 531,004 downwards.
GGGCCTTTTTTTCACCAGCAAGATTATCAGGTCCATCCTACACGGCTTTTTTGCGAAATCATTTACCCATTTTGTTGGAAGAAGTACCCGTACTTGTAAGAGGCAACATGTGGCTTATGCACGACGGAGCTCCAGCTCATTTTAGTGTTCTTGCTCGTCAGCATCTCGACATCACCTACCCTAATCGCTGGATTGGACGTGCAGGACGTCAACATTGGCCCGCTCGCAGTCCTGATATGAATCCTCTAGATTTCTATTTATGGGGTCATCTGAAGGCTCTCGTTTATAAAACCCCTATACTAGATGTGAATGACTTGAGGAATCGAATAAGTGACAATTGCAATGTCATAAGGAATACTCCAGGTATTTTTGAACGTGTCAGACAATCAATGACACATCGATTGCAGTCGTGTATTTTATCAGACGGTGGACATTTTGCTCATTTACTTTAAGGTCGAAATTGTTTATTTTTTACTTTAGGTTTGTATTTTATGTTGTCCATGGATCATTTGTAGAATAAGTTGAAGTATTTTTTTCTCGAAAACGAAGCTTGATATGAATAAAACACAAGGGACAAAAGAGTTGTATTTTCAGTTGTTTAATCTGAAAAAATAGGATACTACAAAAAAAAGTACTTTTTTTTCTCAGTATTGTTGGCTGTGGTGCCCACTGAGACGCCCCTGGACCTACTTGGGGTCAGATAATTGCCTTATTACTTCAAATAGCTGTACCACATTTCAACCACATCGGTTTCAGGATATTCAGGATATTTTATAAATACCTTTTTTTTTAATACTTCAACGCCCTGTATCTCAGAAACGAAGCAACTCCGGACATATGTTCATAGGAACTTTTTTTTGTCAAATGACCTAACGAATCACCCCCTGAAGTTTCGTACCGTAGTTAGGAAACACCCTGTATACGTATTTGTAACATAATAATTAATTTTTTCTTAAAATTTTTAAATACGTTTTTTTTTTTTTTCTATAGAAAAACCTGATGTGACAGAGCAAATATGGAGGTATTTCTGTGTTCAGAACACTCAAAATTAATATTTAACACTCAAATGAAAACAACGTTCCAAAAATTTTAATTTGTGGGCCGGTGTTATCAATGGCCATCAAGACCCGTTAGTTAACCTTTCACTCTAACATCATCGTCGACGTGACGATTTCAATAGAAGTTTAGGAAGATGATCTCCAACCAATGATAAGATTTTGCCGAATATATAATACGAAAAATGGAAAATTGCATCCGAGAGAAATACATGGAAAAGAAAATTGTGGCATATTGGACAAATTACTAATCTTCTATTGAAATCGTCACGTCGACGATGATGTTAGAGTGAAAGGTTAACGGGTCTTGATGGCCATTGATAAGTTACTTTCGATCTTTTCTATTAATTCTAACACTAACATTAAATTATGGGAAAAAACTATTCACAAATATGCGGCGGTTCATATGTCCTCAAATAGCTCAGTTGGTAGAGCGTCTGACTAGAGATGAGAAGGTCGTGGGTTCGACTCCCGCTTGAGGATGTTTTTTTTCTATAATTCAGTCATTTGACCAATATGCCACAATTTCATTTTTCAGTTATTTGTTTATTTTTAACCGACGAAATCAAAAAGAAGGAGGTTCTCTAGTCGACGCGTATATATATATATATATATATATATATATATATATATATATATATATATATATATATATATATTATGTATGATCATGCATAGCTTTTCACAGAGCAGTTCGATTCCGATGATTCTTTTTTCATTGGATAGGGTGTATTTCGAAGTTGGTCCCATTTGAATTAGAACAAAAAAATCCATCCCTAAGGGTAGCAAAATGGAGGATATTGTTCGTTCACCCTCTGAATTTTGGTCCGTTAACCGATTCTATCAGGCATAACTTTGTAGTGGGTTTTCCGATTTGGATGATTTTTATTAGATAGGGTATACCTCATAGTTGATCATATATTTGGAATGAAATAATCCACCCCTATGGGTAGATAAATAGGGGATGATTGATTTTTCACTTGTGAACATTGGCACACATACGTAGTTGACATTGACAGATCCTCCTACACAATAATTACATTCTATGAAAGGATGGAATTATATACAAAGTGATGAAATCAAATGACCAGAACTTTCAAAAATAATTTATATTATATAACAATAAAAAGTAAAGTAGATAAATCATATTATTTAACAGTAAATAGTTGAAGTAAGCTAGGTAAGTAAGTATTTTGGAAGTAATCAAAAATTAAGTAGGTAGTAATTAGTAGATTGCAGCCACGAAAAATTGAAAAATAAAATATTTTTAACAAAAAAATTAAACTGACGAAAAAATCAACTGAAAAGCAAATAATAAAATAAACCTTCTTAGTCTTAATGATAATTGAGCTCCTAAACTAATGGAGTAACTAATTTTGAGTCGGCGCCAAACAAACTAGCAATTGAATTAGGTAAAGCGTAAAATGATGGCAGCGAAAAGCACAGCGGCGTTTTGGTTACTTCTTCAAAGTAATAGTCCAGGATCCATGGTCCACTTTCGCACTTGATTACTATCAAGCTAATTCTCCGTGAGTAGCTTCATTTTGATGAGACGCCCAACAATTTCCTGTACGAAACTCGATTGTGGTAGCTAACAGAGGTAGCAAGGATAAATATGTCGATTTGATGATTCTCAAAAATTTATTACCAACTGTTTTTTTTTCGTTAAATCTCAAATTATCTAAATTATTCGAAAAAATATTTGTCCTACAAAATGTATGGTTTGATCAAAGAGTCCCCTCCTTCCAACATGTATCGATTACGGGGTCATCATAAATGATTACTAACCAGCTGATTTTTTTTGTTACTTAGTTAATATGTATATCATTTAACAGTCATATTGTCCTACAACTTGCGTGGTACGTTATCCCGGTCCTACGCTCAGAAATTGTTAATACCGCAAGACCATTTTTCTTATTACCAACTGTAGGACAAAAATATTACATAATAGGTTAGTGTGTTCTCTGCCCAAATGAAACAATGTCCTACAAAAAAACATGTATGTATCACTAGTCCGACAAGAATTGTCATTTTTTCGTTGTCCTATTTGTAACATAAGATACAGTGAAAAAATCTTTTTTTAAATTTAAATAACTTTATTTTTTAGTGAACTAGGTACAAAAATTTGTGTAATTATATAAAAAAAAAAAAAAAATTTTCTTCAGATTTATCTGATAAATCTTCATAATCTTCGCTACTAACATCGCTGTCATCTTCATCTATTTCATTTTCCTCATTCGTGATATCTGACTCTGTAATAACATGAAAAAATTAAGTAAATTATATAATAATGAATAATCAATCAATAAATAACAGTGGTATTTGTCCTACCTACCTTGTATGTCAGAAGATAATTCTTCAAAAGATGGACTTTGATGGACCATCAAACCAATAATATTCATATTTGCCATCAATTATCGTCCATCCAAAATTTTCTGGCAATTTTTCCGTGGGGCACCGCATGTGTGCATTACACCATACATAGCAGATGAATGCAGTTCTTTTAATTTGGTGCAACAATTCTTGTTTTGTTGGTGGCAAACTGGAAGGATCATATCCTACGATTTTTTGTTTTAAAATTTCTTCATTTTCATTTTTTGATTTATACCCTTTTCAAATAACTCATACCGTCCTTTGTTGATATCATTTTTTGTTTTTAATGAATACACTCTGTATACATACTCTGCAATAACTTGAACTACCTCATTCGATGTTGACGATTAATAATTTTTCAACTTCTTGTTGAGTGAAATCAACCAAAAAGTCAACATGTTTTTTTGTGACGCTTGGGAAATAAATTGATTTTTAATTTCATAATTTCAAATATATATTCAATACCGCGATAACGTCCACGCAATTTGTAGGACAATGTGACTGTTAAATTATATAAATATTAACTAAGTAAAAAAAAATCAGCTGGTTAGTAATCATTTTTAATTACTTCATTATCGATACATATTAGAAGGAGGGGACTCTTTGATCAAACCATACATTTTGTAGGACAAATATTTTTTCGAATAATTTAGATAATTATCTGGAGATTTAACAAAAAAAAACAGTTAGTAATGAATTTTTGAGAATCATCAAATTGACATATTTTATCCTTGCTACCTCTGTTAGCTACCACAATCGAGAATTTTCGCACAGGAAATTGTTGGGCGTCTCATCGAAACGAAGCTATTCACGAAGATTCAGCTTGATAGTAATTATTTTTACATCAAGGATCTGTACTACTACCTTTGAGCGTAGGACCGGGATAACGTACCACGCAATTTGTAGGACAATGTGACTGTTAAATTATATAAATATTAACTAAGTAAAAAAAAATCAGCTGGTTAGTAATCATTTATGATGACCCCGTTCTCTGAACATTACAGGAAAAAAAAAAATTGGAAGGTTTAAACATACATTTGTTAGGAAAAAATTTTAAAAATATTAATTATTTGGATCAATTAAAAAAAACCAGTTAGTAATAAATTTTTGAGAATCATCAAATCGACATATTTTATTTATCCTTGCTACCTCTGTTAGCTACCACAATCGAGAGTTTCGTACAGGACATTGTTGGGCGTCTCATCAAAATGAAGCTACTCACGGAAAATTAGCTTGATCGTAATCAAGTGCAAAAGTGGACCATGGATCCTGGACTATAATATAATGATCTTCGATAATTCTTTGTTTGGCGCCGACTCACATTAGTTTAGGAGCTCAATTATCATTAAGACTAAGAAGGTTTACTTTATTTTTTGCTTTTCACTTGATTTTTTCGTCTGTTTAATTTTTTTGTTAAATAGTTTTTTACTACTTCTTTTATACTCACTATACTGTAACTTGAAATGTTACATATAACGTATGTGGTATGGTTGAACTGAGAAAAATATGAGCTTTCAGTTTATGATATAAAAATATACCCTTCAAATTAAAAAAAAATCGATGACGTCATATCTTGTAAGGTGGTGGGGGAAAAATAATTTTAAAAAAAGGTGGAAAACTAAAATACAAAATCGACCTGTCTACCTCCGAAAATGATTAACTCGTAAGATAATGAAGCGTTTCCACACTTTATGAACGCACTGTATAAATAATCTCACCTGAAATTACAAAATACCAGGCACCGAATATTATTCTTGGTAGAAACACAAATCCCTACAAGCCAAAAGGTTGCTCTGAATTTTAACGCGTAAGTCACACTTACCCTTGACCTCATTTTATTTCGATTATACTATAATTTTCTTCGGCTTCTGAATATTTTTTTATAGTTTTTTATTGGTTTGAACTAATTCATGTGTTTCATTGTTGCAGGAGACTAGTCAAAAGTTATCAACCTAAGAAGAAAGACGAAGACGATTACCAGTGAGTATTTATTTTCTAACATAAATCATCCGAGAGGAATTGACCTCGCCTGATTCGATCATTTCATAATTGTTTCGCTGCAAATATGATTACATAACTAAAACTAAGTAGCAGCAGAATAACCGGTATGAACTAAAATTTAAATGAATTTTCCACTCGAGCAATATCGGATTGAGAACGCGGGCGAAAACTTTCCGCTATTCGCCACATATATTAGCAATGCAATACTGTTTATGGTCAGGTTATTAACTGGTATCCCGTCTCGTGACGTTATCTGAATCAGAGTTTCGAGAAATTGTGATTTCATTTCGGAAGAATTCCTCCTTCTTGAATCAAGTTTCATTGTTAATCGAAACCATAATGTAAATACATTTTTTTAATACTGTAGAACTCTAATGATGTGGAACAATCATATTATTGTTAAAAATATTTGGGTGTCAATTCAATTGAAAAAATATATTCATATTACCCCAACACGCCACCTCCAAATTGAAATATTCGCAAATAGAACAAATGAATCGTTGTTGGTGATTTTTTTCATGCAAATCAGTTATTGGGAACTTGTTCCACACGCTCCATATAAGTGAATTTTGACCCAAAAACTACCCCTTCGGCCACCCTTCTAATTTCTTATAAGTTTAAAAAATTTGCCAAAATAGAACTATCTTACCCCCAAATTGAAATATCCTCAAATAGAACAGATGAATCGATTTCATCATGAGAATATATTATAACGAACTTGCTAGGAGCTATAGTGAAATAATGTGTGACCCAAAGACTACCCCTGAGCTAAAAAATGGAAAAGTAGTTAGAACAATCGTTGTTAGTCGGTAGTATTTGGAACGATAGTATGTTTTGGGGTCTTCTCTAATTTGTTACCCAAAAACTACCCCTAAGCTAAAAAATGCACAAATAGTTCAAACAATCGTTATTGGAAGTATTTTGAAACGATAGTATGTTTTAGGGTCTCCTCTATACGACGAAGTAGCATGAAATAATTTGTTATCCCCAAGCTACTCCCCAGTATCCTACCCCCAAATTGAAATATCCACTAATAGAACAGATTAATCGATTTTATCATGAACATCTATTATTAGGAACTTGCTAGGAGCTATAGTAAAATAATATGTGACTCAAAAACTACCCCTAAGCTAAAAAATGGAAAAGTAGTTAGAACAATCGTTGTTAGTCGGTAGTATTTGGAACGATAGTATGTTTTAGGGTCTTCTCTGATTTGTGACCCAAAAACTACCACTAAGCTAAAAAATTTAAAAATAGTTAGAACAATCGTTGTTGGTTGGAAGTATTTTGTAAGGCTAGTATGTTTTAGGGTATTCTCTAATTAGTGACACAAAAACTAACCCTTGGCTAAAAAATGCGAAAATAGGTATAACAATCGTTGTTGGAAGTATTTTGAAACGATAGTATGTTTTAGGGTCTTCTCTTAAGCCGAAGTAGTCTGAAATAATTTGTGATCCCCAAGCTACTACCCAGTATCCTACCCCAAATTGAAATATCTACAAATATAACAGATTGATCGATTTTATCATGAAAATCCATTATTAGGAACTTGCTAGGAGCTATAGTGAAATAATCTGTGACTCAAAAACTACCCCTAAGCTAAAAAAATTCAAAACTAGTCAATCGTTGTTGGTTGGAAGCATTTTGTAACGCTAGTATGTTTTAGGGTCTTCTCTAATTAGTGACACAAAAACTAACCCTTGGCTAAAAAATGCAAAAATAGGTATAACAATCGTTGTTGGAAGTATTTGAAACGATAGTATGTTTTAGGGTCTTCTCTATAGGACGAAGTAGCCTGAAATAATTTGTGATCCCCAAGCTACTACCCCCAAATTGAAATATCTACAAATATAACAGATTAATCGATTTTATCAAGAAAATCCATTATTAGGAACTTGCTAGGAGCTATAGTGAAATAATCTGTGACTCAAAAACTACCCCTAAGCTAAAAAATTCAAAACTAGTCAATCGTTGTTGGTTGGAAGTATTTTGTAACGCTAGTATGTTTTAGGGTCTTTTCTAATTAGTGACACAAAAACTAACCCTTGGCTAAAAAATGCAAAAATAGGTATAACAATCGTTGTTGGAAGTATTTTGAAACGATAGTATGTTTTAGGGTCTTCTCTATAGGACGAAGTAGCCTGAAATAATTTGTGATCCCCAAGCTACTACCCCCAAATTGAAATATCTACAAATATAACAGATTAATCGATTTTATCAAGAAAATCCATTATTAGGAACTTGCTAGGAGCTATAGTGGAATAATCTGTGACTCAAAAACTACCCCTAAGCTAAAAAATCCAAAACTAGTCAATCGTTGTTGTTTGGAAGTATTTTGTAACGCTAGTATGTTTTAGGGTCTTCTCTAATTAGTGACACAAAAACTAACCCTTGGCTAAAAAATGCAAAAATAGGTATAACAATCGTTGTTGGAAGTATTTTGAAACGATAGTATGTTTTAGGGTCTTCTCTATAAGACGTAGTAGCCTGAAATAATTTGTGATCCCCAAGCTACTCCCCTCCTACCCCCAAATTGAAATATCTACAAATATAACAGATTAATCGATTTTATCATGAAAATCCATTATTAGGAACTTGCTAGGAGCTATAGTGGAATAATCTGTGACTCAAAAACTACCCCTAAGCTAAAAAATTCAAAACTAGTCAATCGTTGTTGGTTGGAAGTATTTTGTAACGCTAGTATGTTTTAGGGTCTTCTCTAATTAGTGACACAAAAACTAACCCTTGGCTAAAAAATGCAAAAATAGGTATAACAATCGTTGTTGGAAGTATTTTGAAACGATAGTATGTTTTAGGGTCTTCTCTATAAGCCGAAGTAGCCTGAAATAATTTGTGATCCCCAAGCTACTACCCAGTATCGTACCCCCAAATTGAAATATCTACAAATATAACAGATTGATCGATTTTATCATGAAAATCCATTATTAGGAACTTGCTAGGAGCTAAAGTGAAATAATATGTGACTCAAACCCCTAAGCTAAACAAATTAAAACTAGTTAGAACAATCGTTGATGGTTGGAATTATTTTGTAACGCTAGTATGTTTTAGGGTCTTCTCTAATTAGTGACCCAAAAACTACCCCTAAGCCATTATTATCTATACGACGAAGTAGCATGAAATAATTTGTGATCCCCAATCTACCCCTCAATATCCTACCACCAAATTCAAATATCCACAAATAGATTAATCGATTTTATCATGAAAATGTATTATTGGGAACTTGCTAGGAGCTATAGGTAAATAGATTGTGACCCAAACACTAACCCTAAGCTGAAAAATGGAAAATAGAACAATCGTTGGTTGAAAGTTACCCGAATATGTCACCCCAAATTATTAGGAACTTGCTCTATATAGTGAATTTTGACCCAAAAACTACCCCTTTGGTCACCCTCCTAAGTTCTTCTAAGGTTGAAAAAATTGCGAAAATAGAACAATCGTTACTGCAGGTTTTTTGACACAAACGAATGTTTTGAAGTCGACATGGCAGGTAGCATGAAATAATTTGTGATCCCCCAATATCCCACACCCAAATTGAAATCATCGCAGACAGAAAAAAAAACGGTTAGTGATTTTTTTATGCCAAACTATCCTCTTGAACTGGCTCTATACGAAATAATTTGTGACCCACTAGCTTCAAAGCAAAAAAATTTCAAGAAATAGTTGGAACACAGTTGCTGTAACACGTTTGGTCTAATCATAATCTCAAGGTCTTTTTAATATGACATATACCACATAATAATTAAAAATTATCTCAAAACCCACCCTAAGTCAATATTTTTTTTCCAAATAGAAATATGTCATTAAAAATCATCAGCAACGATTCATTTGTTCTATTTAACGTTTATTTCAATTCGGTGAGGGTGAGGAGTATGTTTTAGGGTATTCTCTGATTTGTGACCCAAAAACTACCCCTAAGCTAAAAAATGGAAAAATAGTTAGAACAATCGTTGTTGGTTGGGAGTATTTTGAAACGATAGTATGTTTTATGGTATTCTCTAATTTATAACCCAAAACTACCCCTAAACAAAAAAATGCACAAATAGTTTGAACAATCGTTGTTGGAAGTATTTTGACACGCTAGTATGTTTTAGGGTATTCTCTATACGACGAAGTAGCATGAAATAATTTGTGATCCCCAATCTACCCCCAATATCCTACCACCAACTTGAAATATCCATAAATAGATTAATCGATTTTATCATAAATATATTATTGGGAACTTGCTAGGAGCTATAGTGAAATAGTTTGTGACGCTAAAATTTGCACAAATAGTTAGAACAGTCGTTGTTGAAGTATTTTGGAACGATAGTATGTTTTATTTTAGGGTCTTCTCTATTCGACGAAGTAGCATGAAATAATTTGTTACCCCCCCACTACCCGAATATGTCACCCCAAATTGAAAAATTCGCAAATAGAAGAATAAAACGTTGCTGGTGATTTTTTCATGCAAATCCATTATTAGGAACTTGCTCTACACGCTCCATATAGTAAATTTTGACCCAAAAACTACCCCTTTGGTCACCCTTCTAGTTTCTTCTAAGTTTGAAAAAATTGCGAAAATAGAAAAATCGTTTCTGCAGGTTTTTTTGACACAAACGAATGTTTTGAAGTCGATATGCCAGGTAGCATGAAATAATTTGTGATCCCCAATGTCCCACACCCAAATTGAAATAATCGCAGACAGAAAAAAATTCTTAGTGATTTTTTTCATGCCAAACTATACTTTTGAACTTGCTCTACACGAAATAATTTGTGACCCACTACCTTCAAAGCAAATATGTCAAGAAATAGTTGGAACACAGTTGCTGTAACACGTTCAGCCTAATCATAATCTCAAGGTATTTTTAATATGACATATACAATAAAATAAGTAACAATTATCACGAAACCCACCGTAAGCAAATATTTTTTTTTGCAAATAGAAATATCATATTAAAAATCAGGGGTCCACATTATTTCATGGCCTTATTGTATCAAAAATACCCTAAAACATACTTTTTTGTCAAAATACCCCCAGTAACGACTGTTCTAACTATTCTTGCAATTTTTTTAATTAGTAGAGGGTTGGTCGAGGGGATAGCTTTTGGTTCACAAATTATTTCACTATATAGGGCAAGTTTTTAATAATGGATTTGTATGAAAAAGTCACAAGAAACGATCAATTTGTATTATTTTCAATTTGAGGTTGGCACATTGGGGTGTCAAACAGACCCCAAAACGTACTCTGATTTCGAAATATTTCCGTTCGAACTTTTTTTGATGTTTTTTTTTCTTTTTAAGGGTGTTAGAAAGGTGGTACAGTCGTAGTTTCTTGGTCACAAATCATTTCACTGTATGTAGCGTGTAGCTGCGATTAGGGGTGAGTTATTAGGGTAACTAGAGGGTCCCAAATGATATCGTTGTTGTTACTCATCATTACGTTCTCAGAAACGACAATTTTCAATTCGAAATCTAACAAATTTTATAAACGAGGATGAAAAAACCGTTGCTGTCCTCACACCCGTGAAAGTATGAATAAATGTACGTTTTTTTCGTGCTCCGCTGGATTCTAAAGAAAAATATCTATTAGGAGAATAATAGCGAAAAAATCGTATTCATTATCTAAAGTACGTTTTATGACGAACGCATGTCATTTGGAACAAAACTAGAATATTCTCTGGAATATATGAAATAATCGAAACGTTCATTTTGGTCGATTATTCAATGGAATTTCTTCTTGCCGTTATTTCAGATTTTATTCTGTTAGCATTCTTGTGTCGACATTGGCATGTGCTTGAGTCGATTACAACATCGGAAGATGTTATTCACGATGTTGTTTGAATGACAATTAAAAAAAAAGTCTATAGCAAAATGCCTGCATATATCTTATTAGACTAGGAGGAATCGGCGCATGAGTACCGAAAACTAATCCACCTCAATTTTTTTATGCGATTCCCTTCAAATTGCCCTACTGATGATATAAATGCATGTTGCCATGGGGCAACCCCGTGCCATATTGTTTAAACCGAAATTGTTTAAACAATTGCAAGGAATTGTTATTTTTCAACCGGACAAATTTTTTTTATATTCTTTATTAAAATACAAATAAAAAAGGTCCTATAACTTTTCACGATAAAGTTAATATTTTTAGAGATATAAATTCTTAATGGAGATTTAAAAAAATTTCATTGATTATACCTGTTTTTTAATTATCAATTTCGCGCGCTCACAAGTATGCATCGCTTACCTTTAAGTATCGCCGTCTCTCTCTGACTCATGCGCTGCATCGGCCTCTCTGTTTCCTGAATCATTATTTATCATTTATCTTAAAAACTATTAACTTTTTTAAGATTGTTAAAGAGAGCAATGTTATTAACAATTAAATTGTCTACAATTTGTTTTTGACAATTTTTTTTCTGGAATTCTGGAAATTAGTTGCATACTTCTATGTGGCTGTGATTCAGAAGACTGTAAGAATATAATATATAAAAATGATATTGATAATAAATAAATACCTTTTTTTAATCTTGTTTTATTATTTCATACTTCTACATCTATAACCTTCGTTTGAAGAAGTTATTCAATGTAATTACTTTCTGTTTTAATGATAAAAAAGTAAAATTTAATTACATGTTCCGATTCATGCTTAAATAACGTTTGTAAAATTGATTCCAGAAAAAAATGAGTCAGAGAGAGACGGCGATACTTAAAGGTAAGCGATGCATACTTGTGAGCGCGCGAAATTGATAATTAAAAAACAGGTATAATCAATGACATTTTTTTAAATCTCTATTAAGAATGTTATTACCTATTGTATAAAGAATTAAAAAAAAAATTATTTCGATTTTTTTTTTTTCAATATATTTTTCATGGGTCAAAAGTACCCAAATATGAGATTTTTTTAACCTTTAAAAATTCATATCTCTAAAAATATTAACTTTATCGTGAAAAGTCATAGGACCTTTTTTATTTGTATTTTAATAAAGAATATAAAAAAATTTTGTCCGGTTGGAAAATAATAATTTCTTGCAATTGTTTAAACAATATGGCACGGGGTTGCCCCATGGCAACATGCATTTGTATCATCAGTGGGGCAATTTGAAGAGGATCGCATAAAAAATTGAGGTGGAATAGTTTTCGGTACTCATGCGCCGATTCCTCCTAGTCTATATGTTTATTGGTATGGGTGGAAATTGAAATACCTTTCATCCAAAATCCTGAAAACAGTAAACTAGTAGACGGTTTTCATTCATATAATCCTATTTACCATGTAATTTATTTTATTTTAATTCCAGTGGAATACTCATAATATTTTTCGATTTTCATGAATGTATCCTGAAAAGTCGGACAAATCGCGTGACATTGTATTGTAATCGTGTTCTAGTTTCTTACCTTACAAGACAAGTAAATATTTTTCCTCATGATAACCCGACACTAACTACTGAAACTGCAATTATAATTAAAATGACGAGTATCGAGAAACCAGGCGTCGTTTGTCGATGTCAATAACAAAAATCGGTGACGAAGGAGTTTTGACTCGCTCGTCAAGGGTTTTGTACTATCTGCTATATTTATTTGTACTATCTGCTATACAGTGCTCGTCTAAAGTCCGTTCCCCCCCTACTAATTTTTGAACCACCTGGTATATCGCAACGAAATTTGGAGGGCTTAAATAGGAGATAAAAACTTTTTCATGAAAAAATCACAGCTAAAAGTTTTGAAATGGCGGCTGAGCGCAATCTTCAATATTTTTTTTAAATTGAACACTCCGTATATTATTACATTTTCGAAATCTGCTCATTATTCTCAACAGTTTTCTCTAATACACTTTAGTCCTAAATTCAATTGTTTTCAAAATATTACGTTTGAAAAGTGACATTCCGGTTTAAAATGAGGTATGGATTTTGGTCACTTCCGGTAAAAACATTTTTCTAACTAAACGTTATTATTAATTTGTAGTTAAATCTCTTAATGAATTCGACTAATAAGAGGCGTAAAGAGAGTTTATTAAGGATAAACAGTACCGCTTACCGAAAAATCTCGAAGCCTACGAATGTGTTCTGTAAATTCACAATCCAAACAAATTAGTTAGCTAAAAAATTATAATTTATTTTTGAATTACACTTTTATTTAACCCCAACAATTATTTCATCAAGTGTTCAATGTGGTCCCCCCCTAAATCTTGACAATAAAGTGCCCTATTACAAATAGCTTCTCTCACGTTGATGAAAGTATGTTCATCTATTTCTTCACATGTATCTATTATTCTGCGTTCCAACTCTTCTATTGTTTGGCATTCAGTGGCGTAGATTTTTTACTTCAGTTACCCCCAAACGAAAAAATCTAGAGGTGTAAGATCTGGAGATCTTGGTGGCCATTCTGTACTTCCCCTGCGACCTATCCATCGCCCAGGAAAGTTTGTATCGAAGAACTCTCTAGCCATACGATCGAAATGGGGAGGTGCCCTCTCCTGCTAAAATATGATTTAACGATTTTCAAACTCTTCCTGATTGTTTAATACAATTTGTCTTATTCGAGGTTCAATTTCAGTTTCTAAAAGATTTCTGTAAAGAACTCCTGTAAGATTGCCTCTGATGAAAATCGGTCCAATAACGCGATTGCCCCAAATCCCCGCCCAAACATTCACCTTTTTAGGAAACTGGGTATGTTATTCTCTAAAAATATGCGGATTAGTATCGCTCCAGTATCGTACGTTCTGTTTGTTGACTTTTCCATTAAGAAAAAACGTGCATTTGTCTGCGAAACATACACGTTTTACACCTTCAATTGTTCTTGTTAACCACTCACAAAATTCAACCCTCCAGTCTGGATCAGCCTCCGTGAGAGAATTTTATTCATTTCATTTTATAGGGATGAAACTTTTCTTTTTTTAGGACTTTTTGGACACTTTTTGAAGTTACTCCACAGGATTCAGCAACTGCAGACGTCGACTGAGTCGGATTGATTACCATTTCAGCAACAATTTCTACCTTTTTTTCTTCTGAAAGAGGCGGTCTTCCTGATCTTGGAGCATCTTCCAGCGTACCAGTTGCTTGGAGCTTATTTAAAAGTTTGCGCAAATATGACCTCGAAATAGGATTCTCGGGAAATCTATAATTAAATATACGGACTGCTAGATGATAATTTCTTGCAGCTTCTCCAAATATCAAAACTGCTTCAAATTTATCGTCTAAACTACGAGCCATAATCATACTTTTCTCAAAAGGATTTAGGCGCTCAACGGACTATTTGACAGTTAGCAGTTCAGTTTGACAGTAAACAAGATGTTACCGCGACAACGATGTTTTACAATGCAAACTTGATTGAAAGTGTTTTGGTTAGGTTTGAAATGACCAAAATGCCACTTTTCAAACGTTAATATTTCGAAAACAATTGAATTTAGGAGTAAAGTGTATTAGAGAAAACTGTTGAGAATTATGAGATTTCAAAAATGGAATAATATACGGGGTGTAAAAAATTATTAAGATGGCGTTCAGCTGCCATTTTAAAACTTTTAGCTGTGATTTTTTATCTCCTATTCAAGCCGTCCAAATTTCGTTACGATATACCAGGTGGTTCAAATATTAGTAGGGGGGGAACGGACTTTAGACGAGCACTGTATATTTTACTTTAGTAAAAATTAAAGATAGGAGAAAATTGTATTACTCCGCTGTAAAGTGTTTTTCACATAGCAAATTCCTGTCTTATTCTCATTTTTTTTACTAAAACTACATTTTACAGCATCCTCGTTTTCGTATTTAAATTCCAATGCTAATTCAATTCTATGGATTGTGGGGGTGGTAGGTAGGAAGATGGAAGGTACTATTACAATAATATTCAAAAGGCCCACTCATTCGATGTCGCTCCAAAAATAACGTTGCATTATGAAATGCGCTTATTTTTAACCGTTCGATTGTCCCGACGATCTATTTATTTGGACGATTTGGGACATACTATAATTCCTCGAAGCCGTATCCGCGTTGGGTCGTATCGGAATTTATTGCTGTGGCAAGTCAGAATCACTAGCAACTTCGCGAACGTTCAACTTGGTGAATTTTATTTTAATTCTTTTATTTTTATATTTCTGTTCATCTAATAACATTTTAACATGTCTTTGAATTTTGTTTTTATGCTTTCATTTTTATATTTCTCTATACATCTACCTATACCTGTATTTTAGATTTATATATATTTGTATTTTGATGTATTTGATCACACAGGATTCAATAAAATCATTATTATTATTATTATCACTAACTACTGATTTAAAAAAAGCCTATTTTCCTCATCACTTATAATGCGTTTGTATAAATTCGCCAAGTTGATTTATTTTCGCACCTTCGAATTTTTTTTTTCATTATAAATTGTTTTCTACTTTCAAGAAATTGTCCAGGATGTCCAAAATATTTCCCAGAAATCGAAAAGTTATGTAAGACGACTTACATGACGTTTCAGTAGATCTCTCTGTTGGAATAATTTATAAATAAGCGAACTATCAAAAGGTTGCTCTGTCGTGGAAAAGAAACATGCAATTAGTCGTGTTTCCCCAAGGTCGCAACATGAAAAGATTGTTTGTTTCTGCATATGATTTGTATAAATACGTTTACGCAACGCATTCAATATCCAATCGACCGATTTAATAGAATCATGTTGATTTTTCCTTGAAGAATAATCGCTTAAACCACAAATAGTATTTTTTTCATAGACTCTAAAGCAGGGGAATTGTTTTTTTATTTAATTAATGAATATGGCGAGTAACAATTTCTTCAAAGCAGATTTCTAATTTAATGTGGATTCACGTTGAAAAGGGAAACATTCTCAATTGCATATTGATTGAAATATTTTTCTGGGAATTGAAAAATCCACGATAAAAATGAAGTTATTTTTTGTGAATGTCTAACAGAAAACAACTACGTTACCCCAGAATAAATTCTACAAAGTGAACCAGGAGTGATGGGAACTTTTTCTTTTGATTAGCATTTCAACATCCTCAATATCTCGATGCCGGGTTTGATTTCGACTACAGAATGTCGTTGAAAATGGACCAACATTAAAATTCATCGAACAAAGTGATTTAGACAGAGTAGACATAACATACTCATTCGTAGGGAGACAAGATAAACCTAAATCAAAAATAAAAATCTTGAACGAAAATAAATTTGTGACAATAATGGAGAATGAAAAATGGAATGAATTGTACGAAATGACCGATGTGAATACCATTACTGATCATGTTGAATATTGATAGAAATATTTTTCTGTGAATTGAAAAATCCACGATTAAAATGAAGTTATTTTTTGTGAATGTCTAACTGAAAACAACTACTTCCCCGGCTAAAGCCACGCTGGACATTGAACTACATCTGATAGATATTCTGAAAAAGCCCTAACTCAAAAGAAAAAATCTGAAATTGAAAATTTGCATTTCCATTCAGATAGTTATTTGATTTTCTATTCCAGTTTCAATTGAGAACTCATAAAGATGAATGAGGCAAAGAAGAATGTTTTCCAAAAGAGAGTACTCACCAGAAATCATTCGTAACATTGACGCAGGAGAGACATCGCATTCACTAGGTCTTCAATACATTTTTGTCGATGAAAATCTATTTCACTATCTGAATGAAAATGCAAATTTTCAATTTCAGATTTTTTCTTTTGAGTTAGGGCCTTTTCAGAATATCTATCAGATGTAGTTCAATGTCCAGCGTGGCTTTAGCCAGGGAAGTAGTTGTTTTCTGTTGGACATTCACAAAAAATAACTTGGATTTTTCAATTCACAGAAAAATATTTCTATCAATATTCAATTGAGAATGTTTCCCTTTTCAACATGAATACCCCACAAGAGGTTATCTTGACGATGGAAGATAGTGACTAAAGTTTATCTTTCAGTCGCAGATGATTCCACATCTGATTTTATGAACATCCTGTTTATATTTTCAACAAATCAATTACTGATCACTTCGTTACGAAGATAAAAAATGCTCTGGAACGTTCCTCTGTAGAGAAGAAAATCAAATACTCGGAGAAGAAAAGGAATCCTTGGATCACCAAAGCTTTGATGAAGTCTTCAGATATTAAACAAAATATGTATGAACTCCTTAGAAGAAACCCAAATGATATAGATTTACGAACTGCTACAAAAATTACAAAAATTAAATGTCCAATTTACTCAAAATAACTAAACAAAACTACTACATGCAACAAATAGAAAAAAACAAAAATAATTCAAAGTCCTTGTGGGATAACATTAAAAAGCTAAGAAAAATCTCATACTAATATAAGTAATATCGTATATAATGACACTGAAGTCTCAAGCAGGAAAGAAATTGCTAATATTTTCAATTCTCATTATATCAATGTGGGCAAAAAAATGGCTAAGCTAATTATCAAATCTAGATCATACCTTAATAATAGAACACAATATGTTAAAATTGAAAACGAAATAAGTGAATCTCAAAAACTATTAAGTGGTGTACCGCAAGAAACAGTTTTAGGCCCAGTGCTTTTTTTAATCTACATCAACGGAGTACTCTGTCTCGAATCAGACGATACCGTAGTTCTTTTTACTTGCAATTTCTGATATCGCAACGGAAAGTTGATATAAGTAACAGAAAAAAAGTTGGATTGTCAAACGTGCTTTTGAAACTATAAACTCGGACCTATTGATAATGAAACTTGAAAGGTATGGTTTATGTAACAATGCATTGAAATTGTTCGCGTCATATCTAAAAAACAGAACTCAAATCGTAAAATATAATGATAGTTCATCAACTGAAATGGAAATTGATTTTGGTGTACTTCAGGGATCAGTCCTTGGCCCAATTTTATTCACCCTATTCATAAACGACATAATACAACATGTAAAAAATTGCCAGATAAAGTTATTTGCTGATGACGCAATGTTGTTGGTTTTTTTTTCAAGGGAACCCGGTGAAATTGAACTTTCTTTGAAAGATCTGAATAGTATATCGAATTGGTTGAATTATCAGAAAGCACATAAGATCACTTACAAGATAAATATTGAAAATCACATAATAGATCAAGTTGAACAATTCAAGTATTTAGGGGTTAAATTAGACTCTTCTCTAAATATGTCTCTACAATGTGACTTGGTCAAACAGAAGATGGCCAAGAATTTTTTTTTTTTTTGTATAGGCTTCAAAACAAAGTATTAGTGTTT
The DNA here is from genome assembly GCA_018342105.1 of Gonioctena quinquepunctata. Taxonomy (NCBI): domain Eukaryota; kingdom Metazoa; phylum Arthropoda; class Insecta; order Coleoptera; family Chrysomelidae; genus Gonioctena; species Gonioctena quinquepunctata. The sequence goes on along the minus strand of JAFIRS010000711.1, from coordinate 512,395 downwards.
TTAAAACTCATCATATACAAAACGATATTTGCTCCTCACATTGATTACTGCGGAACACTGCTCTACCTTATGACAAAAGAGCAAATCAAAACTTTGCAAAAATCAAAATCGTGCTATGAGAGCCATTCTAATGAGTAATAAAAGAACATCCACCATAAACTCAATACATTATCCGTGATGACTATCAGACAGAGAATTACATACAATATGTTTATTTTCATTTTCAATTTAAAGCATTATACCGGGTGATTCCTAAGGTGGCTCCCCCTATAACTTTTTTATTATTAAAGATAGAAAAACGAAATTTGGGGGTTGCGTATTATTACATTTTTTTGACATATTTACTTGTTTTACCGTACTTCCGGTTTGACCCGAAATGATCCCAACTTTCGATTTTTAAACGCGACATCCTATATATTTTTACTTATTTCGATCGAGAATGACATTCTAAATCCAACAACACCTCACTTGTCAATATTTGACAAATAAAGTCATTTTTATTCCAATTTTTATTTTTTGATCTAGAATGCCATGGATCAAGTATCATGGGAAAAATACGACTTTGAGGCTTATGACTTCACAGTCGTTTTAAGAATTGTTTACAAGTCGCAAATATGAATTTTTCCAGTTAACTTGATTTTTTCAAATGGAAATGGGGTGGCTCGTCAGATTTTGTGAAAGATCATTTTCTTGCGAATAATTTGATACCACACACTTTCACTTTATTTTCACTTTTTTTCTGAATAATTGCAAGAAGCGATCATACCTAATAACAAATAATACGTATTCGGTATACTTATGCACTTAGTCCTGTTATTCTAGTTATCCGTGACAAACAAATGAAGCTATTGCTAGGACTACCTGAACAAATAGGCTAATGAATATGCTGTCACTTTTAAAAATTTATTTGTTGCGTAGTTTATAATTTGATATGGAAAATTATTATGAAACGAGAAAATTCACATGTTACTAGTTTACGGAGAAGCAAAAACAAATGCAACTGATGCAGCTCGAACTTATGCTCAGAGATTCCCTAATCGTCGCCATCCCACTCGGCATTATTTTCCAAAACTGGAATGGAAAATGCGAAATGAGCCAGAGGAAAATGCCAATAACTTCATCGTCAGTGAAGAAAAAGAAGTAGACGTGTTGGCCTATGTTGAAGTGAATTGTACGGCGTCAATTCGCCAAATTGTTTCTGAGTGTGGTATAAGTTATTCGTCCGTTTGGAGAATTCTTCACAAATTTAATGATCGATCATTCAAGTACCAACTACACCAATATCTTTACGATTACGACCACAACCGAAGATTAACTTATTGCAACTGGTTTTTGACTAAATACGGAGAAGATGTACGTTTTCCATTTGAAATTATTTATTCAGATGAAACTCGATTCACCAACTTGGGTCTGTTCAATCGGAATAATAAAAGGTATAGTCCATCCAATATCAATTGCAGAAGCTGTTTCTATAGGGAGCAAATGAAAACTCACTTCGCTAACACGAGCGTATATGCGAAGAAACGGAACTAAAAATAATCTGTACTACTCGTAAACATTTACCGTCGGCAAACGGTAGATCAAAAGAGCCGATGATCAACGTGGACTCGAGTGAGGGCTGTCAGTTGTACAACCGATTCGTCTGGACCAATCAAGTCGGACATAATGCTGGCAGGTGTGTCTCTACGATGGGAGGTCATAAATCACGCGTTATATTTGTGTTTTAATAGCTCTGAAAGATTAAAAACCAGTAGCGTCTATGGTCTTGGTGTGTGCCGATCGAAATACGTTTTAGGATATAATAATAACCTACATCAAACAATGAAAGAAATTATTTTTCTTTCTTAATGTATTTGTATAATTTTTTTTTTTTTTTATGTTCTGGTTCCCACGAAAAGGGATATCCTGTAATGTTCAGAGAACATCGTGGGAACCAAGGGAAAGGAGGTAGGAGTTGGTGTTCTTCTTAAATTTCTGGAGGTTGTATGCCTCGGGGAACACCTCCCTAGGCAATGAGTTCCAAAGCCTCGCTGTTCGTTGGATGAACGAGTCTTTGGAAAGTGATGTTCTGCAGGTCTCCAAAGTGACCACGAAGGGGTGTGATGACTGAACTTGACGGGTTAATCTCGAAGAGACTGCCAAAGCAGGAACGATTGTTGATATTTCAGAAGAGCATCGCCCATGAAAATATCTATAAAATAGAGATAAATCGCCAACTTTTCTACGGTGTTCCAGACAAGTGAGCGAGTTTGTAAGCGAGGCATCACCGACGAGACGAATTGCCCTTTTTTGGACAGAATCCAATAGCCTCAGGATATGTTTAGGTGCCGCGCTCCAAATATGGGAACAGTATTCCAGGACAGGTCGGATCTGTGCCTTATAGATCATAAGCAGCTGGGTGGGGGTGAAATAGCTCTTGGCACGAAACAAAACCAAGTTTTGGGATGCACTTTGGCAATGGACCTCACGTGATTTTCCCAGGAAAGGTTATTGCTGATAGTAATACCAAGCATCGATATGGATGACTTCAGTGGTATGGTTACTCCTGACAAAGTTATGTTAGGCACAGTGAGATCGGCTTTTCTAGAGAAAAGACATGCTTGTGTTTTGTTTGCATTGAATTCTACCAAGTTATTAGATCCCCATTCGAGAATTGTTGCTAAGTCCATATTTATATTATTAACATTTCTTCCTCGTTCATTTCTGGTTTCACGGGCTGATATAGGGCCCTGGAAGAGAAAGCGGTATGGAGGGTACTATCATCGGCAAAGCTGTGTACTGGACATGAAGTTGCTTTCAACAGGTCGTTGATGTGAAGTAGAAATAGTGTTGGTGCGAGAATAGATCCTTGCGGAACACCAGCATTTATGAGTAGAGTGTCAGATGAAACTCCATCGACCACTACATGGAGAGACCTGTTTGAGAGAAAACTAGCAAGCAGAGAACACAGCTGAGGGGCAAGCCATAAGACGGAAGCTTAGCGAGGAGTCCCTGGTGCCAAACTCGATCGAACGCCTTGGGGAGATATCTAATGCCACAGCTAAAGTTTCTCCATACTTTCAATAGATAGCTGCCATATATGTGAGACGTAAGCGAGCAGGTCACCAGTTGATCTCTGATGGCGGAAGCCATATTGCCTATCGTTGACAATTCCTGAGTCTTCCAGATATTTCATGAGCTCGATGTTGATGGCTTTTTCCATGACCTTTGAAATAATAGATAGCAGTGCGATAGGTCTGTAGTTGCTAGGTAGGGCCTTTTGGCCTTTTTGGGGACTGGCTGTACTCTTGCAATTTTCCAATTGGACGGAAATACCCCAAATTGTAAGAGTGGTTGAACAACTTGCAAAGAACAGGTGTTAGTTCGGGGCACATTTCTTGAGAACAATCGGCGGGATTCCGTCAGATCCACAGGCTTTGTTGGTGTTGAGACCCAGCAAAATCTTTCTGATAGTACGTTGGCGAAAGGTGATCTCGGGCATGTGACTGTCAATAGGTGTAATGTTCGGGGTTGTTTTCCCGATGAATCCAGAGTGGAATTTCCAGCAAATAGGTGCGCAAAGATATTGGCTTTTTCCTGGGCAGTCGTTGCTAGTGTTCCATCTTCTTTGGTTAGAGGAGGAAATGAGCTGGAAGTGAAGTTTCTTCCCACAGCTTTGGCGAAAGACCAAAATGAACGGGATCCGTTAGGACATTCAGCAAGTTTTGATCTTATTTTGGCATTGTGGGCATCTTTTGAGCATTCTATTGTCTCTTTGCATATGCCTCTAGCCTCGACATATGCTGCTCTGGTCTCAGGGCCCGGATTTTTTAGCCATCGATGGTATGCTGCCTGTTTGGAAGCCACAGCTCTAGAGCAGTTTCTGTTAAACCAGGTCTTATCGGATGATGTTCTTCTTTCGGTATTCGGTATGTAAGTTTGCATCCCCAACATGATGATTTCAGAAATTGTCTCAGCACATCGTGTTGGATCTACTGAAGAGAAACAAACTCTCTTCCATGGAAACGCTGAGAAAAACATACGAAGACCTTCCCAGTCGGCCGAATTGTAATGCCACATGCGACGGGGTGGTATTGTGCAGCTCGATGGTAAATGGAAAGAGCATGTTGTGGAGATGAGGGTGTGATCAGAGTTTCCAAGAGGGGCACAAACTTCTATTCTATGCGGGTCAGGATTGGTGGTGAGGAAAAGATCTAGTGTATTGGCAGACTGGTTGTTGACATCAGGGATGCGGGTTGGTAGCTCGACCAGTTGTTCTAGACCATGAGTGATGGCGAAGGCCTCGGCTTGACGACCCGCATCATCTGTTTTGTTAGAGAAAAGCTTGTCTTTAATTTTTTTTTCATTTTTCATTATTTATGAAGTATTTTTAAAATCTTAAAATATCTAAATAAAATTAGTTATCTCCGCCACTGCTGCTCACAGGATTTCGCCTCAAGACTTTTTTATGCTTCTGCAATTGATATTTGGAAAACTATACTGGTCTCAAACAAATTTACATCTGATGCAAGAAGGAAATTTTCAAGAGCGATTTGGTTACAATTGCTGGATGGGCATTATCTGAGGAAAACTTTTGGGGCCAATTAGTTTCGACGGACAACTTACTGCGGAAAGATATCTACAGTTCCGTAGAAATCAAATTAATGATTTCATTGAAGATTTGCCACTGGCTAACCAAGTTGATATCTATTTTCAACAAGATGGAGCGCCACCTGACAATTCTCATGTCGTAAGAGAACATCTGAATGACACCTTCCCAGAAAAGTGGATTGGCCCTTATGGACCTATTCAGTGGCCTGCGAGGTACATTCTTAAGTTGTCATATTTTTTCATAATCTATTATTTCTTTTTCATATTCTAGATCACCAGATCTTACTCCGCTAGATTATTTTCTGTGTGGAACAATTGAAAATCAGGTGTATAACACTGCATCAGCTACTCGTGAAGAACTTGAGTATAAAATAAGGGTTGGTATTCCAGAACATCACTGCGGAACAGCTAATCAATGTGGTGCGCGCAACAATTTTAAAAAGTTTAACTTTGCCGTGATCAAGGGGGTCATTTTGAAAATTTAGAACCTTAATGGACTAATTTGCGACTTTTAAATAATTCTTAAAACAACTGCGAAGTCATAAGCCTCAAAGTCGTATTTTTCCCATGTTACTTGATCAAGAATGAAGCGATTTACAAGATCCATGACATTCTAGATCGAAAAATAAAAATTGGAATTAAAATGACTTTATTGGTCAAATATTGACAAGTGAGGTGTTGTTGGATTTAGAATGTCATTCTCGATCGAAATAAGTAAAAATATATAAGATGTCCCATTTAAAAATCGAAAGTTGGGGTTATTTCCGGTCAAACCGGAAGTACGGCAAAGCAAGTAAATATGTCAAAAAAATGTAAATTGAACTATAATACACATCCCCCAAATTTCGTTTTTCTATCTTCAATAATAAAAAAGTTATAGGGGTGAGCCACCTTGGAGAATCACCCGGTATATTACCAATATACCTGACAAATGAATTGACTTATATAGCAGAAATTCATACACACAACGCATCAGAACAGCAAATGATTTTTATATAAATTCCAATATTATATTGATATCTTATTCAGTAAGGAACTCATACTTTTCAATAATTTACCGAAAGAGTGTATCTCGTTAAAAAAGAATGTTCCTTATATGTTAAACAAACATAATGATAGTGAATTTAATTCTAACCTATATTTGTTTTTTTTTATTACATGAGTTTATTAAACCTGTATGTAAATTGATAGAGCTAATGGTAATAAATGTTATATATAACTAATTTTTGTTTGAAAAGTAAAAAAATTTTTGCAACAAGCGGTCAGCGAAGTTACTGATTGGTTTCCACTTAATGTCTTCTATTATACAGTACTTTTCTTTAATGCCCCCCCCCCTTTTTATTTTTTGAACGGGTCAACTCAAAAAATTGAAACTTGGGATAATGAAATTGATGCATGAATACTATATTTTGGAGTAAAATTGACAGATGAAACTTTCAAGATGGCGACTGGGCGCTACCTGGGAAAAAAAATTAAATTGAAAGGGGGGTCTTGTGACACATCCTTTTGAAGCTACTGATGAATACTTCACAACCCTAGAATATAAAGTCAATATCTTCACCTACTACAAAATGGCGGAACATTTAATAATTACCTGCATACAAACACATTAATATCGATACATCTAGAAATATTTGTTTTTCTCTGCCATATGGCAATCCTAACAACCCGATAAGGTTTGATAGGTTAATTTTGTTTAAACAAAAAATGACAAGAAATGTCAGTACGACAACGAACATCATTGTTCAGTTAAAATATTATCATTTAGTTTTCGGTTTTACTAGTAAATAGGTACCACGTGAACTATGTCCAAAATGGTCAATTCTCGTCTATTGGAAGAAAAAATCAAAGCGATTTCACGAAACCGAAATAATTTTTAATGATCGTTTCCCGAAATATTTTTTTTTATTGGTGCCCCTTTTTACCTATTTAAAGCACGCCTCAGCGTGTTTAAATCGAACTTTAAAAAACGCGCGTTTTTTAAAGGTAACCATGACAACATCAACAAATCGAGAAACGTGAAGTCTAAATGACAAATTTTTTATTATTGATCTGACAGGAGTATCTTGTAATGTCAAAATATTACTCACAATTCGTTCATTTATATGTGCTCCTCCATCTATTTGATGAACTTTTCATAATCTTTTTTATATATATCACTGGATTTTCGCGGTATTAACCGCGATTCTGCCTCACTATTCAAAAAATCGATATTAGAATAATTCATTTTTGAGCTCTGGTGACAACAAATATTGATCTTTGGTAACAAATTGCAAAGGAATGTTTTTCTCATTTCCATGACAACGAAAGGTATACTGATGTCACATCACGAATTCAACCTTCTTGCATTATTAGTTCTTATTTCTATTTTTTGTAGTAATAATACCAGTATATATGATTTCAAAGTGCACCAATAAAAAAAAATAACGTAAAGTATTCGTGGATAACTGGTCTTAAAAACACTTGCTCTATTTCGAGCACTCCGGCTGCGCCGTCGTGCTCGAAAAATCGCGCGTGTTTTAAAGCCCTTTTTATCCACTTATACTTTAATATACTATTAGGGAACTTGTAACCAAATTTAGAACTACTGGTAGTGTACAGAACAAAAAGCCCCCAGGTCATCCGTCCATTCCGGATGAACAGCAAGTTCAAATAATTGGTGAGATGATAGTAAATCCTCAACAGTCTACTTCCTCCGTCGCGAATGTTTGTGAGGTGTGTCCTTCTACTGTGTGGATACTTTTGAAGGGGAATAAGTATCATCCATACAAAATCAAAATGGTACACCAGTTAACTGAAGATGACCCTAATCGAAGAACAGAATTCTGCGAAATTATGACGGCAACCAATGCAAGGCATCCTACCTATCTCCACAATATTTGTCTCAGTGACGAATCTACATTTTATCTCAACGGCAAGGTTCACAGACAAAATTGCCGTTATTGGAGTGACTGACACCAACCCTCACATTTTCCGGGAAACTCATACTCAATATCCAGAAAAAATTAACGTCTGAGCAGGAATATTGGGAAACCATATTGTAGGACCTCTATTCATTGAACAAGATTTAACAGGGAACTGTATTTGAATATGCTGGAAAATACTGTTGACCCTCTAATCACCGAAATCGTCGAAGCAAATCCTAATGAATTCGATATGGATATTGTATTCCAACAAGATGGAGCACCACCACATTACTACGGACAAGTAAGAAACTATTTGGATAATACTTTCCGTGGTCGTTGGATTTGCCGTCGAGGTCCTACGGAATGGCCAGCCCGCTCCCCAGATTTGACACCTGTAGACTTTTTTTTATGGTGCTATTTGAAGCAAAAGGTGTACGTAACTGAACCTGCTTGAATATTGGATATACGGCAGAGAATAATAAATATTTGTAGAAATATCGACGTTACTGTGTTCGAAAATGTTCGGCGTGAAATATCGGATGTCAAGCAGTTCAAGGCAACCATTTCGAGCATCTTCTGAACTGAACTCAGCTTCTTTCCTCAAATTATGAAGTTAAACGTCGATGTATTCAGGCAATTATTAAATGTTCCGCCATTTTGTAGTAGGTTAAGATGTTGACTCTATATTCTAGGGTTGTGAAGTAATCATCAGGAGCTTCAAAAGGATGTGTCACAAGACCCCCCTTTCAATTCAATTTTTTTTCCAGATGGCGCCTAGTCGCCATCTTGAAAGATTCATCTGTCAATTTTACTCCAAAATATAGTATTCATGCATCAATTTCATTATACCAAGTTTCAATTTTTTGAGTTGACCCGTTCAAAAAATAAAAGAAAAGCACTGTATAGTTTATACGGGGAATAATAGTTCTCCTTCATTATTCATCATGAACATGATATCAGTCATAAAAGTGTTGCATTCATTTTGTGGCGGAAAAAAGTTTTGAGGAAGGATAAATTTTGTTAGCAATAACCTTTTTTTTCAGATACACACCATGTAAAGCATTCAGGGCCCTAATGGATGAAATAAGCGACCTGGCTGGTCAACACGAAATAGTCGCCGAGGATCTTCAATCTAATGTGATAAAGGAATTAACGGCTTTGGTGAAAGATCTGAAGGAAGAAAGGAAAGTAAGTTCAATGACAAAGGTCAAACACCAATTGACTGTCCAACATCGCAGATTCGGGTGTAACTTGAAATTATCTTTTATATATTATTTTTCACAAGAGGAATATATTTTTAGTATCCCGATATATGTGAGGAAAATACAAACCCTCCTCTCGTTCAATTGTCTGGGGATTTGTTTAGATTTATTTGTAGACACCACCTGTTTTGTTTTCATAAGTTTCATGTTTTTCACGATAGATGGCGAATATATTCCGCATTTTAACTTATCAATGACTTATGTAAAGACATTTTTGGGTTGTACTTGTGTAGACTTAAGGCCCACTTTTATAGGTTTCAGTTTACTAAAGGTTAGGATGTGCTTTCAGCCGATCATAAAACGAGCATCATTTCTATTCTAACCACTAGTTAACACAACCAGGAGTTAGCTGGAACCTATAAAAGTGGTCCTAAAAGCACAAAAGTTTGAGTATTACAAACTTTAGTTGTTATTGTTGTCATGAACAGAACACAAAAATTCATAAAAACCAATCCAACTAGATGCAGATATTGAACTGCTATGACAAAACGAATTTACGTTTACCTTCTAGAAACAGTTACAAGAAGGCCTGCGGCTTTCGCAGACGTTACAAGCTCAAATAGAATCGCTGCAGAGGGCGAAAAAAGCGTACGACAAGGCGTTCAAAGAGTCCGAAAAGGCAATCGAAGGTTTTCAAAGAGCTGACGCGGATTTCAACCTGTCTAGGGCGGAAGTCGAGAAACAGAGGTCGAATATGTCGCACAAAACGCAGGTTTGCGATTCGGCGAAAAACGAATACGCCCAACAGTTGCAGAGGACTAACGAATTGCAGAGACAGCATTTTAGGTGAGTTTTTGTCAGGTGGCGCAGCCAGGGGGGTCCTTGGACTTGCACCACTGAATATTTGACAAAAAATCACTTTTATAAAAGTTACAAAATAACGGATATACAAAGCTTAATGGTAAAATTGGTCCTATTGCGGACTACACGTCCATGAACAATTTCTCAAGGGTTATATTCCACATATTTCACTCATAATGGTGTTCGTCGAACAGCTTGATGATTTTCTGCTGCCCAAACATGTGTATTATGGAAATTATTGATTCCATTTCGTGTAAATGTGCCATTTTCCGATAACAACATTACACTGGGTACATTACTGGGCAGCGTATGGTAAGCTCGCAAAACGCTGTCGAAAATGTAGACGAAAATATCTATCACGTGATTAAAAAAAATCCATTGAATAATAAACATGCCAAGATATAAAATAAGAAAACATAAGACCTAATAAAAAATTATCTTTAAGAACTAAAATTTCAACGCGTGCGATGTCAGTCCATGAGATAGAAAATATCAGGGATTTCATCATATATCATTAAGATTCATTACAGCTAATAAAAACCACGACATTTCAAAGTGTTGACAAGATTAGGAATGTCTCCTGCTGAGAGATAACAAAAATTCTGATTTTATTTATAAAAAACCATAAAAATTCGTAGCCGGAGAAATAACCACTCTAAAATACCTTAAATTAATTATCATCAGATGTGTGAACCATCTGAACTGCTGATAAAAATATAGGCAACGTAATAAATTATGGAGATAACACTAACTCAAACAAAAAACCAACTCTTGTTTTTACTCATCCGGGGACCGAGAGTACTAAAAAATAAAATCACAAATAATAAAACCTGTCATCACGAACTGTTATGTGGGTAGACAAATAGTGGGGTGAGCTTCATCCACCAGTGAGATATAAATAGGAATAAAAATATCAATTCAACTCTCATTCTCACTCGACTCTCAATCAAGTCTCAGTCAATTTACAGCTCAGTAAACAGCTCGAAGTACCAACTATTTTGAGAACCAATATTCAATGTAGTCAGATTAAAAATTCAGTCTTTTATATGATTATAAAACTTTCATAGAGTTGATTTGGAATGATACTTGTTCATTCAACATAGTTTCCTTATGTTTTTAGATTGTTGAATTAATGAAATTTCAGATATTATATACAGTGTGGTTGAAAAAACTGAATTTTGTTTAAACTGTTTACACAGATTATTTCATATGAAAATTGTTAATCATTATAAATTCAGTTTTTGTAATTGATAGATTCTTGAAAAAACTCAGTTCTTCTATACAGGGACTTTAGAAAATTGGTACAACTTACTGTCAGTTATATAATATTATTACTATGGAAGTACTGAAGTTGTATGTATTGGAATATCATACCATTCAGTGTGTTTATTTGTTGTAACCAAGTATTTTTTTAAATTAATATAGTTTGTTTTATAAGTGCTTCAATTATTTGCCTAGTATCTTCAACTGGATTGGCGAGGTACACAATTTAAACGATTCCAGCTCTATAAAAATGTATAACATCTATATACCGGGGGGTATAATATCTATATACAATAGACTGGTCCAAGCCAACATGTTCGAGGAAACAGAGCAAGTTGAAATTTCCAGAGGTACCCCACGGGGAACTCTCCCCCCTTCTATGGGACATGGTTGTAGATGAACTGCTAATTTCTCTAAATAACCAAGGGTATTACTCTCAGGGGTATGCAGATGACTTGGTCATCCTCATCAAAGGAAAAAATATTCGAACAACCTCAGAGCTAATGCAAAATGCACTGAGGACAGTAGAGGAATGGTGTAACAGAGAGAGCCTAAGGGCAAATCTGAACAAAACAACACTAATTCCCTTCACCCGGAGAAGAAACATGGGAGATCTCATACCTCCCAGACTATTCGGTGAAACATTACAAGTAGTAGAGCAGGTGAAATATCTAGGGCTGATTCTTGACAATAAACTAACCTGGAACCCGCATCTTCAACATGTAACCAATAAAAGCAAGATAACCTTCATGATGTGCAGGAGAGCTTTTGGAAAAACCTGGGGGCTCAAACCGAAAGCCATGCACTGGCTTTACACAGCGGTAATAAGACCAAGAATAACTTATGGCTCACTCTTATGGTGGCCAAAAACAAATCAAAGACAGGCAAAAACCAACCTTGGGAAAATCCAGAGGCTTGCCTGTCTCTGTATCACGGGTGCAATGAATAGCACTCCAACAGCTGCAATGGAAAATCCAAACCTCAACCCCTTGACTTACATGTCATTGGAGAGGCCAGGATGAGTGCATACAAACTGAAACAAACAAAAAACTGGAAATCCGAAAACGGCCAAAAAAATCATCCAAACCTCGAATGATTTCAGACTACATGCAACCCCTATGCTCATTCGAAAAACCATTCGTATCACGAATTGACGGATCTGGATGGGCCCCGAGTATAGAATCACAATCAACTGCGGACATAGTCTGGTATACAGACGGTTCAAAGACAGTTGAAGGAACGGGAGCAGGAATACATGGGGTAAGGCCAAGAAGGGATTACATAATACCACTTGGCAAATGCTCCACGATATTCCAAGCTGAAACACATGCTATTATGGTATGCATTCAGAAGAATCTAGAAAGTGGTTATAGGAAAAAACACATCTACATTCTATCTGACTGTGAAAGTGCTATCGAAGCACTCAACTCTATACAGATAAAGTCTAAACTGGTCTGGGACTGCCTCCAGAACCTCATCGAGCTGGCAAAACACAACAAGGTCACCTTGATGTGGATGCCAGGTCATAGAGGCATTGAAGGCAACGTAAAAGCGGACCAGCTAGCTAGACAAGCATCTGAAACGCTATTCACAGGGCCAGAACCTGCACATGGGATTAGCAAAAACCGATGTGGATAAAAAGAAGACACCAACAATATGGGGATCAAACTGTCGGGCAAATACACAGCAAAGTCATAGTAGGGCATCCAAACCAGACCCTGACGGCTGACCTTCTGAACCTGAACAGAACGAAGGCACGTATAATAATAGGTCTGTTGACTGGACACTGCGGCGTAAGAAAACACCTAAACACCATGGGAGTACGCAGGGAAACCGTGGAGTAGAGGCTATGTGATGAAGAGGAGGAAACAGCATCTCATTCGACTGTGACGCCCTAAGTAGTAGGCGACACAGAACCTTTGGAGAGATCAGCCCGGAAACAGCCATGAATACGAAGAACCTTATCAACAGGCTACTAAACCTAATTAAAGGCACAAACCTGTTTGAATGAGGAACCACTGACGACAGAGTAATACAATAGACCCCAGCTGGTCGCAGTGTCAAGGGAAGCTAAGTGCCAACCCTGTCTCTGGCTCGTCAGCTTTCAACCAACCAACCATATACCGGGGGAATGATTTTTATCTGCCGCTCGATAAAAATCTCCAGTGAGTTTTTATAAATTATTCACAAAATCTTAACCAAGTAAACTATAGTGTGGGGTTTCTATTTGAACACTCTATATTGGGTCATTACAATATGAACTCGGCGTTAGATTCAATTAAGGCAATCGGTGACCAGGACCGTACTTAAATTTCCTAAAATGTTCATGTTATCTCCGTTATCGTGCAACTTTCATATGAGTGATTTTTTTTTACATCGCACATCTTCTACGTGCGTTATCTCTACTTCGGTTGAAAATACCTGTAAGTGCAACTATATATAGATATCATGTATGAAAGGAAAATGGGTATTTGAATATTATTTTGCTTTCAGATCAGGTTTACCAGAAGTATTCAGGCAGTTACAGGAATTGGACGAGAAACGGATAAAAAATATCAAAAATTTCATTCGATCGTCGGTCGATATTGAGCGTAATGTGTTTCCTATTATAAATAAGTGCTTGGATGGAATACTCAAGGCTGCGGATATAATAAACGAAAAAGAGGTGAGCTCAAAATAGCAATAGAGTATATTGTTGCACAAGTTTTTCAGCTGAATCAACTCTCATACCATTTACTGTTTTTATCGAAAAAATTTACAAAGCGGCACTCATTTAAGGTAACAAAGCCTACGCAAAATAAAAATCATTACGATTATGTTGGTGGTTTACAGTTTTCGCATTTTCTACTGTAACAAATTGAAAATGTTGAATCACATATCATTACATTGCCATCAAACAATTCAATGTACAGTAGTGTTTACTTCCGTAATAAATTATGTAGGAAAACATAGCAACGCCTGCTGGGCGTCAATTGTGAACATGCTTCGGTCACTCGGTCGATCTAGTCTACTTTTCGTGCCAATAAAAAAAACTAGGTGTCACAATGCCTTACACATGATTTTTTGATAATTGTGGTTTGTTCTGTACTTTACAGTATGCCGATTTTATCTACTAGTTCTGACCTTATCTATTATTTGGATATAACGAGGTTCGTTTGTTTTCATTAGTGAACCATTGACGTTATTGCAAAGGCACAGTTTGAATAGGTATCGCCGGTTGCCTGCATCGAATGTTGACGAGGATTCTCAGACTATCTTTTTAAATTTCTCAAACAACAAGTCAAAATTCCAGTTTTTAAGATATATCTTGCATCCAGCAATTACAAGTGTTTTCTTACAAACATGTTTTGAAGACTTTTGAATTTTTAACCACTGTAATTTGTCATAAAATGACATTATACAGGGTGATTCACGGTTGATGGTACATTAGACGTTTCTGGTGAACCAGGCAACGTGAAATTAATTTTTATTTCGAACACTGTTACAGATAGGTATTGGAAAATATCAATAGAGGTTGCCAGGAAATTGAGGTAGATCATAAAAATAATTATGTATATAGAGGGTGTCCCATTTGATATATCAAAGTTGCTAATACTTTCTAATAGAAGTGGCAACATCGCATTGTCGAAAATATTTTTCAAAGTGATCCGTTGCCTTGAATCATCTTGTATACACCCGTCATCCACGGGAGTGCTTCGAGTTAGTTTACACACCTTTACACATTTAATTAGTCAGTTAACCTGTTGAATAATTCTTTTTTTTTTGTAGGACACTTTACTTGTGATAGAAAAATACAAGTCGGGTTTCGAGCCGCCGGAAGATTTCCCGTTCGAAGACTTGTCGAAAGGTGGTAGTGATTCGGGTAGTTTGAATAACATTAATAACATTCACGTGAGCGGGAAGATAAAAGACAATAACTATACGGTGAAAGGAACGGTGACGGGCAAGGTGATGAAGAAGAGGACGGGACTGTTCAATATTTTCGGAAGCAGAGGGGTATGTATCTACTTTTTTTTGTTTCACGTCAGATGATGGTTTCGAAATCATTCAGGTGACTGATAACATGAGAGACAACCGGAGCAATCAATGGCCACGTTTATACCGTAGGTGAATTTGGTAACCTTACCAAGTGTATGTGACCAAATTCAAACCAAATGTTTTAGTAATCGTTTATTTACATCGTGTTTTGTCAAATTATTAATTAACCAACTTGGTTCTGGTTTGGTATTTATTTAGTCATGTAACCAAGAGGAAGGTTTGAAACTCTGCTATCTAATTCGGAATTGTGTCCTCTGTCAATGACAATGTCTGGATGTCAGTGAGCTCAGGCTCAGTCATTTCAAATTTCATTTGTTCAGCAGTTTTTGTAAAGCCCCTACTCAATATGTCTTCTTCAAGGCTCTTGTAAATGTGTAGGTGTTTAAATTTTTTTCCATCCAAAATTGATATAATTTTCTTATCCAAAAATATTTGGAGAAATGCTCTGGTTTCTTCATCTGTCCAATTAATACGCGGGAGATATAAATATAAACTTACTTCAAACGGAACAACCTGATACAAACAGATATTTTAATGTTTTGAACTTGAAGGGTTTCATATCATATATTAACAAACCAACTAGAGTCACACAGAATTCTGAATCTGCTATTGATCATATCTTTATAAGAAAAGAAAAATGCTTAGAAAATAAAATCCAAATCGACCCTTACATCATTAATACTGACATAACAGATCATTTCACGCCAATCATTTCAATCTCACTTTCCGACCATGAAAGTCATTCGTCCAATGCTGAAAGAGACCAAATAATGAAAAAAATTAATTATAAAAAATTGAATGAATTTTTGAGTAAAGAAAATTGGAGGGAGGTATTATCAAGTGAACAAGTGCAAGAATCATACAATCTCTTTATAGATAAACCGAATAACTACATAAGTAACACGACTACCACAAACATTTTTCAACCAAAAAAATATAATAAAATAAAACCATGGATTACATCGGGTTTGATTACCTCTATTAATGAAAGAGACAAACTTAAAAAGAAGCTGCTAAAAAATCACAATATTCAACTAGAAAATCAGTATAGAGAGTACAGAAATAAACTAAATTGTCTAATCAAAAAAACAAAAATCGACTACTATCAAAGTAAAATAAAGGATGCAAGGGAAATTATAAAAAAATTTGGAAAATAATTAACGACATATCAGGAAAAAAATCTACTAAAAATATAGAAGACATCAGAATTAGAAATGAAAAACTGAGCCAATAACTGACAATAAGAAAAAAGCAGATACTTTCAATGAATTCTTTATTAATTTAGGATTGAAAATGGCAGAAAATATAGAGGAAACTAACATACCTGAACACTTTTTGAATGAAACTCCAAACAATTCATCAATTTTTTTAAATCCAACCACATCTAATGAGATTACAATCCTCATATCTAATCTAAAAAACCATTGCTCTCCTGGACCTGACAAAATTAGTTCAGTGACAATAAAAATATTCATGTACATATAATTCAACCTCTAGTTCATATTATCAACTTATGTTTTGCATTTGGGAAATCCCAAATCAGTGGAAACAATCTATTGTCACTCCAATTTTCAAAGCTGGCGATTCCAGTCAGTTAACGAATTATAGACCGATATCAGTTATAAATAACTTTGCTAAATTGTTCGAACAGGCTCTGAAAAGTAGAATGCTTGGATTTTTGATATCCACAATATCATAAATGAGAACAGTATGGTTTCATAAAAATCGAACACAGAAAACGCAGTTATTGATTTCCTGGAACATACAGTAAAAGCCATGGATGACTCAACGAAATGCCTTGCGATTTTCCTTGATCTCGCTAAGGCATTCGATCAGATCCTCACAACAAACTGCTTGATAAACTTATAAAATATGGCATACGTGGCATACCTAATCTCTTAAAAATTACTTATCTGAGAGATACCAAGTAGTGAAAATCGGAAAGGAACTTAGCTCAGAATCGAAGGTTGAAATAGAGTACCACAAGGAACAGTGTTAGGTCCGATACTGTTCCTTGTATACATAAATAGTATCTCTCATATAAGTGAATTTATGGGACATCTGATATGTTATGCAGATGACACAGCTCTAGTCTTCACAGGTAGGATTGGGAAGATGTTAATTGCAAAGCTGAGTCGGGTCTGAAAAAAATATTACTATGGTTGAACCACAACTCACTAAGCTTGAATATCAAAAAAACCAAGTATATAACCTTCTCCCCAACAATAATTGATCAACCCACCCGATTTATTCTTAAAGTACACTCGCCAACCTGTGATGTTGAGACATGTCGCTGCCCGAGCTTAGAAAAAACAACTTCAATTAAATATTTAGGGGTAATAATAGACCAACATATACGCTGGTCTGAACACATATCTCATGTGACAAGAAGAATAAGAGCATTATCTCATAAATTTTACATTCTACGAGACATCCTTTCGAGAAAAAATTTGATTATCTTGTACAATAGTCTTGCTGAATCAATTGTCAGATACTGCATAGTCGCATGGGGAGGCGCTTTCATTACCACACTACATGTATTACAGACAGCTCAAAATATATTAATTAAGATTATACTAAAAAAAGACAGACTATTCTCTACCCACCTACTCTATAAAGATACTGACCTGCTTAATATAAAAACACTATTTATTTACCAATCATTACAACGAATGCACAGTACGCAAAATAAATATACGGTGAAAAAAAACAGGATGACCAGATCGACTCTAAACAAAACATTCAAGTTCACTCATTCAAAATCTGTAACCCAAAGATCATTTATGTATTTTGGTCCAAAATTCTTCAATCTTATCCCAGCTGACCTTAGAGATATAAAAAACCACAAGATCTTCAAAAAGTTAGTAAAAAAATTCATAATAGAAAACCATGAAAAATTTTGTTAGATTCAAAACTAGAGAAAGGAATAGTTAATCTATTGACTCCATGATGTATCTAAGACGCATAAACTGATTGCCAAACCACTGTGGTTCCGTCGGTTCTTCCTCATTGCTACAATGAACCTTCATTTTATTTAATATTTGTATCATACGCTCGCCCTTACTACACATGTAATTGCAAATTCGTAGCATATGTAAAGGGTTGGAAAAGCAATACAGGCATATTTGCCTAGGCAATTTCCGACCCTGAACCAGATGCTGCTATAAACCAGCAATCGAAATTCATGTATTTTGTAAATTTTGTAACATGAATTTTTGTATAACTTGTAAATTTTGTAACTAGAATGGCAATAAATTGAAATACCTTTGGACTTTTTTATAGGAGGTTTTGAACTGCAGCAACTCATTTTATATAAAAAATACTAACAAAATATATAAAACAATTTCCGAGGTAATGATACGGAAACTAAGGTTAGGAATCACAAAATATATTTTTCACTAACTGTCTCTCGCTCTATTTTTTATGGCTATTGTTTCCATTCGGTTCATTCAGCCAGTGCGATAACCACAACAGAACGGTTAGCAATCTTTCAAACCAAAATTTACAGTCACGGTAGCTAAAATTTATCATACTGTTTACACCATCTTAGTCTTACTTAGGCCCGGTATTTTCACCTCCGGTTATACTAGGAATAAATTAACCAATGGTTAGAATGTGCTTTTGCTTATCAATAAACATTAACAAAAGCATATTCTAACTGTTGGTTAATTTATTCCCAGAATAACCGGAGGTGAAAATACCGGGCCTTAGTATTATAGTCTGGTACACAACAAATTTCGGTACCAAACCAAGCTAGTTACTTGACCAAGTGCACAGTTTATACCTCACTGACTAACATAATTTGGTTGGAATATAATCATTAGTTTGCATACCCAGACACGGTATAAACGTGGCCAATGTTGACTGTTTGAAAATGTCGTAGTTTTTATTAGTCATGGTGTGTGTATTGTTGGAGGAACTATTGCGAATACGAGTATTCGAAATAAAATTAATTGAAATATGATGAAGGAACACTTATGTTGATTTATAAATAACTGTCTTGTCTCCTAAGTGTGGTTTGAAATTAATTTCTTAATTTATTGCATTATACAGGGTGTAATCTAACCTCTTGGACACCCGTGAATGTCGAGTATACAGTTTTCAAATGACACTTACAACGTCTGCCTGTAGATACCTCTCGTAAAATTGGACAAAATTATATAAGGAATGAGGGGTCCAACCTGATCAATATTTCAGAAGTGTCTCCAAAATTAGGTCCTGTTACATTTTCTGATCATTAAATGTCTAGTAATTATAAAAAATTTAGAAAAAATGATTAAAGAAATCCAAGAAAATATTGTTGGTTATAAAAACATTAAATATCTTAAAAACCACAAGATTTTCGGTATGTAAAGGATTCGTTTTTTATGTGAAAACTGTTAAGCAATACAAAAAAATTAACAATAGCTTCAAATACCACGGGCGTAGAAAATGGTGGGAAAAAGGGGACATACTCTTCTTACTGCACACCACTGGATCTAGATATTAATCATGATTTTTTACTAAAATATGTCTTTTTACATTTAGCTAAATTTCAAATTAATATATTAATCCGTTTGGAATTTATCAAGTAAAAACTGTTTTTTTAACTTTATTTCGAAAAGTAATCAGGTTGGACCCCTCATTCCTTATATCATTTTGTCCAATTTTACGAGAGGTATCTACAGGCAGACGTTGTGAGTGTCATTTGGAAACACCCTGTATAATGCCATTTTATAACGATTTAGTGGTTGAAAATCTGAAAAAAAAATTGAAAAAATGTTTTGTTCTTCGACAAAATTTTGGGTAGATCCTCCCGCCTAATTTCAGGTGACCTGCTCAGAGGAAAACTTAGGCAACTGCCGAATGCAATAAACATTTAACTCGACATTTGAATAATGTAGAATTTTGAACTGATTGTGTGGTAAATGTACACATTGCAGGCTGCCTGAGATAGATATTCAATTGCAAAGGGAAGAAAACAGCTAACCTTGTTATATCCAAACTGGTGATAAAGTCAGAACTAGTTGACTTAAATATCTGCTTTGAGGCACTCATCATAATTATCAGTCTCTTGTAAGAAACACATGACACAAACAATATTGAAAAGGGAAACATTCGCAATTGAATATTGTCTTGAAAAATAATAGCACGACCATTGTAGTGATTCAGACATTCAGAACACATGAACTGAACACTGTTGCCAAGCATGCACGGTTTACAAAGCTGTCTACGAACGAAAGTTTGTTAGATTCTACTAGTGTTTTCTGATTGGCTGGTGAATGAAATATCCTAATTAGCAACCAATCAGAAAACAGTCTTTTTAATCTTCAATATGAATAATTACACCACATTAAAAGTTAAAACTAGCGGAATAATTTTAAAATACTACGATGCACATCGCGTACTGTTTTTTGATTAGTTGTTATTTAAAATTTTAAAATCATTCATTCACCAGCCAATCAGAAAACACTTGTAGAATCTAACAAACGTCCGTTCGTAGACAGCTTTGTTAACCGCTCATACGAGAATCTTGCTTGTCAACAGGGTTCAGTTCACGTGTTCTGAATGTCTGAATCACTACAATGGTCGTGATATAATTTTCAAGACAATATTCAATTGCGAATGTTTCCCCTGTTTGTGATGTTTGTTTCTTACAAGTGATAATTATGATAAGTGCCTAAAAGCAGAGTGTGAAGTCAACTAGTGCTGACTTTATCACCAGTTTGGATATAACAAGGTTAGTTGTTTTCTTCGCTTTGAAATGGAATATTTATCTCAGGCAGCCTGCAATATGTACATTTCCCACACAACCAGTTCAACATTCTACCTTATTCAAATGTCGAGTTAAATGTTTATTGCATTTGGCAATTGCCGAACTTTTCCTCTGAGCAGGTCATCTGAAATTAGGCGGGAGGCTCCCAAAATTCTGACGAATTTTACTAAGAACAAAACATGTTTTCATTTTTTTTTCAGATTGTTAACCACTGTAATTCGTTATAAAATGGCATTAAACCGATGTGTAAGAGGTTAGATTACATCCTGTATAAAATTGAAACACATTTTCAAATTGTGCTAACATAAGTGTTTGAAAGCGTTTTTGGACCTTAAAGTGGGACATTTCTTCAGAGTCTAAATTCCGAGATTGATGTCGGAAATTCCGAAACCAAAGTAGGAATTTTCTAGTTTGAAGTTGAAATAAGTAAAATATAATTCCGTGTCAAGACATGAAAATTCCGTTCAATCCGTGTTTGAATTAATTTCTTTCGGAAAGGGAAACATTGTCAATTGAATATTGAATAGAAAGATTTTTCTGTAGATTGAGTGCAATTTCAGCTCTTTCTTTTGAGTTGGGGTCCTTTCAAAATATCTATCAGATGAAGTTCAATGTCCAGCGTGGCTTTAGCCGGGGAAGTAGTTGTTTTCTGTTAGACATTCCCAAAAAATAATACATTTTTCTGCATCTTCCTATTCAACTGAGAATGTTTCCCTTTTCAACATGAATACCCCACAAGAGATTATTTTGAACGATGGAAGATAGTGACTAAAGTTTATCTTTCAGTCGCAAATGATTCCACATCTGATCTTATGAACATTCGGTTCATATTTTCAAAGAAATAAATTTCTTACGGCTTCCGAAAAACTACCTTAACGGTCTTTTGCTGGCTGTTCTTCACAATTGCAGTACCAATTCTTCATTTCTAATGTATACACCCCCTTTGAAAACATATCCTTTTCCTCATATTTCCTAATGTCGAGTAAATGGTTATGCAAGCTTATTTTAATGTAACATGTGTTCATTTCATCGGGGTTGCACTCAAATTCCATGTTTGAGGGTAAAAGAAGGAGAATTTATTTTTAATCAGACAAAAGAACCAACAATGAAATTGCCAATCTGTGAGCAATTATTTGCAAGTTATTGTTCTATGTTGTTAGGTGTGTAAATTTGTCGAGTGTTCCAAATTGAAATTATCAGTATTCAACAAAAACAGAGATATCGACACTTCTCGACATTGAGATAATATTTGTTTGCTGATAACACTAAAACAGCTAGAGTTAATTCTAAAAAAATAATTGAAAAAATATATGCTAACCTTTTATTCCAATTAAACAAAATTTGGTTTGAAATTGCTGTCACTTTATCTCAAATATTGAGAAATGGTCTTTTTTTTTTCCTTCATGTAACTGCATTTTGTATTATAGTAACTTTTCTTTTTTATTTCCTTTTCCGTTTCTCTCTATGGTGATGACCTTCCGTTTGACCACTTTGTAGTAAGTAATTTTTGAAGATTTTCATCGTGCATGGATTGTACGTGTTCTGAGAATGTGTTTTTGCAATGTCTTTATGTAAAATATTGCCTGGCTGATCAATAAAATATAATTCAAGGTGCCATTACTTTAAAATGCCCCAATTTATTGAATGAAAGTTTTACTCGGGAAAATTCATAAATATTTCAAGTCAGAAAAGAAATAATTTGGTAGCACGGAAATATATCACAAATATAACTGATAACATTTGCAACGAGTGGCTAATTTTCTTAGTTTTATATTTTTCAGAGTTCATTTTTACTGTACTGCTGCATACCTCAAAACTTTTGAAGGCGCCCTTAATTATATGTTTGTTGATCCACTTTGTTTATAATACGTTTGTGTTATACACCCACTTTGGTTCAGATATGTTGTTTTATTTTACCAACTTCTGATACTGTTAATATATTCGCAATTTCACTTTACTTTCCTTTTTGAATTTTTCTGCGACATAAAATTCTAGCTAATGGGTTGTTTTAACAGTGACTTTGCTTTGTGTTGCATATTTCCCAATAACACCTAAAAATACTTTATTCTAACCGAGTTGACTGGAAGAATATTCACTTGTTAATATCAACTCCTACTAGTAAAGAGTACTTTTTGTAGATGCTTGGAGTTTCGATGCATGCTCGAACATTAATTGGATTTTTTTAGTTGTAGAGAACAATGTGTTCCCTAAAGCACCTCTCTATTGCTTGTCGAGTTTGCCCAATACTTCTTTTTGCTATTTTATAGCTAAGATCAGTAATACTAGTTTTTATTCATTGTATTACCTAAAATTAGTTGAAATAAAATTTCATATTTGATTTGTGACAATTAAAATGGAATTCAAATATGGGTTTTGTGGTATGATTTAAATTATTCATAATACAATCTGAGCATGTTCGTTAATGCTTTCTGTCTTTTCATGCATACAGCAGAAGCTTTCTGAAGTCTGTATGGCTATAAAGGTATGTGCTTACTGGCTTTTTAATATCGTTTTCATCCAAATAATTATCAATTGTGTTTTATACATTTCTTTAATTCTTTTGTCTCAAGATGTGTCTCCACCAGAGTGATTTTTTAGACAATATAGGTTGGGAGTGATGGAAAGAAATATTTTGAAATAATGAATTTTTCTTAAGGAAATACCTACAAAAAAATGTAAAAAAAAACGATAGTTTTCTCCCCATCAGATATCAAAATTTGAGAAGGTTTTTCAGACGCCTGGGAAATACAAATACTTACTGAGGTAGTTTCGTCATGTACAGTATGAATTGCCCCAAAATTGATACCTGGTATTTTTTCAAATCATTAATTCTAGACCTCAGTTATGGAATACAAAATGGCGGACGAATTTTGACATTATGTCCCGATTTAGCAAAAAATTGATATCTGTGGGTTTGGTAGCGTATTACAATGTTTTTATAAACTTTGGAATACTTGAAATGGCGGCGTTAATATGGCGGTTCAATTTTGCCATATTGTAACGTAAATAAACTTAACTTGGTTTAACTAATTTATTTAACACTTAATCTACAACTTAATTTATATTACTACGCCACTGTATAGCTCGATGGTATGGGCTCGTTCAGACTGTGTACTCCCTCTTGAGGGCTGTCTATTTATCTCCGATACAGCATTCTCGATGTTTCGAATTCGGACGGTTGGCGACGGCATGTTCCAATTGTTTCCAATATTGACCGTTGTTTTCCGCGGAAGAGCGACTGGATGGTTCTCGAATATCTCCGGGGATGATCTCATCGCTGTCGATGGCAACGTGTGAGGCGACAGGTCCGGCCTAGGTTCGTTACATTGCCCCCTTCTTAAAGACATTTCGTCCCGAAATTTCATCCTTGGAGTGTGACGATATCTGCATGACTCCCCATATCTGCACCGTGAAGTTCGATGGAGTAACCTCCATTCTTAAAGATATTTGTCCGGAAGAGGGTTACAGCAAACCAAAATCTTGACGCCGCTGGATCTGAATATCGCCTCCAGCATACTTCTTAGGACTCTCCAGTCCAACCCATCAATACCACAGGACAATTTTGGAATTGCTAGATCCACCAGATTCTGGTCCACCATAGTATCTCTTAGTTTGGTGAGACTCTTCCAGACATCTTCATAGGACGGTTTATCTTGGGAATGCCTCTTGGTAACTAGGTAGTAGATGTTTCTCTGGCCTTTCTTCAACTGTAGCACCCCACCAACTTCTGGATTCTTCTCCCGCAGTGTTTGGAGTTGACCAAATTTCTTGGAGAACACTACGGCGATGCCCCTGGACATTCGAAGATCTTCTGCCACACAGTGCGCTAGTGCGTAGTCAGCAGGCACCTCGAAAAGGTCTCGTGACTCCTCTCTAGTAACCCCATGTAGAACTTTCTGCCCGTTTGAATACAAGGACATAAACTTCTCGAACGTCATATCATCCTCCGGTATCCATATGTATAAAACTTACTGTGCCAATTTGGTCATTTATAGCCTGGCCTCAAAATTGTGGTATTTCTAATAATAATTATATACAGAAATTTCGAAATTTAAAATGGCCACGACAATATGGCGGACGAATTTAATCTTTATATGTCGTTTTGGCCCAAAATTGATGGGAGTTTTTGGCTTAGTAGATTACGAATTTTTTATAAAAATACAAACTAATAGTGCTGATATGGCGGCGGGTTCAATTTTATCATTTAAATTGAACTCACTATGATATTTTTGTCCGAATCGTCTCAAAATCGATATCTAGAGTATTTTAGAGGTTTTCCGGTGATTTATGATATGAAAAATACAAATGGCGGCGCTAACATGGCGGTTTAATTTTGACATTTATATAAAACTTACTTGGATAATTTTGTCATTTATAATACGCTTAGTTTTAAAATTCATATTTGGGGCGTTTTCAAGATTCCAGAATACAAATTCCAAACCGAAATTTGGAAATTCGAAATGGCGGCGACAATATGGCTTATAAATTTCGTCATTATGTCTCGATTTGGAACAAAATTAATGTCTGGAGGTTTTTGGGTTTTCGGATCACGATTTTTCGTGGAAAATTGAATATCCAAAATGGCGGTTCAATTTTGCCATTTATATAAAACTTGGGTGGGTATTTTTGTCATTTATACTACGATTCGCCTTAAAGTTGATATTGGGGATGTTTTCGAGATTCTAATATGAGTTTTAGACAGAAATTTCGAATATCAAAGTGGCGGTGACAATATGGCTCATGAATTTCGTAATTGTCTCGATTTGGCACACAATTTATGTTTGGGGTTGCGGATAACGATTTTTTGTGGAAATTTGAAAATTTAAAATGCCGACGCTAATATGGCGGTTCAATTTTCCCATTTGTATTAAACTTCTGCGGTAATTTGGTCATTTATGGTCTGACTTACCTCAAAATTAATGTCTGGGGCATTTCCGAGGTTCAAAAATTCTAATTCTAGACCGAAATTTCAAAATTCAAAATGGCGGTGACAATATGTTGAACGAATTTTGTCATTATGTACCAAATGACAAATAATTGATATCTGGGGGGTTTTGGGGAAGCGAATTAAAATTTTTTGGTTTGTTGGATTACGATTTTTTTACAAGGTTTTTATTTAGTTTCAACCTGTCCCGGTGTCGGTCTATAATTTAATAATTCAAGTTAAATTTGACCCACTTCTAGTTACCCGATTAACGAGAAATTTGGCAGGTGTTCATAGTTCCAGTGCCAATGCATTTTGGAGTTTTTGTTAGAGAAAAACAAAATGGCGGCTCTAAGTTGACGTATGAGATTTGTGTTTATGGTCCGATTCTATCCAAAATTAGTTTCGAGGTCGGAGATTATGAATTTTCATTCAAAATTCATAAATTCAAGATGACTGCTCCAAGATGGCGGAAGAGTTTTGTAATTATGGTCCGATTCGATTCAAAATTGGTATTTGGAGGTTTTCGGGGTCGAGGATTATACATTTTTTGTCAAAATTCATAAAATCAAAATGGCGGCTCCAAGATGGCGGACAATCTTCGTGATTTTGGTCCGATTCTATTCAAAATTGGCATGCGGAGGTTTTCGAAGTCGGAGATTATGAATTTATTGTCAAAATCATAAATTCAAGATGGCGGCTCCAAGATGGTGGACAAGTTTTGTGATAATGGACCGTTTCTATTCAAAATTAGTATGTCGAGGTTTTTGGGGTCGGAGATTATGAATTTAGTCAAAGATTATGGATTTTTTGTCGAAATTTATAAATTGAAGATGGCAGCTCCAGGATGGCGACGAGTCAATCTTTAGATGGTCTCTTAATTGAATAACTAGATAGCTCAGAACTTACAGGAAAAAGGCCTCATAATGACTATGCATTAACAAAAATGCATAGATTAAGGCGTACTTATTAAAAAGCACAAAATAAAGCAATTAAGAAAAACACTTTTTAAAGACAGCTTTTTGTTCAAATGCGCTCAAAAGTATAAAGTAATCGCTTTTGTATTCGAACTGAAAACTTTGCGAGATAAGCTCTTGAATCTATAACTCATGGAATAACCTACGTCGCACATCCAAAGCTATAATTTTGAACTCTTTAGCACATTTGAATGACAGATTGTCTTTAAAAAAGTTTTTTTTATTAATTATATTATTTTATTTGAAATTTCGAAATGGCGGCGCTAATATGACTGTTCCATTTTGCCATTCATTTGAACCTTACCGAGATAATTTTGCCATTTTTAGCATGATTTGCATTGAAATGCTATCTGGGGGGTATTTTCGAAGTTGTAAAATACGAATTCTGGACCGAAATTTCTAAATTCAAATGGCCGACGAATTATGTGATTTTATCCTGATTTAGTACAAGATTTATGTCTGGGGTTGGCAGAATTCGATTTTTTTTTCATGAAAATTTGGAATGGCGGCGCTAATATACGAATCAGTTTTGCCATTAGTGGGAAACTGAGGTAATTTTGTAATTTATTGGCAGATACCTCGTAAAATAGTATCAGGACATTTTCGAGTTTCCAATATACGAATTTCACAACAAAATCTCGAAATTCAAAATGGCGGTGAGAATATGGAGAACGAATTTCGTCATTATATGCCAGTTTAGCCCCAAATGTATGTCTGGTGATTTTGGGGTTCGCAGATTAAGATTTTTTTAACGGAAATTTGGAAATTTAAAATGCCGGTACTAACATGGTAGTTTAATTTTGCCATTCATATAAAACTTACCGAGGTTATTCTGTCATTTCAGTCTGATTCGCCTTGAAATTAGTATCTGGTATTTTCGAGGATCCAAAATACGAATCCTAGATCGAAATTCAACCTCTTGCTAACTCCAGGAAACTATAGAAGAATTATATAGTTGTCAAATCAATGTAAATTTTTTTTTGCAAATTTGAAAGCAATAAATAGTTAATAAAAAAAAACTTTGTAAAGACAATATTTTATTCAAATGCGCTAAAAAGTAAAAAATAATTGCTTTGGATGTATGACGTAGGTTATTCCGTGAGTTATAGATTCAAGAGCTTGTCGCGCAAAGTTTTCAGTTCGAATACAGAGGCGACAAGCTTTTGATTTTATAACTATCGGCATAACCTACGTCGCACATCCAAAGCACTTATTTTTAACTTTTTAGTGCATTTGAATGAAAGCTTGTCTTTAAAAAGTTTTTTTTAATAATTTAATTTTGTGCTTTTTAGTAAGTACGACTCAATCTATGCATATTTGTTAATGCATCGTCATTATGAGGCCTTTTTCCTGTAAGTTCTGAGCTATCTAGTTCTTTAATGGGGAGACCATCTGACGATTAACTCGTCCTCCATCCGCCATCTTCAATTTATGAAAAATAAAATCAATAATCTTCGAGTAAATTCATAATCTTCGGCCCCAAAAACCCCGACATATCAATTTTGAATAGAAACGGTCCATCATCACAAAACTTGTCCACCATCTTGGAGCCGCCATCTTGAATTTATGAATTCTGGCAATAAATTCATTATCTCCGACCCCGAAAACCTCCGCATACCAATTTTGAATAGAACGGCCATATCACAGAGATACTCCGCCATCTTGGAGCCGCCATTTGATTTTATGAATTTTGGTAAAAAAATCTTCACCCCAAAAACCTCCCACACACCAATTTTGAATAGAATCGAACCATATTACAAAACTCGTCCGCCATATTGGAGCCGCCATCTTGAATTTTTGAATATTGAATGAAAATTCATAATCTCCCACCCCGTAAATCCCCACATTGTGATGGCCGCGATCAACCAAGTTATTTTAACGTAAACATTTGTTAATACCCTTGACTGAAGCAAGGCGGCACAAAAAGTAACGACTGATTTACTTCGACCGCTATTAAATTAGAAGGCAGGAATGCGGGATGAGTTCCGACAAAGAAATAAAAACCTCATAAAATATTTGATATGATACACCCCTCATCAAAATGCCTCATGAATATGTTACGTTGACAGCGACGTCCTAAAAGTTCAAACAGACCGAAATTAATTACGACAGGACATTTATTTTTATTACTATTGAGCTCCACGCCGCGATAGATAATTAACGATTCTCCGACAGCCGGGAGGAAAATATTAACGAGCAAAGGATGCGATGGAAATATACCGCAGAGGCAATTAATGTCCGAAGTTATAATCTCATACTGTGGAAACAACACCGCTCATGTTCAATACGGAAAAGGGGTCATAGTGGGGAGATTCTATATAAGAACCAAGTCAAAAGTAAAAAAGGCAACTCAGATCAGAGTTCAGCGAGTACAGAGAGAAAGAGAGTTCAGTTTAGTAGTAGCCTTCAGAGTATGAAGCGCATCAGAGTAGAATCTTCTGATACGAATCGAGTGTAGACTTCGTAAATTATTCATAAAGTAGCCAGTTTATAAAAAATATGCAGAAAATAGTGGAAGTGTAAACAACAGAAATTATCTCAGTAATAACTCAATGAATAGAATTCAAATATTCCAAAGAAGCTAAATAATCATATTACGAACCAGTGAACACGTAGTAAATATCGCTAATCCAAAATAAAAATCAAGTAACATTATAAATAAAACTTGGTGTGTTCTCCAGTCGAGGGTAAGAAAAGAAAACTGTTTATTTCGCAAGGTATATATGTATATGGTAATAAGGCAACCATTCAATTATTTGATTTCATAGTAGAGTCTACTATTAATTCGACAAAAGTAGTAATATTAGCTATCGCCAAGGTAACTGAATAACAGTTATTCTACTAGGCATACTTTATTTGTTTCGCATTCAAGTATATCTTATATATTAAATTCATTCTGACGTTCTATACAATTTCTCCGTAAATTATACCATGGGTATAAGTTGTTATTATTCTTTAGAAAATACATATCTGTATTGATGTTTCTGAACTATCTGAGATTGGTAACTGTACTGTCAAATTAAGACCCACGCTTCATTAATACTGAGGGTGATAACTTTCCCAAGCCGCTCTGGGAGGTTGTCCAGTTGTTGGTCAATAGACTAATAACGCCCAGTATAGTTAAGGCTTAGCTTTAACAACTAACGAGCAGTCATAACAACATACCAATTTTGAATAGAATCGGACCATAATCACAGAGATCGTCGGCCATCTTGGAACCACAATTTTGTTTTTTCTTTAACAAAAATTCCTTATTGCATTGTCCGGGAACTATGAACACCTGCCAAATTTCACGTTAATCCGGCAACTAGAAGTAGGTCAAATTTAACTTTGCAAGATTTGATTACAGACAGACACCGGGACAGGTGAAACTGAATAAAAGCTTCTAAAAATGTCACTTCTAGTTCTTTGGTGGAGATATATCAGTAGATAGCGCTTCAGTGCTTTCATTAGTGCATCGATATCTAGTAAAAAACTACTAAGAGAATGAAACTCCACTCATCAATGTATACAAGATGTATAACAATTTTGAGAGTGTTTACAATTACAATGTAGGAAATTTCTTAAAAATTAAAACGCAAGTGTATCATATCATGAATACTTTCTTTTCGTCAAGAATGCCGCACTTTCTGACGGAAAGGAGGACCTGAGTGAATTGCCACCGAACCAGAGGCGGAAAAAGCTCGTACTCAAGGTGGAGGAACTCAAGAATAAAGTTGCTCAAGAGACTGCGGCCAGAGATGGGCTCATGAAGATGAAAGGCGTATACGAAAACAATCCCGCACTCGGCGATCCGAGAACCATTGAAAGTAAGTGTTAATCAGCCTGATTCTGTGAAATTGTTACGCCCATTTCATAATTTATTCTGTTTAAAGTGTGTTTTTGATTTAGTTCTTGGAGCCATGAAAACAATTATTTTGTATAATGTGTTCACTCTATACAGGGTGTAATCTAACCTAGAAACAAAAATACAATTGTGAAGATGCTTAAAAAAATTTGATAGGAATAAATGGAAAAAATCAATACATAAATTTAAATGTGGAGATAGATCACAAAAATATTGAATTACAATTACTGGTAGTTAAAGACATCGAATTTCATGTAATTATAGGTACAGATCAATTAGAAAAAATGAGAGCTAAGATAGATTATGAAAGAAAAGGTATAGAAATGGAAAATAATGGTGAATGACGAGTGTATAATGCCATTTTATATCGAATTACAGTGGTTAAAAATCTGTTTTTTTTAAAACATGTTTTGTTCTTTGTAAAATTCAACAAAGTTTTGAGTAGCGCCACCCGCCTAATTTCAGGTGACCTACTCAGACGAAAACTTTGAATTGCCGAATGCAATGAACATTCAACTCGATATTTAAAAAAGGTAGAATGTTGAACTGTGTGTGGTAACTGAACACATTGCAGGCTGCCTGAGATAGATATTCGATTTCAAAGTGAAGAAAACAACTAACTTGTTATATCCAACTGGTGATAAAGTCAGAACTAGTTGGCTCTGCTTTGAGGCACTTATCATCATTATCACAGTCACTTGTAAGAAACAAACGACACAAACAGTATTGAAAAGGGAAAGACAATAATCTTCAAATGAATTATCGGGCACATCGTGTAATGTTTTCTGATTAGTTGTTAATTAAGATCTTTCATTCACCAGCCAATCCAAAAACACTAGTAGAATCTAACAAACTTTCGTTCGTAGACAGCTATGCAAACCGTGCATGCAAGAATCTTGCTTGGCAACAGTGTTCAGCTCACGATTCTGAATGTTTGAATCACTACAATGGTCGTGATATTAATTTTCAAAACAATATTCAATTGCGAATGTTTCCCTTTTCAATACTGTTTGTTTCGTATGTTTCCTACAAGTGTCTGTAATAATTATAATAAGTGCCTCAAAGCACAGTATGAAGTCAACTAGTTCTGATTTATCACCAGTTTGGATATAACGAGGTTAGTTGTTTTCTTCACTTTGAAATTGAATATTATCTCAGGCAGCCTGCAATGTATACATTTACCACACAATCAGTTAAACATTCTACCTTATTCAAATATCGGGTTAAATGTTTATTGCATTCGGCAGGTCACCTGAAATTAGGCGGGTGGCGCTACCCAAAATTTTGTCGAATTTTACAAAGAACAAAACATGTTTTCAGTATTTTTTCAGATTTTTAACCACTAATTCGTTATAAAATGGATTATCACTCGTCATTCATGGGTGTGCAAGAGGTTAGATTACACCCTGTATATACCACGATGTAAAAAAAAGTATTGAGAATCACATGAATAATGGGTTTTGCACTCAAAACTGGAATTACTCCAACCAACACACCACACACACACCTAAAATCTCGTGTTCGTTACACGTAAAACTGCAGTTGTCGAAAAAAAAAACAATTAAAACAACACGCCATTTTTACAGATGTAGAGCCCTCGGAAATATTTTAAAAGAAACAGTATTTTTAAACCCATTGTTATTTCATAACATCATTTGTAATGTGTTTCATTGTTATATTTTATTTTTTTCTTATTTATTTTTACATTTTAACTTTTTAATAAATGACAGAGGATTTCCACTTTGAAAGCTTTGTCAATAAGATAAAGAATTCTTGGACAATAAAGCACAGTTTTGATTGACATTCCTGGTTCGATTCTGTATGGTAAGTTGTACTCTGTAGTGACTGAAAAGCTTATAACCTCATTAAGCCACACATTTTCAAAATATAGGGCCGGTCTGGCTCATACCGGGTCAAACATTTCCAAATACAGAACCGGACTTGCTCATACTGGGCAAAAATTTCCTAAAAACAGGGCCGGACCGGCTCATACTGGCCAACATTTTTCATATACAGGCCCGGGCTGGCACACACTAGATAAAAAAAAATTAAAATACAGGCTGAAATGGCTCATACCGGCAAAATATTTCCAAATACAGGGCCCGACTGGCTTACAGTAAGTCAAGAAAATTCAAAATACAGGACCCACTGGCTCAACGGCCAAAATTATCCAAATGCAGGGCAGGACTGGCTCACACTGAGTCCAACATTTTCCAAATACAGGCCCGGCTGGCTCATACCAGAAGCCAAAAATTTTCAAAGACAGGACCGGCCTAGCTCATACTGGACCAACATTTTCTCAAATACAGAGCCGGATTGGCTCATACCAGCCATAATTTTCCAAATGCAGGGTCGGACTGGCTCATACTGGGCTGAAAATTCCAAATAAAGTCTGGACTGGCTCATACTGGGCCAACAATTTTCAAATACAAGGCCGGACTAGCTTACACTAGGTCAGAAAATTCCAAAATACAGGACCGGACTGGCTCATACCGGCCAAAAATTTCCAAATACAGGGGCGGACTGGCTCACTCTAGGTCTAAAAGCTTATAAGTAATTTTTTAGTACATGTTCAAATAATAGATCTTTCTCTAAGTTTTTTTAATCTGTAACTTTATTTCAATTATTCAGCAGTATTCTAATTGACCTCTTTTTCAAGGTCAATTGAACGAATGCAGCCACAGACTGGAGAAGCTCCAGCAAGACTTGCTAAGGTACCAAGGCTACCTTGACGATGCCATAAAAGGGATACAGTCTGGTCAGAACAACTCCTCGCTGACGAACTCCCCGCGGTTGCTGAACGGCTCGAGGCACCATCGAAATTCGGGCGGCAGCGCTGCCGAAGAGGAATCGCTCAGCAGGTCTGCCAGTGACAGTAGCGTCACGAATCCTACCTTGAATCATAATAAAAAATCCGCACCCGGCACGCCGCAACTTAACAACCACGGGTGGGTGATGGATGGTGTTGTTTCCTTTTTCTTTCTCTCCTCCATAAATTATACTGTAGAATGCTGTTCGGGAAAGTTCAACGTCAAATTTTTACTTTCATACTCTGTGTCACAATATACATGAGTATCGTAGGGAAACAACTAATTTTCTGGATATCAAATCAAATCAAAGTATACTTTATTGTCGAAGATATATATAATCTCATAGAAAAGCCTGGTAGAATAAAAAGTACATAAACTATAATTAAAAAAGAATTACAAAAAGTACAGTCATATAACAATAAAATAATATAATAATAATGTAGATATAAAATGCTGCTAAGGTTGATAATACTACAGGTATATTAAAATGTTGCAAATTTGCTAAATCACAGAATGCCTGTTACACAACCGATAGCATGTCTTCTCATAACAATTGATCCTCATAATATTCCTGCATGTTGTAGTAGGCCTTCTCAAGGAGCATGAATTTAACTTCCTTCCGAAATGACGGTAAGGATTTAATAGATTTTGCTTGCGAAGGTAAATTATTGTACATTTTTATGCCCTCATAAATAATTGAATTTTTTGTCAGGGATGACTTGGGGATTGGAACTGGAATGTTTCTATTTTGTCTTGTGTTATAACCATGTTCAGGAATAACTGGGTTTCTGTTGGCTTTATGGATAAGACATACAGTCTCCAATATAAATAAGCTTGTCAATGTTAAAATTTTGTGCTTAATAAATAGGGGTTTGCAATGTTCCCTTGACTTAGTATAGCAGGCTCTTTTTTTAAGGATAAAGACCGAATTGAAGAGCTGCTGACTAGCAAATCCCCAAAAAGCTATTCCGTACCGTAGATGAGACTCTATTAAAGAAAAATAGGCCGTTTTCGCTATCTCCAAGTTAAATTCTCTTGCCACAGTTCTGATCACATAACAACCAGAGGCAAGTTTTTTTGTTAATGCAAATACATGCTCTTGAAACCTCAATTTATTGTCAATGTATAGTCCCAGGAACCTGCATGATGTTTTATTTCCGATGAGTTGTGTTTCAAGATACAAGTCCTGAAAGTCAAATTTGAATGTGAGGAGGTTTGTTTTTGAAAGATTGAAACATAACGAGTTAGAGTTACTTCGATTAGTATAGAACCAAAGTAAAATATAACTGAATAGGATAACGACGGTTGAATATGATTTCAATTGTTGCTTGGCAAGAATTCGGTCGGAATATTGAAGAAAACTAGCTGCTGAACTTGTCTACGTTTCGAAACTTTATTGTTTCATCTTCAGGGCTCTGAAGTGTAAGATCAAAAACATACATATTAAAATGGAGTTCTCAAATAGTATTGATAAAAACGTAATATATTATGTAAAATGACGATCGTTTGGAAGAAAACGCTTCAGTGTATTGATAATTACTGAACTTGAAAAGCCACTCTAAATGTCAGTAATTATCAATGTTAGTTTTCTATACAATGTTTGAAACGTTTCCTTTGAAACGATCGTCATTTTACATAATGTATTGCGTTTTTATCAATACTCCATTCGAGAACTCCATTTTAGTATGTATGTTTTTGTTCTTACAATTCAGAGTCCTGAAGATGAAACAATATAGTTTCGAAACGTCGACAATTTAGCAACTGGTTTTCTTCAATAATCCGACCAACAATTGAAAAGTGATGATTCTTGATATTTTTCACAGAATTTTGAATTATGGTGACGTACATCTTGATTTTTCTAGTATATATTCAATGAGAATATTTCACTTTAGTTGACTTTCAGTCATTATCATTGATCTTGAGGGGCGAATTGTAATAATGAGAAAAAGGAAGATGTGTTTTTTCATTCATTGTGGAAATTTTTTGTCAATTTTTTTTATACTATCATCTTTTTCTATAATTTGTTCCAAATCGGTCCACTGTATATGTTTAACTAATTGCGTCACCCAAAAAACTTTAATTCCAAAAGGTATATTGTTTCAAATTTGACATTATTTTTCCTTCTTGACATTATCAGATTATAAGGTCCTCTCACGGTGGCCAAAATGTAATTGATAAGTTCCAAAATGGATCAACTGCGCCAAAATTGACTCCAAAATCTCACATTGTTTTTTCTTCATGACATTCTCCATTCACCAGCTTATTAAGGTGTTGTCACGGTCGCCAAAATGTTATTTTTAATTTTGAAAATGGATAAACCGTGCCAAAATCAACTCCAAAATTGACCAGCAGTTTTATATTCCAAAGGAATATTATTACACATCTTACATTCTTTTTCCTTTCTAGATTTTCTGCATTTATTAGTCGACAGAATGTTATTTATTAGTCGGACTGGCTCACACATACCAGGCCAATTTTTTTCGAAATACAAGACGGGAGTATCTCATTTTTCAAATACAGTGCCGGACTGGCTCATACTGGGCCACAATTTTCCAAATCCAGGGCTGACTGGCTCACACTAGGTCCAAAATATAGGGCTGGTCTGGCAACCGGGTCCAAATTTCCAAATAAGAACCGGACTGGCTCATACTGGGCCACAATTTTCCAAATTCAGGGCCGGACTGGCTCATAGCGGACCAACATTTTCTAAATGGAGGGTTGGACTGGCTCGCACTAGGTCAAAAAATTCAAAATACAGAACCGGACTGGCTCTTATCGTAAACACTTCGAAATACAGGACCGGACTGGCTCATACTGGGCCAACATTTCCCAAATGCAGGGCCGACTGGCTCACATTAGGTCCAAAGTTTTCAAACTATAGGGCCGGTCTGGGTCGAAAATTTCCAAATACAGAATCGGACTGGCTCATACTGGGCCAAAATTTTTCAATTCAGGACTGGACTGGCTCATACTGGGCCAACATTTTTTTCAAATACAGGACCGGACTGGCACACAATAGGTCAAAAAATTTCAAAACAGGCCGGATTGGCTCATACAAGCCAACATTTTCCAAAGGGGGGGTGGCTCACGAAACGACTGGCACCACAAAAAAGTTCCAAATACAGGGCCGGACTGGCTCATGCTGTGCCAAACATTTTCAAACGTAGGGCCGGACTGGCTCATACTGGGCCAATTTTTTTCCAAATGCAGGGCAGGGCTGGCTCATACCGGGCAGAAAATTCCAAATAAAGGCTGGACTATCTCAAACCGTGCCAATTTTTTCCAAATACGGGACTGAACTCTCTCACATTAGGTCAAAAAAAATCAAAATGCAGGACTGGTCTGACTCATACCGGTCAACATTTTTTCAAATACAGGATCGGACTGGCTCATACTGTGCTGAAATTTTCCAAATACAGTGCCGGACTGGCTCACATTAGGTCCAAAATTTTCAAAATATAGGGCTGGTCTGGCTCACTCCGAGCCAAAAATTTCCAAATATAGAATCGGACTGGCTCATAGTGGGCCAACATTTTCTAAATACCAGACTGAAATGAAATGAAATCTGGCGAAATATATCCTTTACAAGAAAGGTTTCCAAGTTTGTTTGATGTTGAGCTTTCCTGATTTCGACTTTCCTCCTTCTTTCCTATTAGCTTATCTTCACTCAAATTAAAGATAAATTTTAGATATAGCTTCAGAACATGTCTAGACATGACTGACTGGGAATAAAAAATTAACAAAATACTTGAATAAATAAATATGTAATACAGTGAAACTTCTACTCTACAAACTTTCATTTAACAACCTTTCTGACTGTTTTTTTTATTGTTGCATATTTTCATTGTTATTTTGTAGAAATTCTTATTAAAAAATGTCGAGATTATCAGTTTCCACCTATAGAAGTTCCACTGTATTTTGGAGTATTTTCCAAAGATGCCAATAACAAATATACTTTTGAAATTATCGATATTGAAATACATGTGCAGACGATCGAATTTGATCCGTACCTTTTACTGTCTGGCTTGTTTTCCTCCTTTTTTTTAAATTTCACTCACCATTTTTGACATAGTTGTTCCAATAGCCCTGAAAGTGGTCTGGGCACTTCTCACACCTCGCTACCAGGAGCCGATTCGG
This sequence comes from Gonioctena quinquepunctata, assembly GCA_018342105.1. Taxonomy (NCBI): domain Eukaryota; kingdom Metazoa; phylum Arthropoda; class Insecta; order Coleoptera; family Chrysomelidae; genus Gonioctena; species Gonioctena quinquepunctata. Next base: position 475,085 of record JAFIRS010000711.1, on the reverse strand, counting down.
ATCCGGATCATTTTGATGGGCACGGCGTCGATCCGGAGAGCCAATATTACGAGGCTGATACGTTACTACCTACCATAGGAACGTGCAAAGCCCTTTACCCGTTCGAAGGTGAGTTCAATAGTTGAAAATACAGTTGTTTTTATCGAATATCGACAAATGGTGCAAAAGATCACCAGTCGTTATTAATCAAACTAAACGGATACGGAATACGTGGTAGGGTAAAAAAAAACATTTTTTTTTGCAGCGACCAGCGAGGGAAGTATACCGATGGCGCAAGACGAAGAACTGCATTTGATAGAACTCGATCAAGGGGACGGCTGGACGAGAGTGCGGAGAGTTTTAGGTGATAATGAAGAAGGTTTTGTGCCAACGTCATATATTGAATGTACACTCTTTAATACTTAACAGATATCCTCGAAGCATTGAGAGTCAACTTGAAAATGGATATATTTTTGTAAATTATTTATGCAATATTTAAAAAAGTTGTAATTTTTTTTTAATATTATTGTACATTATATATTTTTATATGTCTAAGAATCAAAATTATATTTTTTTCGTTTGAACAGGTGCTCACATATATTATTTCTTACAGCAAAAAAATACTAGCGAAATGTATAGGTTAAGTTATATATTTGTGCTTCTCCATATATCCAGATGAAAATATTCGTATTTCGGCTTAGCAGAATTTTGTTTGTGAATCATCTAACTATTGTATAATCAAACAGCCAAGTCCTTATTGTTACTCTGTATATATATATAAATTACGCTGATTATGCTAATCTATCGATAACTATTAATATTTGTCAAGTAAATTAATGTAATATATGAAATTATTAAATGCATTGTTTCTTAGTTGCCAGATGGATACAAAAAATCTATACAGGGTGTTTTTGAAGTTGGGGCGTTTTTTAACCCCTTTGAAAAAATGACGCCTTTATTAAATGCAAAACTTATCGATCCTGGTATGTACCAAAACATTCGTTTAATTTTATCTCCGTTATTTAGCAGCTTTTACATGCGCCATTTTGTCCTCAAACCTCAACTTTGAAACCCTGGTGTTGTTCATCAGAAATTTCGCTACAATCGGGAAACTTTTCTATTGTTTACCAGGGAGTTTTATTCTTGGAATGCGGACTTTTTCAGAGAAACCGAGCAATAAACTTCCTCATTCGTAACGAAACGCCGACTCGAAACTCATTGATTTGTTTCCCTAATTCGAGGAGTTCGGTGTTCTCGATCTCTCTATTTCGCAACTATATTTTCATAAACGTTATTACTAATATACACTCGAATCAGCTTTTGTTAAAGCTTAAATTTGCAATATATTATATATTGAGTTCTGTTCCATATAAGAAGATACCCAAGAGAAAGTTGATCGGCTTTTAACGAAGCTAAATCGATGGTGCTGTTAGGAAATAAAGAGTGAGAAAAGACACTCAATGTAATATGAAAATAGTGCAGAATTGCATATTTTCGCCGCTAGATGGCGCCTCTGTACCAGTCTGAACGTTTAGACTGGGACATACTGAACGTTCAGACTGGTACATACTTGGACAAAGGTGCCATCTAGCGGCGAAAATGTGCGGCGATGTCGTTGAATCGGCATAGCCCATCTACTAATAATTTAGGCAAAGAAACATTTTATGATTTAAAATACTTGTTTTTTTATTATTTTCAAAATTAGGAAAGGAACACATTTTTTCCCATTATTCCTACTCTTAACTCGGAATTTTAGAGTTGCAAGGTGGAATTTATGAATTTGAAATCGGAGAAATTCAATTCCGAGTTTGAATTCTATTTTCCGTAATTGATACCCTTGCACGGCTAAAAATGAATATTGGAACACCAGAATTTTGTGATATATATAAAATTGATGTAGAAGAGAAGCAATAAACATATTTTTGGAGAAGAGCGTTTGCGCACATTGTGCCAAATTTTTGGATGGTAGCAAAAAGGAAAATATTCAAAAAAACTGTGACATGATTGAAAATTATACTTAGTGAGGATGTTTTTAAATTATGTTTTTTGGCTTTAGAGCTTCAAAAATGTTGCACCATGTGGGATTTTATAGTATCCTTGTGAAAGTTGGTGATTGTCTGAAACCTGCATTTAGTTTTGAAAACATTAAAAAAAAAACTTGTTTTTTTTTGTTTATACAACAAAAAAAACTCATTCATTCAACTCGGACAATTATTTTAAAAGTTGTTAAAACCACGAAATTTTCAAGTTTTTCTCTATACAGGGTGTACTCTAATCTTTTGCACACCCGTGAATGACGAGTGTATAATGCTATTTTATAACGAATTACTGTGTTTAAAAATCTGAACAAAAAAATTGAAAACATGTGTAGATAAAGGCAGAACTAGTAGATGAGGTCAATATAGCTTTGAGGCACTTATCGAATCACAATTATCACAAAAAAACCCACAATAGACACAGTATTTTCAAGATAGTATCGGCCATCATTGTGACCTAGTGTGATTGAGAATAACATGTTGCCAACTACTGTTTCCAAGATTCTCTGGTTCTTACAACTAAACACCGAACTGTACCGTGCGTATTTTGAAGAGTGGAAGACAAGAGAAATCACTCGGCGCATTTATGAATGAAGTAGTGAATTTCAATTCTGGTTGGTTTCTGGAGTCGCCCGAAGCGTTTACTCATTTTAGATCTGCACAGTATTTTCCTGACTCGTGATTAGCGACTCCAGAAACCAGTCAGAATTGAAATTTACTACTTCATTCATAAATGCGACGAGTGATTTCTTTTATCTTCCACTCTTCAAAATACGTACGAACCGTTCGTTGTTCAGTTGTAAGAACCAGAGAATCTTGGAAACACTAGTTTGGCAACAGTGTTCACATTTTCAATCTCACTAGATCACAATGATGGCCAATACTATTTTGAAAACATTTCCGTACTGTGTCTTTTGTATGTGTTTTCGTGATACTTGTGATTCGATAAGTGCCTCAAAGCTGTATTGACCTCATCTACTAGTTCTGACTTTATCTACTAGTTTGGATATAACGAGGTTGGTTTGTTTTCATCACTGAAATTGAATTTATATCGCAAGCAATGTACTTTTTTTGTACATTTACCGCACAATCAGTTCAACATTCCACATTATTTAAATGTTTATTGCATCGGAAATTGCGTTAACTTACAGCTCTGATCAAGACAGCTGAGGTTAGGTGAACGCGCTTCCCAAAATTTTGTCGAGTTTTACATGGAACAAACATGTTTTAAATTATTTTTTTCGGTTTTTTAACCATTGTAATTCGTTATAAAATGACATTATACACGGTGTGTGCAATAGTTAGATTACACCCTGTATAATGTTGCAATTTTTATGGTTAAATTTCACGTTTGAGTGGTTACATTTTTTTTTGAGAAATGCACATTTTTTATGCAGGGCAATGTTTTTGAACCTCCTTTTCGAAAATTAACAAGCTATTGGATCATCCTAGTATATTATTTTTAAAAAAATCGTTGCGGTTTTGATCCACACTTCAAAACTATTATTTTCCTTTCATCAATCCCATCTTTATATTTCTATCACTTTTGAACATATCATTTCACATCATATCTATCCCCTTTGGAGGGGAAAGTTTTTCATATGAAAATATTTTGGAAATAAATTTTTCATGACATTTTATGCATACAAATTCATATATTTCCTTGAAAATGACTTTTCTTATGAAGGATTATTCATATGAAAGTTAAGTTTATTTTTAATGATATTTGTAAGGAAACTACTATTGAGTTTCTTGAGTTTCAATATCATTATAGAAAACGGATGGGATTTATCTTTTTCATGACCCACCTGTTTTCCAACGTGGTTTTTTTGCTTAATCAAAAGCTGTAACATTGCTCACACAAATTTTACTGCTCATGTAACTTTTTTCCTGTATTTAAATCTCTCATCACTGAATTTGTATTTACCATCATTGAAACTAGCACAAAATACGAAGGCGTAGAAGGGCCAACAACAAAATATTTTCAAAAACATTTGGAATTGCCACTTTGAACTGACAATTGTCACTTTGAACTGACAATTGTCACTTAAAAGACATCTGGAATTGCCATTTTAAAGTGACAATTGTCACTTCAAAGTGACAATTGTCAGTTCAAAGTGACAATTGTCACTTCAAAGTGACAATTGTCAGTTCAAAGTAGCAATTCCAAATGTTTTTGGAAAATATTTTGTTGTTGGCCCTTCTACGCCTTCGTAACAAAAACTCACAGAGTGAAAGTAATTTTATATTTGAATATTGTAGCTGTATATGACTGATTCTTGTAAAATATATTAGCTATATATGTAATTTAGTTTCATTTCACCACCAATTCTTGAAAGAAGCAATTTGTCAAGTGAGAATTATCATTTGATCACTACTTCTGAATTGTCTTTTGCATGTCTCACATCGCTTCACGGTTGTTTAAACACAAATTCACGTTCAGAAAATCAACTCGCTCTGAACACAAACTGTTGCTAGTATGGCAAGTATTGACTGCAGCTTTGCGGGATTGACATACGTCATTGACTACTTGATCATCTGAATCTTCACATGCTCCCAACAAGTAGAAATAACGAATAGCAAACATTCCAGTCACGTAATGATTGAATCTTTGATGTAGGTAAGAATTTCAGTTATTTAACAACAAAACTATCAAAAAACAAAAGCAAGTCACACACCCAATTATTGTTGACTTTTTAGCGCATTTCAATAAAAGCTTATCTTTAAAAAGTGTTTCTTTTGTGCTTTTTAGAAAGTACACCTTGATCTATGCTTTTTTGTTAAAGCATCATTATTATGAGCCCTTTTTCCTGTAAGTGCTGAGCTATCTGGAACAGAAAGCACAGGTAAGCTCTTATTTCAAACATTTCAATGAAGTATTAGTATATTCGTTTGCACACGCTGTGGGAACCCTTGTATATTAGAAACAAATTAGGATATGGTATGAAAAAAAAAAACATTTCTGATTTTCAAAATACTGTATTTCAACTTAAATAAGACACTGATAGTGGCAGAGTATTTCTTCGCAGATTATTTAAAAAAATGTGTCATTCTATTTTTACAACTGCCAAACAGTGAAAGACACATTGCAGTACGAAAGCTAATATTGCTTCAATCTTTATTTACATTGAGTGTGTGTGTATGTGGGTGCAAAAGCCGCCATTTTGAGGAACTACCAATAAGATAAATTATAAATAATCATTTGGTTGTTGATCTTTTGATTCAAAGAAAGCCTGGGCCAAGGTTTGACCTAAATATTCATGTTCATGAATATACAACCCTATTAATGGTATTTGTCCATTAAAGAGCAAATTAAATTTAAAGAAAATAACATTGTTTGATTACCCCACAATCACGTATTCTCTGCTTTGGGTGTCTAGGTGCAATTTTCTCATATATTTGATAATTGGAATAACAAAATTGAAAAAAAAACACTTTTCAGAAAAAAACAGAATATTTACAATTATACAACCTAAATAAGCCATAACAGCGAAACCATCACAATTAAATTAAAGGATACATTTTTGGCAATATTGATCAATACTGAGTTCAATTATAAAAAAACAAAATCACAATTATCATTGACTAACTGAGTAAACATCACAATTACAATTGGTAGATTTGTACACTACTTGAAAGCTGTGCCCATATTCATATTTGTCAACAATTTATTTAGTCTTTTTTTTTTTGCATAAAACTCTTTATTTATCCAAGATAAATAATGCGAGACTCATGTGCAAATCTCTTGAACCATTTTATGATATGATAATACCTTTTGTGTAACAATTTTAAGCTATTTGACCCAATATTCCAGGAACCTACTGATTTAGTAAACTTCTCTTGAATGGAATCAATAATCCGAAATTATATTTGTTTGTCGAATCCCAGGGATTTGGGGCTTGAAGTATACAAAGTTACTTTTTATAGAAACAAATTCCATATCATATAATACTGTTTACATACAACAATAACAAAATTTGAACATATTAAGGCATCTGGAAATAAACGCTTTATGCAAGTAGGAAGCCGGTATTTCTGAATCAACCAATATAATATTTTTTTCGAGATAACTGACCGCTAACCCCTAAGTTCAGTTTTGTGAATCATAACAATAAATATTTCTTAGATATTTATAAGGAAAATGATACTTATTGCAAGGCATTGACTCATTCATCTCCAGTTCCTGAGCAACACGAAGTTCGACTATCAGACGGTTTTTTCGTCAAATCGACGGTATCGTTTATGATAGGTTCGTCTTTGTTTGCCCTAGATTCAAGCTTCAACCATTGTTGCACTGCCATTTTGAAGGCTTCCTGAACGTTACTGGCATTTTTCGCAGATGTTTCAATGCAGGACGTGATGGAATTTTCGTTACACCATGTTTCCATTTCTAATTGAGATACTTCACGCTCTTCAGATGATACGTCACACTGGAAAATTGCGTGTTAGGTATGACTGTAAAAAGAGCTAGAAAGATTACCTACCTTGTTGCCAATAACAATGAAAGGAAACTGTACATTTTCCTTGACATCAGCATACCGTAAAAACTCTTTTTTCCACAGTTCAACAGTTTGGAAACTTGATTTATCGTCAACGGCATATGTTAACATGCATATATCACTACCTCTGTAGAAGGGTGTTCGTAGGGTTTTGAATCGTTCCTGACCGGCAGTGTCCCATATCTGAAAAAAAAAAACAGGTCAATAGATAGATTTATTCAGTCAGAGTTTACATAGGATCAAATCTTACAAGTTAAATTTGACTCTCTTCTAGTTGTTCGATTAACTTGAAATTTGACAGGTGTTCATAATTCCAGTGACAATGCATGTTGGAATTTTTGTTAGAGAAAGAACAAAATGGCAGACGAGTTGTGTTTATGGTCCGATTCTTTTCAAATTTGGTTTTTGGGGTCAGAGATTATGAATTTTTTGTCAAAATTCACAAATTTAAAATGGCGGCTCCAAGATGGCGGGCAAGTTTTGTAATTATGGTCGGATTCGATTCAAAATTGGTATGTGGGGGTTTTCGGGGTCAAAGAGATTATGAATTTTGACAAAAAATTTATAAAATCAAAATGGCGGCTCCAAGATGGCGGACGATCTCTGTGATTATGGTACAATTCCATTCAAAATTGGGATGTGGAGGTTTTCGGGGTTGAAGAATATGAATTTTTTGTCATTATTCATAAATTCGAGATGGCTGACGAGTTTTGTAATCATGGTCCGATTCTATTCAAAATTGGTATGTGGGGGTTTTTGGGGTTGGAGATCATGAATTTATTGTCAAAATTCATAAATTCAAGATGGCGGCTCCAAGATGGTGGACGAGTATTGTGATTATGGACCATTTCTATTAAAAATTGGTATATCGGGGTTTTTGTGGTTGGAGATTATGAATTTAGTCGAAAAATATTGATTTTTGTAAAAATTCATAAATTGAAGAACAAAACAAAATAATAAAAACTTTAAGGACCTTGATATAGGTCACTAATAAAAATTTGACTCACCTGTAACGTGTAGGTCTCGCCATCGATATAAACATCTTTGTTCAAAAACTCCACACCGATTGTGTGGAAGGAATGTTCATCGAATTGATTAGACACGAATCTATTCATCAAACAGCTTTTTCCTACTCCACCGTCGCCCAAAATCACCACTTTTAACAAAGTGTTTTTGTTACCAGATCGCATTGTTGATGTTTTCACTAGCACATCGATGACTGTATTTGTTATTTATCCCGAACTAGAATCTGAAAAGATATTCCACTTCCGTGTGTACAGTGATCATATGATCCTTGGGAATATAAAACTGAAAAACATATTACCAAATAGAACACATGTTATGAAAGTTTTCATGATGGTATAATGGTTCTCAGATCTTGTTTTTCATCAATGTATGAGCAATCAACGTCAGTTTTCAATTTGCTAAACAAACAATTCAGACTTGCTCTTCAGGTTTAATTTACCTAATAAATTTCATTACAATCATTACCATAATAAAAACTCAAACACTGTGAGATGTCAAAAAAGTTTAGCCATATTTTCTTGGGTAATTCTATGAGCTGCTTTACACTTCTCAATTTCTATTGTGCGCAAGCGCCCTGATTTCATCCTGCACGCTACCGTAAGGCTACTTTCAGACTAGGCGGATCGCGGAAATGTCAAATTTTAATTTTAGGCCAATGGAAACGTTGGAATTCAATCTCAAGGTCATTCCGGCGTAAATTGTTAAATTTCAGTCAACTTTTTCTGGCGGAAGCATAAACAAGAGTTATATATAGCGGAAGTAATCAGCAAAAGTAAACGATGTATGGGTTTGGGTTTGTGTTCTTTTTATTGATATTCGGCCCTACAATACATAATAGTTCCTCGAATTTTTGAGGCGACATACGCATATAATTGAAAAATTTATCAGAGTCATGGAGCCTCATTTCCTCAAATAAATTATTGCTTTCTCCTTGCTTCATTCTCATGTCATCAGTAAAAATCTCTCGAACCCAAAATCTTCTCTTATTCCTCAATGTTTTTTTCAGCAAATATAATTTGTGGATCTTTTTTATGTATTTCTCTAGCTCTTTGAGATCTGTTTTTTATTTTGACTAATTTGAGGCACATAGCTCCAATGACTTATTTCAATTTATTAGACTGCATCATGGATGGAGATCGGTATTTAATTAATTAGAGGTTAACTTTTCAAACGTTTGATGATAGTTAGCGCCAAACAGCTGATTTCGCGGTTCCGCATAGTAGGAAAGCATTTTTATTTATAGCGGAAAAATGATGACGAATTTGACATTTCCGCGATCCGCGTTCCGCCTAGTCTGAAAGTAGCCTAAATGTCATTAGTTGAAAATAATCATGCCGGTTTGTATGATTGGATTGATATAATTTTCAGATGAATTAACTGTGGAAGTTTGAAATACTTGAAACCACAAACCACCGAGAAAATATGACATTTATTTCCCGATATATTTCATTAAAAAATAACTTGAAAATATTTGAATTTTTGAACAAAATTTATGAGCAACCAGACAATAAGACACTCAAATGGCAAGAAGATATATTTTGATTAAAACATCACCATTGTCATGAGGATGGAATCATATAGGTATTAAGTACCAATATTGATAATAAAGACAGTCAATGTGAAGCCAAAACAAATGAAGCATAACGATCGCTCAGTCTCTCTGTTATTGGCAACGTCTAGCTTATGCGCAGGCGCTAAAATGAACTAACTACGCGCTGCCAATATGACAAGGAAAGACATGTATAACCCGACTTCACTTTCATTGCATTGCTCTTACGGCCAGTTATCAATATTCGTAGTTAATAAATAAATGGATGGAACGTCTTACAGAAGAAATGAAGTAGAATGGGTAGATTTGTTTGAAAATATGAACAGGATGTTCATAAAATCATATGTAGTTCATTGTACAGCGTGGCTTCAGTCGGGGAAGTCCTTTCCAACTAGAATGGGTAATTTTGAACTGGCCCCAGGCGAGCTCCTTCACCAAATCACCAATAGCAGACATTCAGTAAACTATCTTTAATGCACCTGGAATGCGACACTGATTGATACTTATCAGGAGCAGGGTAAACATCGTAACGTCCAATAGTGTACTCAACACGTGAATCGTGAATGTATTTCTTATTGCTGCAGTTTTTCCAGATGTCGCTTTCATTTTCAGGTGTATTGATAGCACCGACATAACCTTAATCTAGACTGCTGATCCCGTATGATGAGAATTCATCCAATTACAAGATATCAAAGAGCTTTTAGAGCATGCGTATTTTGTGTCTGTGACGATTCAAAATCACATAATGGCTCCTCGTTATAGATGTCAATGTCTGAAATGACATTATTTGTGCTTTCTGCGCTTTGCGCAGACACGTTCACGTAAATTCTATTTGGATGAATTTTTCGAGTGATGGGGATATGACCTCTAGCGGTCTAGATTAAGGTTTTATGTCGGTGATTGATAGTCGTACTTCAACTCAAATAGGGGAGTCCCGCACAAGTTGCCAACTTCAAAAACCTTCTGCCTCACCAATAGTGGAGTCCCAAGTTGCCAACTTCAAAAATTTCTGCATCTCCAATTGTAATAATTTCATCAGGGATGTGTAGAGAATCACAAACTGAATATGCTGGTTCATATATTTTCAGTACCAGTGTATTTTTGTATATAAAAAAGTTATATAATGGGGAATTTTGTGTTTATATTCGTACTTTCGTGCATTTTTGACTGTCAAGATGTCATTTGAACCTTAACACAGAAGAACGCCCCTTTTTTCTCTTGTTGCTTGACTTACGTTGTTATCCGTTGTTATTGTGTTGTGTATTTTCTTATTCAATCTTTTTTTCACAAAATATGTTTTGCGCTACCAACTATTCACATTTTAAGACACAAAATCTCCATGAATGACACATTTGATATAAAAAATAAGTAATTAGTATATCAAATTTGTGATTTTCGGGATTTTTTTTGAAGTTCTCAATTCTCCCTATTAGAGTGTTCATAGACTATGTGCAACACGGAGTGCGAAAATGTCAAATTACCATTTTTGAGCCAATCACAATACCCCATCGAATATTCAAAATGTTCAAACACTTGAGTCGACATAGCCTGAAAACACTTTTAGCTGCTTTCGGACATCGGACGCGGAGCCGGAAATTTACAACTCAACCAATCATGAGATTATTAATATTCTCTGGTGTGTTGTGATTGGCTCAAAAATTTCAGATTGACGTAAACCTGACATTTTCATCCGTCTGATTTACGCTGGATGGCTCGCGACAGTTCTAACTTGGTTGCTGTAGGTAGGTGAGGGAAGATCATATAGTTTGCTTTGTTATCGTATTACACGTATTTATCCATTTTTATGATTGCACACGTAAAAAACCTGGAGTGTAATCTGTTCACATGTGAAGGCGGCCTAAGAGATGTGTCCATGTTTATGCTGTCACTGCTAGATGTCAGCATCACCGTATTTTTAATTTCCATTGTTTTTACATCAACATTCTTTGACTGTGAACCCGTCTACTATTCCCATATTTTTGATATTCTCTTTTAGCAGTTTCAAGTCTATTTTCTTGTACGTTATATGAGAAAACTGTGCGGATATTGGTACCGTTGAATTTTCTGTGAATAATGCGAAAAGTGAAGAAATATGTGAACCTGAAGTATGTGTAATTAATGTGCAAGTGAATGAAGTTGGTTGCTGCAATCAGCAAGGTTTTACCTGAGTTGGAAGTCAATAAACTCTTGCAAGGAGTGCCGTGATTAACTGAAGTAAACTAAATGAACGACGTGAAAGTGAAAACTGATATTACCTAACATTTCGTTTCTCAATTTCAATATAAAAAACGGCATGTCCAGTTTAGCACTACAAAAACGGTATGTAACATTTCAGTCTGTTTATATTTTGGCAGGTGTGTTTTTGTCGTTTGTTTTTTCCCACAACTGAGCATTTCAATCATCTCTCCAATATTAGATAAGAGAATAAAGGGAATTTTGTGACATAGGCCCAAGGTGAGCATAATACGGCTACAGTCATTCAACCTGATCGCTATCTCTCTCACTCGCACTGGCCAGCTGAAAAAGTACCGAGTGACAGGTATGAGGTATGCCGAATGTACTGTATACAGCTTGAAGGTCGCGAATCGGAGGTCACATGACCTGACAGGGCCGGCCCAAGGACGTTCATACACCTTTGAAAATCGATTTATTTTCGTGTTTGGATGTTTGTAAATATACACGGCGCGCTGGTGTTTGGGTAAGAGGATGATTCGAATATACGTACAGGTTGTTTGCTTGAGTGATTTATTATTTCCTTGTTATAGTTATATAGTTTTGGGAAAGTTGTACGGTGTTTTTCACTCTGGTATTGGTTCACACTCAATTGATTTAGGTAAAATTAAGGAAAATGAAGCAAAGTCTGAACTTCCAAAGGTGTTTCCAAATATGATGAAACCACTGTAGCAATTGTTTTTTTTTTCATTGAAATAACAACTTTGAGAGATTATAACAATTGTAAAATAACCGACCGATACATGTTTGTCGTGCAATTTGGAATTCTTTGAGGCATGAAAATTACTTATGATTGATGGACAGAACGAAAATCCCATTTTATCGGCAGTGTGTCCATGTTGCTTAGCTTTTTTCAAACCGCACGGAATTTCACTAGAGAATTGCCGAGGAATGACCAGAACATATTCTTCTATCAAGTATTGAATTTCAGAATGGTAAAAAATACTTGTGAGTTAGTCGAAAAACAGTTTTCTCAGCAGTTCATTTTCTCAGCAGTTCATTTCCATGCCGTTTTCATTTTGTTTCCAATTTTTTTCCAGCTATTTACTTATCCTTTTGTAAATATTTTTACTATTGCTTTTTTTTCTCTCTGTATTTTTTACGAGTCCGTTTTTTCACCTTGATTTTTATTCAGTTACGGGCGTGAATTTACTGAGTGAGAAAATTTGATCAGACAGATGAATAAGTTCGATTTGAGAAAGTGGAATGGTGAAAAGGTATTTTAAAAAATCAATAGACCCCCACGAAGGCTTTGTGCACCTTTCTGCTTCTCATATATTATTGTTATTAGGTAGTCTTTTCTTCATAATTGTTATGGCGCCAGAATTTGCCACGCCTTCAAAAGGGTTGAAAATGGGGGTTGATATAATTTGAAAATTCGCAGTGGCCACAAATGCCTTTGTACACTTTTCCGTTTGTGATTTGTTATTGGTATTTCCTTCATCACCGATAAGATGCCAGGATTTGCCAGGCCTTCAAAGCGGATAAAAATGGGGGTTGATATATGGTCATTTGTGACCTCTGTGAATTTTCAAAATATATCAACCCCATTTTAATCCCCTTTGACGGCCTGGTAAATTCTGGTATCTTCTCAGTGATGAAGAAACAACCAATACCAATAACATATTACAAGCAAAGAGGTTTACAAAGCCAATTGTGGCTTTTGTGAATAAAATATATCAACCCCCTTTTACCCCTTTTGACGGCCTTGAAATTCTGGTCTCTCGGTGATGAAGAAAAAAACATTAACAATAACAATTACAAGCAGAAAGGTGTACAAAGCCAGTCGTGGCCACTGTGAATTTTCAAATTATATTAACCCCAATTTTCAGCTTCTTTGACAGCGTGGCGCCATTATCAGTAATGAAGAAAATACTAACTAACATATTAGCATTAACATATGAGAAGCAGACAGGTGCACAAAGCCATTTTTGGTGTCTGTGAATTTTTTAAAATAACTTCACTTCCACTTTCTCAAATCGAACTTATTTATCTATCTGATCAAATTTTCTTACCTTCAATTGAAACTGGAAATCTTATTAAATGCACACACCTAACTAAAAATCCATGTGAAAAAACTAAAAAGAAGAAAATAAAATAATCGAGATTTTATTTTTCTCAGTGTACATGTGGATGTGGTTAACTTTACACCCGTTATTTCACCCCCTTCTGGTGTCTCATTGGTGACGAAAAAATGACCTGTAGCAATAACATATTACAAGCACAAAGACAAAGCCATTTGTGGATTGAATTAAAAAAGCAATAACATATTACAACACAAGGGTATAAAGCCATTTGTGACTCTGTAATTTTAAAAATTTATCAACCCTTTTTTCACCAACCCCTTCGACGGCCTGGCAAATTCTGGCGTCTCATCGGTGATGAAGAAAAGATCAACAGCAATAACATATTACAAGCACGAAGGTGTATAAAGCCATTTGTGGACTCTGTGAATTTTAAAAATTTATCATCCCTTATTTCACCCCCTTTGACGGCCCGGCAAATTCTGGCCTCTCATCGGTGATGAAGAAAAGATCAACAGCAATAACATATTACAAGCACGAAGGTGTATAAAGCCATTTGTGGACTCTGTGAATTTTAAAAATTTATCACCCTTATTTCACCCCCTTTGACGGCCCGGAAAATTCTGGCGTCTCATCGGTGATGAAGAAAAGATCAACATCAATAACATATTACAAGCACGAAGGTGTATAAAGCCATTTGTGGACTCTGTGAATTTTAAAAATTTATCAACCCTTATTTCACCCCCTTTGACGGCCCGGAAAATTCTGGCGTCTCATCGGTGATGAAGAAAAGATCAACAGCAATAACATATTACAAGCACGAAGGTGTATAAAGCCATTTGTGGACTCTGTGAATTTTAAAAATGTATCAACCCCTATTTCACCCCCTTTGACGGCCCGGCAAATTCTGGCGTCTCATCGGTGATGAAGAAAAGATCAACAGCAATAACATATTACAAGCACGAAGGTGTATAAAGCCATTTGTGGAGTCTGTGAATTTTAAAAATGTATCATCCCTTATTTCACCCCCTTTGACGGCCCGGCAAATTCTGGCCTCTCATCGGTGATGAAGAAAAGATCAACAGCAATAACATATTACAAGCACGAAGGTGTATAAAGCCATTTGTGGACTCTGTGAATTTATCAACCCTTATTTCACCCCCTTCGACGGCTCGGCAAATTCTGGGGTCTCATCGGTGATGAAGAAAAGATCAACAGCAATAACATATTACAAGCACGAAGGTGTATAAAGCCATTTGTGGACTCTGTGAATTTAAAAAATCTATCAACCCTTATTTCACCCCCTTTGACGGCCCGGCAAATTCTGGCTTCTCATCGGTGATGAAGAAAAGATCAACAGCAATAACATATCACAAGCACGAAGGTGTATAAAGCCATTTGTGGACTCAGTGAATTTTAAAAATTTATCAACCCCTATTTCACCCCCCTTCGACGGCCCGGCAAATTCTGGCGTCTCATCGGTGATGAAGAAAAGAACAATAGCAATAATATATTACAAGCCCAAAGGTGTACAAAGACATTTGTAGACTCTGTGAATTTTCAAAATATATCGACCCTTATTTCACCCCCTTTGACGTCCTGGCAAATTCTGGCGTCTCATCGGTGCTGAAGAAAAGTTCAATAGCAATAACATATTACAAGCACAAAGGTGTACAAAGCCATTTGTCGCGTGTGTGAATTTTTAAAAATAACTGCACTTTCTCAAATCGAACTTATTCATTAGTCTGATCCAATTTTCTCACCATTAGTTGAAACAGTGTACTCACGCCCCTAACTGAATAAAAATTCGTGTGAAAAACGGAAAATAAGAAAAAAAATATTCAAGTTTTATTTTTCTCAGTGTACTTGGGGATGTGGCCAACTTCACACCCGTGAATAAATTTATAATTAAAATAAACGAGATCACTAAGTAATTTCTGGAAAAAATTCAACGATGTCCAGAACTTGGTTGTTTTGTTTATAATTTTTTTTATAAAGTTGGTAGTTTAAAAAAAAAACCCAGAGAAATGTTCCTGTTTGAACAATGCGGAAACCGCGCCAGGATGTGAACGTAACAAGTTCAGATCTATCGCCGAGAGCGTGAGATAATTACAGATTTGCCAAGTGTTATTCATAATATTTTTTTACAATGTGAGCAACCCGAAAAAATAATGACATACTTAGCACTCGGTATACATATATTATTAAAGAATAACTAAATCAAGAACAGCTATCAAATGAGAAGTATCCATTCCAATATGACACATGCTGGCACAAGTTCTGTTTCATTCATAGGATGAAACAGAATAACATTTCCTCAGGGGTCCCTCAAAATAGTGACACTGGCAACTCGCCGATCGCCGAGGGTGCCAGGAAGTACAGCGTTGCCATAATATTTCTTTACAATGTGAGCAGGCCGAAAAAATAATGACATACATACATATTATTCAAGAATAACTAAATCAAGAAAAGCTATCAAATACGAAGTCTTCATTCCAATTTAACACATGCTGGCACAAGTTCTGTTTCATTCATAGGATGAAACAGAATAACATTTCCTCAGAAGTTCCGCAAAATATTGACACTGGCAATAACGCTGTGTTTGAATGTCTTAGGGTGAAGTGGGGTAAGTGTAATCAGAAAAACGATAGTTAAACTTTAAATTTCAATATCAAGATACCCAAAGAGATATGTTTCTGATTTTCACAGTAGTACTACCTACCTAATTGTTAAATAACTGAAGTTATTTATTTTGTTGTACTAGGCATAGTGAATTTTAAGCTATTGCATATAGCTTTTATCGCGGGCCTTGAGCGCGGAGACCGAATCCAGAAATTCCGTAACGAAAATAAACCTAACACCCCCCACTCCGACCGGCACAGCGGTCGGCGTTAGGGCACCTCCTCTTTGTATTTACTTCATGGTACGACTCTACGAAGCTCGCACGAATCGAGACGAGCTGCTCCGAAATCAGACGAATACGTAATCAGCTGTTTGTGAGAAAGTAACGATGTTAATGTTAGGAGCTCATTTGTTGGAGATATTTGTGCGTGCTTATGCAAACTTAGAAATGGCCTACACATAGTCATGGTAGCAATTTACATTTCTCCGAATCCAAAATTAGACGAGGTAGAGCATTTTATTCATTGCACTTTACTGGAGTACACTGAAGAAGGGTCGAAAATACTTGGTACAAATGGTAATAAATTTCCACTTATCTTGGCTGGCGATTTCAACATCAACTTCGCTGATAAAAAATCACAGCGGTTGACAAGTTTTCTTTCGAAAATATTGAATTTGAAAATGAATAATGATCCACAAGAATCCACAACAAAATATGGAACCACCATTGATGCGGTATTTTCCAGATATTTAGAAGATATCAAGTCTCAAACTTATGTTTCTTATTTCAGTTACCTTAAACCTATAGTTTCAATGATAAATATTCCTGAAGAACCGACATGTATTGAAAGATAATAAAAAAATATTTTGAACAATATTAACTTCTCATTTAATAAAAGAAAAAAATTTGTTTTCTTATCGGTCACCACGCTCAAAGTGTAACTTGAATTAATATCAAAGAAAAAAAAATACTGCATAAATAAAATAAATATATAATTATAATTGCGTAAGTTGATAAAAAATGCTATGCAATAGCTTTACCGCGGCAGTCTCCGAGTGCCACACGTCGTTTTTTATAAACAAAAATAATAAATTATGTTCGCTGATTACATTTACCCCAGCATTCGGGGCAAATGTAATCATGGTTTGTAGTTCCCATATGCATCGTATGCTAGAGTATTTGGGGCAAGTGTAACAAAGTAAAAATTATGAAGTTTCACCAAAAAAAAAAATTATCATAATAGCTCAATCCATAAGGACGTTATAAGATTTTTTGTGGAATGTATACAATTCGCATGTTTATCTTAGAAACGTTTATTGAAATATGTGAACATAACAAACCGTACAATGTAGTTTCTTCCTTTCATTTTACATTATATGTAGCGAAAGATACTGGAAAAATTAAATCTCCTCTTCGTCCTAAATTTCGTTCAGGTAAAACTAACTCGATGTCTGATGCAGACACTGAGTAATGGTCAATTTGTTCAGGCTAATGAAAAATCGATTGTTTCGAGTTTTGGTCGGATTTTTTCAGAAACATAATCAAAGGTTGTGATTCGTCATCAAAGGCTGTTATTTGACCAACATAAAAAAATAGATTTTTCTTTCCGAACCCAATTTCCGACATCAGGTTGTTTCAAGACAGTGAGTAACAATTCTCTTGTTTATGGGCTTCCCCTTCTTCATCTAACCTTTGTGAATACGTTGCAAAATCTTCCTCTTCCGACTCCCTGTGGCTCTGAATTTGGGTTTCGTCCTCTTCATCAGAAGAACTTGATAGAATCATATTTTTGGGTTTCTTTTTTCTTGTTTAAAATTTTTTCTTTTTTGCTAGATCTTTTGCTTTCTTTGATTCAATTTTTGCTTTTCTTCTTTATCTTGCTCTGCTTTTTTTCTTTTTTCTTATTTATCTTGCTCTGCTTTTTTTCTTTTTCTATATTTTCTTGTGCTGTGTTAATTTCAACTCCAAAAGCTACTTTTTTTCTTTTCTCATGAGGTCGGGGGGATTGTCTTACGGTGTCTAGCAACAAATCCTCGAATGACACATTCTCTTTACTTGGTCCTGCAATCGGCTCTGGTTCTGGAAGTGGTTGCTGCTCCAAAGATGGTGCTTCTGTCTCTTGCTGTTGGCTTGTGCTTGGCTCATCATAATTTTCTTGTGAGGCAGACTATGCATACATAATATTTTATCACTATATTTCAACTTCAGGCACATATGAAGCAAATTTGTGATCTTGCCTATTGTAGAGAAGGAATGCCACGCTGACATTTCCTGGCGATTCTCACATATACAGAGTGATCCACTTGAAGACGTAGGACTTTCGTTCTAATTTTCTCGTTACTCTAAGTGAGGAGTTGACCTATAAATTTTAAGTCCAGTGGTTTCAGAGATAAGGAGGAGGACTGGTCCCATTAAATGGATTTCGACAATTGGTCCACAAACCTGAGGCTATTGGATTCTGTCCAAAAAAGGGCAATTCGTCTCGTCGGTGATGCCTCGCTTACAAACTCGCTCACTTGTCTGGAACACCGTAGAAAAGTTGGCGATTTGTCTCTATTTTATAGATATTTTCATGGGCGATGCTCTTCTGAAATATCAACAATCGTTCCTGCTTCGGCAGTCTCTTCGAGACTAACCCGTCAAGTTCAGTCATCACACCCCTTCGTGGTCACTTTGGAGACCTGCAGAACATCACTTTCCAAAGACTCGTTCATCCAACGAACAGCGAGGCTTTGGAACTCATTGCCTAGGGAGGTGTTGCCCGAGGCATACAACCTCCAGAAATTTAAGAAGAACACCAACTCCTACCTTCTTTCCCTTGGTTCCCACGATGTTCTCTGAACATTACAGGATATCCCTTTTCGTGGGAACCAGAACATAAAAAAAAAAAACTATAATAACAATATTTTTTATATTTGACATGCATTTGTTTACGTTCACTGTAGTGACAGTGCTAATTTGATATTGAGTTAGGACAACCATCCATTTTTTTGGCAAGTGCCAACCCCAACAACTTAATTGGGATTGGAATTTTCGAAGCACATGGTAATGTAACTCAAGTTTATTCTTGTAAAAGTAGATCATCGAGTAAAACTGTGATTTGTGCGAGTTCGATTCTGTCATTGAAATTCGTCTAGATAGAGATGTGTTAACGGGAACCTAAACTCTTTAAGCATATCAGTGGCCAATTTTCGATTGAACAAAATATAGCTTTGGTAAATCGTATCTCTAAATTTTTTTTAAATATGGGTAATTGATTATTTGTTCGAACACCTGGTGGTTGAGGAGTGGTAGCTTGGTTGGGTTCAGAACGCTGAAATAAATTACACTGGGTGTGCCAAAGAAAAAAAAACTAATGTCTTAAAAAGTTTGAAATGATTACCAACATCGAGCATGTGAGAAGTTCAGGTATTACTGGCGATAGACAATAATATAAATTGTCTACGACCGTTGGGTAATTAACCTATTACTTTACAAATTTTGTGTTGTATTAGCTACGTAATGAGGTTCATTACCTCACTACTTAGTGATTTAATGAGATTATAGCATATATATTACATATCAAGTTCAGAAAAGTGGAATTTCACTTGAGTATGGTAAATTAAATACTTACCATACGAGTCAAGTAAAATCACTTTTCTGACGAGAGGTGCGCTTATATTATTTTTTCGCTTTTTTTCGCATTTTGTAAATTATTACTTATTTTGCATTACATATTAAAATCTGTTAATGATACTAGTTAGGGTGAAGTGGGGTAAGTGTAAACCCTTTTTTTATTAAAGTTTTTTTTATTTGAAACTTTAACTCCTTGCTTGCCTTTATTTTATGTTTTTAATACTTTTCGAAGTCCTAGTTCGAACGGGTGTGAAGTTATCCACAACCACAAAATACACTGAGAAAAATGTAACTCGGATCTGTTTCTCGTTAAAATGACAATGGAGGGCTTATTTCAGTAAACGATCGAATTCTGTAGGTTGATAAATGTGAGAAATTATATTTAGAATGCGTTGTCCCCGGGGACGGGGGTGTAATCAAGGTGGAAATGTTAAAAAAATTAAATATACATGCAAACGGCACTGTAGAGTATTATAGTTTGCAGAATCAAATATAGGAGATTGAGATACATAGCACCTGATATATGAAATCATTTGTCGCCCCGTCGGAGGGTGAGTTTTGGGGGTGGAAATGTTGTAAAAAATCAAAATTCAAATTAAACAGCAGTGTAGAGTTTTCTAGTATGCAGAATTAAATTCCGGAGGTCAAAATACATAGCACCTGATATATAAAATCATTTGTCGCCCCGTCGGAGGGTGAGTTTTGGGGGTGAGAATATTGGAAAAAATCAATATTCAGTTTAAACGACGGTGTAGAGTTTTCTAGTATGCAAAATCAAATTCAGGAGGTCGAAATACATACCACCTGATATATGAAATCATTTGTCGCCCCGTCGGAGGGTGAGTTTTGGGGGTGAGAATTAAAAAAAAATCAATATTTAGTTTAAACGACGCTGTAGAGTTTTCTGGTATGCAAAATCAAATTCAGGAGGTCGAAATACATACCACCTGATATATGAAATAATTTGTCGCCCCGTCGGAGGGTAAGTTTTGGGGGTGAGAATTAAAAAAATCAATATTTAGTTTAAACGACGCTGTAGAGTTTTCTGGTATGCAAAATCAAATTCAGGAGGTCGAAATACATACCATCTGATATATGAAATCATTTGTCGCCCCGTCGGAGGGTGAGTTTTGGGGGTGGAAATGTTGAAAAAAAATCAATATTCAGTTTAAACGACGGTGTAGAGTTTTCTAGTATGCAAAATCAAATTCAGGAGGTCGAAATACATTCTACCTGATATATGAAATCATTTGTCGCCCCGTCGGAGGGTGAGTTTTGGGGGTGAGAATATTGAAAAAAATCAATATTCAGTTTAAACGACGGTGTAGAGTTCTCAGGTGCTATGTATCTCAATCTCCTGTATTTGATTCTGCAAACTAAAATACTCTACAGTGCCGTTTGCATGTATATTTAATTTTTTTAATATTTCCACCCCGATTACACCCCCGTCCCCGGGGACAACGCATTCTAAATATAATTTCTTACATTTATCAACCTACAGAATTCGATCGTTTACTGAAATAAGCCATCCATTGTCATTTTAACGAGAAACAGATCCGAGTTACATTTTTCTCAGTGTATTTTGTGGTTGTGGATAACTTCACGCCCGTCTAGTTCGAAATGTTAGTTATTTAATAGATCATCTGTATTTTAACTTGTGCGTGTAATTTTTAATTTCATATTGCTAATACAAATAATTCAATAAGATTGTGGTATTTTGCTTCCTTAGATTATTACCAACAAGGAATCGGTCTGCTGTCAGATTTCGATTTGGATGCCAACAAAAAAATTAAATAATTCATGAAAAACCTTTTTAAAGACAAGCTTTTATTCAAATGCACTAAAAAGTAAAAAATAATTGCTTTGTATGTGTGAGGTAGGTTATTCCGCGAGTTATAGATTGAAAAGCTTGTCGCGTAAAGTTTTCAGTTCGAATACAAAAGAGACAGCAATAAATATGACCCAGAAGTGCAAAGAAGATATACAATCTGCCATACAAGAAAATTATGATGAGCCAAGCACAAGCAAACAGCAAGAGATAGAAGTACCATCTTTGGAGCAGAAATGAACGTTTCTAAGACAAACATGCGAATTGTATTCATTCCACAAAAAAGCTTATAACGTCCTCATAAATTGAGCTATCAGGCAATTTTTTTGTGAAACTGCATTATTCATACTTTATTACGCTTGCCCCAAAAACTCTAACATATTATGCATATGGGAATTACAAACTATAATTACTTTTGCCCCGAATGCTGGGAAAAATATAACCAACGAACATAACTTATTATTTTTGTTTATAAAAAATTCACTACGCGTAGTAGAACAAAATAAATTACTTCAGATATTTGACGAATATTTAGGTAGTACTACTGAAAAAAATAAAAAACGTATGTCTTTTGGGTATCTTGATATTATTATTTTTAGTGTAATTATCGTTTTTCTTATTGCCCCACTTCCCCCTATTGAGAAAAATTTAAAAAACTTAATAGTCTGACTTCTGTTTCAACTTAGCAATCTAACTAGGCTGTTTTTTGTAATTGACAACGGTTGACAGGGTCCAAATAAACTCATCTTTGAAGAGCAAATTTTAAAATAATTATCGAAATGGCTGATGAAAACGAAAGAATGAGATAATTAGGCCATTTGTTGGTAAAATATCATTCCTGAAAGTTTTTTAATTTTTGACACACCTCTTTTCCCTGTACCCTTCAAATAATACTGACGTTTTTATGCAGTAATGGTTGTTGCTATGTTGTAAAATGGCCCATTAATGCAAAATGCAAAAAAAAAAATTATTTCAAAGGCCTGTTTAGAACAATATACTTTGATTTTACCCCAATAAAGTTAGCAAAGCCACCTGTTCAAAAGTCGATAAAACCTAGGCCAATATTTGTCGAATAATTGACACGGGTGTAAAGTTAGCCACAGTAGTACACTGAGAAAAATAAAATCTCGTTTATTTTCTTTTCTCTTTTTCCGTTTTTTCACATGGATTGTTATTTATTTAGGAGCGTGAATACACTGAGATTTCCAATTTCAAATGAAGAGTGAAAATTTGATCAGACTGAATAATTTCGATTTGAGATAGTGGAATGGCGTTGAAATTAAAAGAAAAACACAGAGGCCCCAAATGGCTTTGTACACCTTTCTGCTTGTAATATGTTATTGTACCTTAGTATATGTTTGAATATCTTATTACTTTTTCAAATTATCAAATGTAGCAACTTGCACTCAAGCCCTAAGCATAGACTTGTTCTACTGTAGGGTTTTCAATTCATTCCCTCCTCCTCTTATTGTATTTTATTTATAACTGTCGATGTAATTCAAAAGGCGATGTGTAATATATTATTGTTATTGGTCATCACTCATAAGACGAATTTGCCAGGACGTCAGGGGTGAAATTGGGGGTTTTCACCCCCTTTGACGACCCGGAAAATTCTGGAGTCTCTACCTGTGCCTCGATGTGTCAAAAATTTGAAATGTTTAGTTACTTTCCGGGAGTTGTTGGGAAAGTTCGTTCTTGAAAATGGCTAGTGTTTCTGAAGTTGTTGCTAAGAAATGGATTAGTGAAAGTGCGCTTTCTAAAAATGAGAAAATTATTATTCTCAATTTGTTCAACGCTGTTCACCACCAAAACTCAACATTCCGAGTTACAAAAATAGTTGAAATGTGTTCGAATATGAGTGGAGTCGGACAGTCAACATTATGCCAACTTGTGCACGAGGATAAACACAGCCTCACCAGGTCACCAAAGAGAAGTACAGGAAGAAAAGTAACTGTAATAATGATGATGAAAAGACTGCCATTAGAAGAATCATACACTCGTTTTACTTAAAAAAAGAAATACCTACCTTGAACAAAATAATGTCTGAAATGAAAAAGGATGATTTCATTCCACCCATGGGTAGGAAGAAAGTGTGGAAAACTTTGAAGGAAATGAATTTTCGTTATGAAAAAATTCAAAACAGAAAATCACTTTTAATAGGGAAAGACGAAATCATCTGCTGGCGACGACGATATTTATAGATAGATATATCCTTTATTTTCATAGACAATACATCACAGCATCGTATAGAAATTGTCGAACAACAAAACGAAAAAACTAAAAACTAACATCTTTGGAGAAGCCCTTAAAGGTACATCTGACAATAAAAGTACATAAATATATTGAACATAGTTAATAAATTTACAGACATATTGTTCAAGTCATGAAGTTCGTTAAAACATAAAAACGTTTATTAAGTAGGTAATTTTTAAGATTTATCTTAAAAAGTCCCTCAGACTGAATATATTTTAAATCTTCAGGCAAGAGATTGAAGATTTTTGGTCCCAAATATTTTGGTGTATTTAGTGTAACATTATATTTACAGAATGGAATATAAAGGTTTTCATCCTGTCGAGTTGGTCAGGAATAATGTTCTATTTTTAACCGACGAAACCAAAAAGGAGGAGGTTCTCTATTCGACCCGTATTTTTTTTTCCATCATATTTTTTTATGTATGATCACGCATAACTTTTTACTGAGGCGTCCGATTTCGTTAATTCTTTTTTCAGTAGATAGGGTGTACTTCGAATTTGGTCCCATTTGAATTTAAAAGATGAAATCCACCCCTAAGGTAGCGAAATGAAGGATATTGATCACTCACCCTCTGAATTCTGGTCCGTTAACCGATTCTATCAGGCATAACTTTGTACTGGGTTCTTCGATTTGGATGATTCTTTTTTTAATAGATAGGGTATACCTTATATTTGGATTTCGAAAGGAATTAGCCACCCTTACGGGTAGAAAAATAGGGGATAATTGATTTTTCACTAGTGAACATTGGCAACACATACGTAGTTGACAATGACAGATCGCTACTGACATTATTCTTGTTCCACATCCGTCAAAATCAGTATATTTTATGAG
Source organism: Gonioctena quinquepunctata (assembly GCA_018342105.1). Taxonomy (NCBI): domain Eukaryota; kingdom Metazoa; phylum Arthropoda; class Insecta; order Coleoptera; family Chrysomelidae; genus Gonioctena; species Gonioctena quinquepunctata. The sequence goes on along the minus strand of JAFIRS010000711.1, from coordinate 450,590 downwards.
AGGATGGAATGATATACAAAGTAATGAAATAAACTAACCAGAACAACGAAAATAATTTATATTACAACAAATAGTAAAAGTAGATAATCATATTATTTAACTGGTTATAGTTGAAGTAAGGTGGGTAAGTAAGTATTTTGGAAGTAATCAAAAAACAAGTAGGTAGTAATTGGTAGATTTTAGCCACAAAAAATTGAAAAATAAAAACTTTTTAACAAAAAATTAAATCGACGAAATACGGAACTGAAAAGTAAAAATAAAAACTTTTTAACAAAAATTAAACCGACGAAAAAATCAACTGAAAAGCAAAAAATAAAATAAACCTTAGTCTAAATGATAATTGAGCTCCTAAACTAATGTAAGTAAATGATTTTGAGTCGGCGCCAAACAAACTAGCAATTGAATTAGGTGAAGCGTAAAATGATGGCAGCGAGATGCACGGCTGCGTTTTGATGACTTCTTTCATAGATAATGATCTTCGATAATTGTTTGTTTGGCGCCGACTCAAAATCAGTTACTTACATTAGTTTAGGAGCTCAATTAGCATTTAGACTAAGAAGGTTTATTTTATTTTTTGCTTTTCAGTTGATTTTTTCGTCGGTTTAATTTTCTGTTAAAAAGTTTTTATTAAATACATACACAGACATTTCAAAAATAAATAGACATAAATATTTGAGGGCAGTTAGACAGTTTCGAAGGGAAAACAGAAATATCTATTATATGGACGAAACTTGGTTGAATGAAGGATATACCGTTGGTAAAATATGGCAGGATAAAAATATAAAATGCGCGAGGTAAGCTTTCATGGAAGGATGATCCACTGGAATAAAAGCACCTTCGGGAAAAGGTAAAAGATTAATAAATACTCACATTGGTTTCAAAAATGGATTTGTCGACGGGTGGCTTACTAGCATTTCAATCAAAACGTACTGGAGACTATCATGAAGACGTGAACGCTGATGTTTTTGAATGCTAGATCTTAGTCCTCCTGGGTCTGTTGTAGTCATGGATAATACCAGCTACCACTCAAAAAAATACCAATGTCTTCTTGCAAAAAAATGACATCATTCATTGGCTTACTTTACATAAGAAGCCATTTCACAAAGATATGCTGAAAAATGAGCTACTGGAGGAAAGTTGGATAAACCTCTTTGTACGAAATTTGTTGTGTTATATGACATCGACGAACATTTTAAAGGTGCGATGGAAAATATATGTAATATCCGGATGACGGAGGATAAATGGATGCTTACAACAACGCTTCTGATCGCTAATGGAGGTGGTTTAGGCCGAACCCAAGACATCGCCTTACCAGCATTTCTAAGCTCCAAATTCGCTACGAAATCACTTGTGAGATGTGAGATGTTTCATGATAATCAAGACGATAACGAATTTTTCTCTACAATTACACATGAAGCAATCCCTAGATACATGACAATACCAGGTGCGGTGATGCCAAGCGAAGCAGATCGATCAAAACAGAAAGACTGGGACCAACCAATAATGACATTTCGCCAAAAATATTTTTTCGAAAAAGCAGAAGATGACATAGTACGAGCAAGACTGCAGGCAATTTCTGCTGAGGAATCCGGAAAATGTCTACAAGTTCTCCCGTCATCCTAGTTAGGTACCTTTTTAGATCGAGATAGTCTTCGTATAACAGTAGCCCTGCGTTTGGGAGCACAAATTTGTGAACCTCGCAAATGTTGTCGTTGTGGAGCACATGTTGATGGCTTGGGGACTCATGGCCTTAGTTGTCATTTCAGTTCGGGGCGTCTTTCGCGTCATCATGCTCTCAACGACACTGTCAAACGAGCCTTGGCATTAGCTGAAATTCCATCTAAATTAGAACCTAAAATGGAACGTGTTTTGATGAAGATAGAAAACGACCTGACGGAATTACTTTGATACCATGGTCGAGAGGACGAGCAATGATATGGGACGTGACATGCACAGACAAGTTCGCAAAATCAAATATCCGAACAGCCATTGTAGCCCCCAGGAAATTATCGGAAGAGGCAGAAGAACGCAAGCGAATAAAATATCAATCGTTTGAACATAATTACATCGTACCACCCATGGCATTTGATACTTTAAGTGGTTTTGGACCAAATTTCCTTCAGGTTATAAAAGAAATCTGCAGAAAGATAACAAATATCACGGGAGAAAAGCGGTCAAAAAATTTCCTGATGCAACGCCTCAGTTTTTTTTTTTTTTTTTTATGTTCTTGTTCCCACGAAAAGGGATATCCTGTAATGTTCAGAGAACATCGTGGGAACCAAGGGAAAGAAGGTAGGAGTTGGTGTTCTTCTTAAATTTCTGGAGGTTGTATGCCTCGGGGAACACCTCCCTAGGCAATGAGTTCCAAAGCCTCGCTGTTCGTTGGATGAACGAGTCTTTGGAAAGTGATGTTCTGCAGGTCTCCAAAGTGACCACGAAGGGATGTGATGACTGAACTTGACGGGTTAATCTCGAAGAGACTGCCAAAGCAGGAACGATTGTTGATATTTCAGAAGAGCATCGCCCATGAAAATATCTATAAAATAGAGACAAATCGCCAACTTTTCTAGTGAGCGAGTTTGTAAGCGAGGCATCACCGACGAGACGAATTGCCCTTTTTTGGACAGAATCCAATAGCCTTAGGATATGTTTAGGTGCCGCGCTCCAAATATGGGAACAGTATTCCAGGACAGGTCGGATCTGTGCCTTATAGATCATAAGCAGCTGAGTGGGGGTGAAATAGCTCTTGGCACAAAACAAAAAAACAAGTTTTTGGGATGCACTTTTGGCAATGGACCTCACATGATTTTCCCAGGAAAGGTTATTGCTGATAGTAATAGCAAGCATCGATATGGATGACTTCAGTGGTATGGTTACTCCTGACAAAGTTATGTTAGGGACAGTGAGATCGGCTTTTCTAGAGAAAAGACATGCTTGTGTTTTGTTTGCATTGAATTCTACCAAGTTATTAGATCCCCACTCGAGAATTGTTGCTAAGTCTATATTTATATTATCAGTATTGAGATAGCTCATGGCAACGCAGCGTCTGTAATCGGCTCACTTCCCAATACTGATATCTACCATTTATAATGTCTATTCCTTGTTCGCCAATTATTGTAAAAAGTTATAATTGTATATACTTGTCAAAAATTAAACAGTCACCTTTAAGTTGTCCACCCTGTTTAATGTGTTCTGCCATTGCAAATTTACATTTTTGCCTTGATTATTTAACATGATACATCGTGATTGTTGAGTTAGTGTTTTCTCCACCTGAAGAAGCTATTGTATAGCGAAACACGTGCCGTGGTTTTGTAAACCCAGTTTAGTGAAAATCACTTATGGCAGTGAATGTCTTTTGTTCGCTTTAAGGTAGTTATCGTGCTACAAACAGTGTAAAAAATTAGGCCTTGCGCGACGCGATACACGTGCAAACCTGAATTAGAGGGATCTTTTTTAAGGAACTGTACACTCAGAAACGCAACTAGCATGCGTGATACAGCTAATAAGCCATGACTGGACTGTTGGCAACGTCGCAATCCAACGATCGCTCGCATTTAGTTGTTCAAGATACTCTTATGAACAAGCAGTCAGCTATGGATAGATTTCGCGCAAAAAAGGGTAGGTTTGCGATAAAGCAAAAGTTGAAAAAAGGAAAAATAATTTGTCTGAACTGTGTAAGGCTCGAAATATGAACAAAAAACAGTCTGATGAAAATTATGTGTGTGAAGGAAATCGCATTGTTAATCTCAAAGAACTTGGGAAAATTTTGTAGTGTCCGAACTGCCACCAAGTTTTGAGTTTGGAGAATGTGATGAAAGAAAAACATTTAGGACTTGCATCAATTTTAAGTATCCGTTGTGATGAGTGCGAAATCCACGATTGATGTATGATGTACAAATTTTGCAAAAATTAGTTCGTTTCAGTGGTAAAGAATCAGAAATATCAACATGCATGAAATCATATAAAGAATGTATTTCAGAGCGACTTGAGAACGAAAGAATATCTTATAATTCACCTAATTTAAGTGCCTTAAAAAATTTTATATCACGGGATATATTTAAAAAAAATTGCGCAACAAAATATAACATACGATTTTTTGAAACAAATGTATCACGATGAAGGAGAAGAAGCTGTGATTATTCACCTAACTGAAAAATTGGAGAATGGAAAACCTAGAGGTACTAAAAATAGGAAAGCATTAACTAAAATCATAAATGATTTAAAAATAAATGTTTATTCAATCAAGTGCTTATTTAATATGGTAGTTAGAAAAATAAATAATATTACATTCATTGTTGTTTATATTTTTTGTAGATTTATACGTTTATTTTATTAGCCTGTTGGAAATCTGAATCATTTTTGTTTATGTTTAAAAATATTCGAATTATGTTATACGTACATGTATTGTACAAATGTATAAATAAAATAAAGTTTATGCACTGTTGTTTGCCGTTACTCGCTAAAACTACATTTTATTTTATATCTATTCCTATTGTAATATGTTTGAAATGCTTGAGGGTTGCCACGATTCTCAGCCTTTCCTCTCTTGCACTTCTCATACGCAATAATTTAGAAACTTCTTATGGAAATAACTAAATAACTGTATAGCTACGCGTGTTTATTTTTTTTAAATAAAATTTGTTGCTTACCTTTAATATTATACTAGTTTTTCAAAAAGATCTGAATGGCGGGTTTTTAGTTATGCCTTAAAATGTGGTGTCCGCTGTAGCTCACTATAGGGATTACGTGTTAAACGTTGCAACTTTGAAGCCTCATATCTCGCTTTCAGTATGGTAAATAATTTCAAAAATTTTATATGATACAGGTAATAATGTTAACTAAAAGTGGTATAAATATAAACGCAATCTGATTGGAAGTGGATTTCACGACAACTACCTTCATATGGATTTCCGTCAAATAAAAACGTACATAAGAACACGCACAGAGTTTTTAATAAAATATTACATATACAGTGCGCGTCAAAATTATGGAACAAATTCGATATTTCGCAAGCCATGTACTTTTAACAAAAATCCTAAAATAGCTCGATTTTTATTTTAAAATGCCGATTTTTTTATGTATATTCTAAAGAGGTTATGTCACTGGTTTTGACATGGTGACGTAATCGGCAATTTTTTTAAATTGGAATAGATGTCTTGTGATACCTCATCTGAAAGGCCTTTCAATACTGCATGCAATGATAATAATTAATTAGATTTTTTTTTGTACAGGGTTAACAAAAATTAATATTTTATTTCAATAAGAGAATAACTTTATATCCAACAAAATAGAACAGTTAAATAAGATGTTCGAAATGCCATCCACCAGTCTCTTGACAATAAGCAAATCTACGGACACATTCCTCTTGCACATTGCGAATAACTTCCGGAGTAATTCTGTTAATTTCGATCCTAATTGTTGTTGATATTTCAACTGACATTTATTTGACACTAACTTGCCTATTATGGCATTAATTTGTGATTGTCTTTTGTTTCCATTTTAGACTAGGAAATAGCTAACTATTAATATTTGGAAAGGATCCATTGGTGTAGTAGAGCACTGACTCACTAGTCTGCCAGGGCAGTCTAAGGGATTAGAGCCTTGGCTCAAAAAAGTAAAATTTTACATTTTATTACACGCTTTTATTATATTTACTTGTAACTAAATAACTCACAATGTAATAACATTTCGGAAGTAAATATTCACCCACTTCCAATCTTCCGAATAATCTGAAATTTGTCACACATACCAAGGACCGATGACAATACAAGAATTTCATAATCATAATGTAATAATAATAAAAATATATTTTTCCAAACGCCAACAATCCTAACTCACCAAATGAAAGTATTTGGTTGCAACAAGATGGTGCACCCCCGCACGATGCACGTGATGTTCGCGAGTTTTTGAATAACTGTTTTCCTAGGAGGTGGATTGGTAGACGCGGACCGATAGAGTGGCCCCCAAGATCTCCAGATCTTACGCCCCTGGATTTTTTCTTGTGGGGTTATTTGAAATCGAAGGACTATGTAGATAGGCCGCAAAATCTACAAGAGTTGAAAAATCGAATTAGGATCGAAATTAACAGAATTACTACGGAAGTTATTCGCAATGTGCAAGAGGAATGTGTCCGTAGATTTGCTTATTGTCAAGAGACTGGTGGATGGCATCTTATTTAACTGTTCTATTTTGTTGGATATAAAGTTATTCTCTTATTGAAATGAAATATTAATTTTTGTTCACCCTGTAAAAAAATATCTAATTAATTATTATCATTAAATGCAGTATTGAAAGGCCTTTCAGATGAGGTATCACAAGACATCTATTCCAATTTAAAAAAAATACCGATTACGTCACCATGTTAAAACCAGTGACATAACCTCTTTAGAATATAAAAAAAATCGGCATTTTAAAATAAAAATCGACCTATTTTAGGATTTTTGTCAAAAGTACATGGCTTGCGAAATATCGAATTTGTTCCATAATTTTGACGCTCACTGTACAATACTTAGTTCTCGAGCCCAACTCGCTCTTGGTCGCTTTTTCATTTAGTGTGCTAGCGCAAAGAAAGTCCGGCTGTACGTATAGCTCGAAATTTCGTCCACCCGGACCTGAATCGCCTGTGCCCGCAGAGCATAGAACGAAGTCGGCTTTGATTTCTCGCCACCGACTGCGACTGGGTAAAATATATTTTTCTCGAACGGCGGTAAGTGAAGTAGTAGACGGGTTTTGTCGTCTCTTCAACGAACGCGAACAGTACCGAGTCCCGCGCCCGTCGGATTACACCACACCGCGACACCGTGTGTGTGTGTGGCTGCGACTTCTTGTTTTCTCGTCCGTCTTTCTTCGCTCCGCCGTTCCATTCATATCGGCATCCTCGCCGCAGACAGTGGTCGTTCGTTCGTTCGTCTTTTGTTGGCCGCGATTTGTTTGTCCGCATCTCCACGGTTACGTTTGACAGCCGACGAACTGTGTGTGTGGTGTGCCTACTGCCTGCTTGTGCCTAGCCTACTCGATCCGATCGAATTTTTGTGGTCCGGACCGTTTTTTTTCCTTCTGTTATTGACAGCTACAAACCTACCTGATGTGCTTGTTCGGTGACCTTGGAGTAGCACACGTGATCGAAGGGCCTTGACCTTAGCTTCCCCTTATCTCTCGAACGGTGCTCTCAGCGCTGGTGAGTTGCCTCCTTCGGGTGATGATGTTGATATTTGATTTTGAGTGCGGAAGGAATGCCTGTGCCGACTTGGATGTGGGATAGAACGAGAATGGAATTGATTTTTCGTTAAATATCTAGTTACATCACACATGCACTCTGAATATGGGAAAAATACTTTTCTTACGTGTTTTTGCCTCCTGAACACGAATCCGGAAGAAAAATGCGGCGGTCTCATACCGTTCCCGAGTTACAGCAAAAAAACTAACCTCATTTTCAAGCACCGTTTTCTCGCACAAAAGTCACTTAAAATCCCTCCTTCTTTTTACCAGCATAAACAATACACCCTAAATCACTTATTTTCGGCACAAAATATCGTCGTTTTTATCGAAAAAATCATCCTTCTTACACAGTTGCAAATGAACAATCTTCGTTTCTTTGACAGAAGTCATTCTAAATGTCTTCTGTCAAAGGAACGAAAATTGTTCATTCGCAACTGTATAAGGAGGATTTTTTCGATAAAAATGACGATATTTTGTGCAAAGTTGTGCCGAAAATAAGTGATTAGGGTGTATTGTTTGTGCTGGTAAAAAGAAGGAGGCATTTTGAGTGATTTTTGTGCTTGAAAATGAGGTTAGTTTTTTTTTAAATTGCTGTAACTCGGAAACGGTATGAGACCGCCGCATTTTTCTTCCGGATTCGTATTCAGGAGGCAAAAACACGTAAGAAAGTATTTTCCCCATATTCAGTGTGCATGTGTGATGTAACTAGATATTTACCGATTTTTCTTAGGAGAATGAGCCGTCTGTCTCGAAAAGTGACAAACCTAAAAATTGTATATCATCATTTGATGATCACCAATAACTTGAATATTTCTTTTGGAGCACAATTTTTTGCAATATTTATTGTACAATTTGAACAACCCGAAATATGTATTTCTTCTGCTTGTCCATTCACCAAGCTCCCCCAATATTCCACCCCCCAAATTGAAATATTCGCAAATAGAACGAATTGATCATTGTTGTTGATTTTTCATGCGAATCTATCATTAGAGAAAATTGCTTTACACGCTCCATATACAGGGTGTTTCTTAATAGCATGCTAATATTTAAATAGGTTATTCTTGAATACATTTTGAAAAAAAAAATCATATGAACATATCTCCTAAATGTCTTAACTTTTAAACTACAGTGTGCTAAAGTTTTAAGAAAAAAATCCTTTTTTTTATGACCCTAGATAACAAAAACATTTTCTGCTGTACAACATAATTTTTTATTCTTGCCAGTGGCGTTCATGCAGGATTTGCACTGAATCATTTTAAAGAGAAAAGTGATACGCCACTGCTAAGTAAAAATTATTTTTTAAATCCTCATTCCTTTCTGAGCAAATCTGGTCTGTTTTTTTTCGTTTGACGAACGCTTTTCGCATAAAAAAATTAAATTCATTCATTTGCATCTCACTCGACCACTTACGAGAAAAACCAATTTATGTAACTTTAACCCTTTCACTGCTGAATTCTTTAAAATTAGTCGGGCCACCAGTGCGCAATTATTTAGCGCTTGCGAATAAATCCGTCTTGAGCAGCACGGGCACGAAAAATCATATTTTCCAAACCGGCAATTCGTCACCAAACTGCTCCAAACGTGTATATCCGCAAATGCTATAAAAACTCAGAAAATAAAAAATTACATTAATTATATAGCAGAACGAATAATCCAGAACAATTAACGTGAAAATATAAACATGAAGCATTTAGCAGAAAACGAAAAAATTTTTACGGTGTGATACCGCTCTCGTTATCAATTTCTTGTAAATCCCTTTCTAATTCGTCGTTATCACTTTCCAACAAAAGTTTTTCTAAATCTGCTTCCGATAAATATTTTCTTGCCATTTTTAACACGTAAACAAACGTTACAACTTTATAAATACAAAGAAACTACTTGTTGACTGCAACAGCACGTGTACATATGATTTGATGGGCCCTCAGTGCTCAAGACGTGTGAAATGAAGTCACGTGATTTGGTCTTCATTGGCCAATTCAATGTCTGCTGTTTGTTGTATGCATCATACGATAACGGAAATAGTCCATTTGAGCACCTAGAACAAAAATAAACGCTTGCGTATATAAACGTCTTGAGCACTGAGGGCACTGAAAATATCTGCGAATATATCAGGCTTGAGCAGCGAAAGGGTTAAACAGAAATGTATTTAAGAGAATAATTTTTGAAGTAATCTAAATACAATTTGGAATGAGATGTTCAAAATGTGAACCTCCTGCAAATACGCATGCCTTTGCTCTTTTTCTCATGGACTCGTGGAAAATGCCGGGAGTGTTTCTAATAGTTTCGCAAAAAACTATGATGCAGTTTCTCAACTGCTCTTCGGTATGAATATTTAAAGATGACCCCACAGGAAATAATCTAAACTGTGGTCCTCCGCGACCTATACAGCGATTATTGTAATTTTTAACCGATGAAACCAAAAAGGAGGAGGTGTATTTTTTTTTATTTTTTTTTTTTTTTTTTATGTATGATCACGCATAACTTTTTACTGAGACGTCCGATTCCGATTTTTCAGTGAATAGGGTATACTTCGAAGTTGATCCCATTTGAATTTAAAAGATGAAATCCACCCCTAAGGGTAGCAAAATGAAGGATATTGATCACTCACCCTCTGAATTCTGGTCCGTTAACCGATTCTATCAGCTATAACTTTGTACTGGGATCTTCGATTTGGATTATTCTTCTTTTATCAGATAGGGTATACCTCATAATTGATCATATTTGGATTTCGAATGGAATTATCCACCCTTACGGGTAGGAAAGTAGGAGATAATTGATTTTTCACTTGTGAACATTGGCACACATATGTAGTTGACAATGACAGATCGCTAGTGGCATTATCACAATAAATATATTCTATGAGAGGATGGAATGATATACAAAGTAATGAAATAAACTAACCAGAACAACGAAAATAATTTATATTACAACAAATAGTAAAAGTAGATAATCATATTATTTAACTGGTAATAGTTGAAGTAAGGTGGGTAAGTATTTTGGAAGTAATTAAAAAACAAGCAGTTAGTATTTAGTAGATTTCAGCCACAAAAAATTGAAAAATACAAATTTTTAACAAAAAATTAAACCGACGAAATACGGAACTGAAAATTAAAAATAAAATAAACCTTATAGTCTCAATAACTAAGCTCCTAAACTAATGTAAGTAACTAATTTTGAGTCGGCGCCAAACAAACAATCAACGAAGATCATTAAATTACTTCACAAAAATTATCAGAATGTCACCGCCCAACTAGATGCCATTATTTTACGCCTTACCTAATTCATTTGCTTGTTTGTTTGGCGCCGACTCAAAATTAGTTACTCACATTAGTTTAGGAGCTCAGTTATTGAGACTAAGAAGGTTTATTTTATTTTTTACTTTTCAGTTCCGTATTTCGTCGGTTTAATTTTTTGTTAAAAAGTTTTTTGGTTTAAATATTCGCGCGCCAGAGCTGGCGGCCCGTCGTGCATAAACCACAGTCGATGTCTTACTGAAATGGGAACATCTTCCATCAAAATTCTTCTTCGATAAACTGCCGGTAATTATGCCCATTCAACCTCGCATGAAGAAAATAGGGTCCAATTGAATAATCACCGCATATTCCATCCCACACGTTAACGGAAAACTGCTCCTGGTGACGGAATTCCAGGATTGCATGTGGGTTTTTTCAGCCCAAAAATAATTATTGTAAAAGTTTTGGATAGCGTTTCTGGAAAAATTGGCTTCATCGGTGAATAACATTTCAGTATCAAATAGTCGATTTTCATACACATTTTGAAGAAACCATTGGCAAAAGTTCATCCGTAATGGTATGGTAGGGATATAATAAAAAGTCATGGAGAATTGAAATTGAGGGTTTCATACAGTGTGTTGCTGAAAAAATAAAGAAATTAAGCCGTCCCAAGTAAGTGGAAATTATGATTGAAAATAGACCTTTTCGTATCTTTCAAGGGCCACAATTCCGAAAATAACCGTTTTCGCGGAAAAATTTCGATGGATCTACTTTTATTATAGTGTTCCGAAGCATCTGTGAAAATTTCGTGAAAATCGGTGACATTTCACTTTGCTGCAGGTTTATCTCTTTCTCAATTGAATTCAAAACCGCTACCTCAATTTCTGGTATTCTTACATTAAGTTGTACCCCTTTTGGATGATTGTCTTGTTCAAAACTTCCCTTTTCGCACAACCTTCTATAAATGTTTGAAAATGTTCATGCATCCGTAATATTTCTATTTGGAAAGCGGTCTTCATACAACCGTCTGGCTTCCAGTGCGTTATAGTCCATCCAATATCAATTGCTGAAGCTGTTTCTATAGGGAGCAAATAAAAACTCACTTCGCTAACACGAGCGTATATGCGAAGAAACGGAACGAAAAATAATCTGTACTACTTGTATACAGTCTCCGTCGGCACAAAGAGCCCGCTGGTGAACGTGGACTTGAGTGACTGCTGTCTGTTCTACAACCGCTTCGTCTGGGCCAATCAAGTCGGAAATCAATGCTTGCAGGTGTGTCTATACGATGGAAGGTCATAAATCACGCGTTATATTTGTGTTTTAATAGCTCTGAAAGATTAAAAACCAGTAGCGTCTGTGGTCTTGGTGTGTGCCGATCGAAATACGTTTTAGGATATTAAAATATCCAAATAAAATTAGTTATCTCCGCCACTGCTGCTCACAGGATTTCGCCGCAAGACTTTTTTATGCTTCTGCAATTGATATTGGGAAAACTATACCATCAGCAAGCTCATACATGTCAGCAAACTCAGAATTCGTAAAATGGGCCATGTTTTTTAATAATATTGTTAATTTTGATGACTTGAATACGTGACAACTAGACTAGGTAGACAACTGTCAAAATTGTTTATGTTTACAAAACAAAATCTGCTTCTTACCTATTAGATACGTTTTTAAACCTTGATAATATCCAATTTCATAACAATTGAATGTTTTTTTTATGCAAAAAGTGTAAGTCAAACGAAAAAAAAATCAAGAGGCCAGATTGGATCGATGATTTCTAAAATAATTTTTACCTTATGAAAAAGCAGTGGCGTATCACTTTTATCTTTAAAATTATTCAGTGCAAATCCTGTACGAACGCCACTGGCAAGAATAAAAAATTATGTTGAACAGCAGAAAATGCCTTTTGATCCACAGAATATGGTTCATACCAAAGTTATCATAAAAAAAGATTTTTTTCTTAAAACTTTAGCACCCTGTAGTTTAAAAGTTAAGACCTTTATGTTTTATATGAAGTTTTTTTCTCAAAATTGTCCCAAGAATAACCTCCTTAAATATTAGCATGTTATTAAGAAACACCCTGTAGCGTGAAATAATTTGTGACCCAAAAACTACCCCTATATCTCACCCCCAATTGGAATATTCGCAAATAGAACGAATTAATCGTTGCTGGTGATTTTTTCATGCAAATACATTATAAGGAACTTGCTGGACACGCTCCATATGATGAAATAATATGTGACCCAAAAACAACCCTTCTACTACCCTCTCGGCCGAAAAAATGCGAAAATAGTTGATTGAAGCAAACACAAGAGCCTCACTGTACTAAATGATTTTCACTGAACTGAGAGGGCAGTAGAAGATTGTTTTTGGGTAACAAATTATTTAACCATATGGAGCGTGAGAGATAAGTGCCATGTGAAGTGGAATGAATAGAAAAATCGAATTTAAACGGTTTTCTTCACATAAAGGATTCAATATAAAATTGAACCAGAGAAAGGTAGATCTCAGGTGAAAAACAACTACTTTCCTGGCAAATACCACGCAGAACGTTGAATGATATTCACCTGAAAATCCATGCATACTTCCATATAATATCAATGGACATTGAATGCAAATGTTTCTTTCTGATAAGCTCGATTATGTTTAATTTAAGTCGTGTTCACCTAACAATCCGCATACCGGTTTCAGGCTTCTTGGCCCTCATCAGTACGGAGTAGTCAACCAGCCAAAAGTCCAAAGAACTCTGGCTGAAGTGAGACACAACGTAAACAAACCATCATCGATCTTGTAACACCTATAGGTACGCCGGAAAAGATAAACTTTAACTGGCGGTACCTAGTGACAGAAAATCATCGATCTTGTAACACCTATAGGTACGCCGGAAAATCGAATTTAAACGGTTTTCTTCATAAAGGATTCAATATAAAATTGAACCAGAGAAAGGTAGATCTCAGGTGAAAAACAACTACTTTCCTGGCAAATACCACGCAGAACGTTGAATGATATTCACCTGAAAATCCATGCATACTTCCATAAAATATCAATGGACATTGAATGCGAATGTTTCTTTCTGATAAGCTCGATTATGTTTAATTTAAGTCGTGTTCACCTAACAATCCGCATACCGGTTTCAGGCTTCTTGGCCCTCATCAGAGATCTACCTTTCTCTGGTTCAATTTTATATTTTTCTCTGGTTCAATTTTATATTGAATCCTTTATGTGAAGAAAACCGTTTAAATTCGATTTTTTTTCTATTCATATGGAGCGTGTTCAGCAAGTTCCTAATAATGTATTTGCATGAAAAAATCACCAGCAACGATTATATTGTTCATTTGCGAAATTAAATTTTTTTAGTGAAATATTGGGGTAATTTTTGGGTCACAAATTATTTATCATATGTAGCGTGTCTAGCAAGTTCCTAATACTGTATTTGCATAAAAATATCGCCAGCAATGACTAATTTGTTCGATTGCGAATATTTCAATTCGGGGGTGAGATATTGGGGTAGTTTTTGGGTCACAAATTATTTCACTATTGTAACGTATAGGGCAAATTCAAAATAATGTACTAGCATGAAAAAACTACCAGTATATGTTCATCCAATTACTATTTCAACCCTTTAGTTAGGGGAGAGTTATTGGTGTAACTAGGTGGTCCCAAATCAATTCGTATCATCAAGAAAGTGCCAAAACATTTCCAACAGTGGCATTTTCAGTTCCAAAACCAACAAGTATGAAGTAATCCACAACCACAACATACACTGAGAAAAATGTATTCGGTTATGTTGAATGTCTCTCTCTCTCTCTCTGTACGTTTCTTGGCCATTACTTCCAATTGGTGCAGTCGACCAGCTCTCTCCCTATTACGTAACGAGTAATAGGGGCTTCGTCGGGTGGATACTTGAGTCTTGCTCGTGGCAATTCTGTATTCAATTCACAGCACTTCAATTAAATTAATCAGTGCACGTTATCAACGACAGGACTATCACAAACATATACTGGACAAACCATCTTCCACGTGGCATCCTCGTGACCCCTTTGCGAGCAAACCGATCACACGTCTGCTCGCTGCCACGTCTGAAGTCTGAATGTTTATGTTTGAGTAGCATTCACAGATTGCAACAACTGATGTTGGCGATCCTGAAGCTGTTTTGCTTTATGTAGGATATTTATTGAATTATTTTAAAGATGCTGAATTATTGAAAGAACTGTTTATTACACTATTTGAGAAATGCAATTAGGATCTGCCGCAAAGAGGGTGCCACATCTATGTTCCTCGTTTAAACGAATGTATAGCTTTTCCGATTGCCTAATAGGTTTCGCAGTCTTTTCGGGGCACACTGTACCGTAAGTTCAACACGCGTCCGCCCGTCTATCTGGCAACAACGGAAGTTATTCTGCTGTTCATCCGAACAAACGAACGATTGGCAGGCGGGTAGAGAGGAGAGAGAGGATGAGGTGAGAAGCCGCTAGAAACGGCATGTCCTCGGAAGGTCGAACAACGCGGCCTCATTAAACATGCTAATTATGAAGTGGATAGCAGCAGGCCAGGAAAACGACCGAATAAAAAAAGACTACATCGACATCGAGGAAGGCCGGGAATACATAAAAAGCGCATCGCATTCTTCGTCTTGGAGCGCAGAACAAACACATGCTGGGCACGGCTAGTTCGATCTCGATATAGACCGGTCACCGCGATATAAAAAGGGTATTGACGAAAACGGTGGCGTACGAATATTATCTCGGAAGTACCCAGCCTGATAGTCCATTGAAATGTTACATGAGCTTTGCATTTGTTAGAGGACGCAATGTTATTTTTGGGACATGTGTGAGGGGTCAATAGAAGCTTAACCTCAAGTTTGTGGGGTCGCCACCCTTGTCCCCCGGCCGCCATCTTGGAAAAAGAGGTGAAAACACTTTTTTCGCGATATCTCGGAAACTATGAGTCTTACAAAAAATTTGTAAAATCATAATTTGTAGCAAATTGTTTTGCCTACAAATATGTTTATATAACTGTTTGCCCTAAATTAAAAATTAAAGAAGTTATAAGCAAAAAAGTGAGAAAATTTCTGTAAAAATTTTCTTTTTTGCTCTATAACTTTTTTTTTATACATTTTACAAAAATTTTTTTTTTAATTTCATTCATTTAAAACGCCGTTACAGCGCTCCAAAGTTGACCGGGTTCGTCAATGCTCATGAGAATCCGGTCAAAACGAAATGTTTAACTTATTTTTTTTTTTTTTATTGTAAATATATTCCTACAAAATTTTTGTTAATTCAATTCAATTTATTTATTGATGGCAATGTACAACATAGTGAATATAATCATAGTAATATTAAATGAGTATTATTAAATGTATAACTTTTCAACCCAATTTGAGTAGCCTGCTACACCTAAACACTTGAGTGCTTGTGTTGTGCTTTGCAGCACTCATCAAAAGGGGGTTGTGTGTGAAATATGGTTGACGCTTGATGGGGGAGAAATTGAAGCTAAAGGTGTTAGGTTGGATATTAGTTTTTTTTTGTACTTTCTAAAAGAGATTATCAATTTTTTCTTTGTTGGCGAGTATGAATTTTTTTATGGAATATTTGAATTTGTTTAATTTTTCAATTTTTTTAAATTCTAGTGGCAGATAGTTATAAAGTTTTGGACCATGGAAGTGTACAAATCTTTGAGAATGACTCTTCTTGAACAATGGCAAATTCACAGACATATTTTCGCATGATCTGGTGTTTTTTTTGGTTGGGTGTGTCATATTCATTTTTATGGAAAAACATCCAGATCAGGCATGAGTAGGTATAAAGGCTTCTTACATCGAGTAGATTAGATTCTTTGTAGAGTTTTTCAGTAGAAAATAACTTATTTTTTTTAAATATTATCTTCAAAATAGTATTTTGAACTATTTGTATACACCCTAGGTTGCTACTGTACATTTCCCCCCATGCAGTGATGCAATACCTGATAACAGATTCTGCTAATGAGTAGTATATGGTTAGCATATTTTTTTTGTCTACTATATCTTTCAAATAGTGGAATTTGTGGATGAGTTGTCTCAGCCTGTTTCGTATGTAAAGGGCATGTTCATCCCATCGAATGTGTTTGTCTAACTAAGACAACCCCTAAATATTTCATTTTGTCGGTTTTTTCAATCCTGGGGCATGTACATGGATCTTGATTACAATGAAATTTGTGTATTTTAAGGGTTTCATTTTCTGGTTGATCATTATTTTGTAGTGAAATCAAGTACAGCATTTTCTGTATTGGAATTTTGTAAAAAAACAAACTGTCTGTTGGTTATTATATTATGTGTATTGAAAAATCCAATTAGTCTTTGTTCGAATATTTTCGCGAAGTTATCTATCACAGATATTGGCCTATAATTTCCTGGATCACCTCTATCCCTGTTTTGTGAACGGGAGTTACGGTAGATTCTTTCCATTGGGAAAGAATTTTTCCTTCACTATATGCGAGATTTATTATGTATGTGAGCGGTTCAAGAATGTGTCTATGAATTTGTTTGATTGTTTTTGTAGTTATTTTATCTGGACCTGGTGAACAGTTATTTTTTAATTTAGAAATTATCTCAATCAGTTCATTATTTTCAACAGGCTGCAGAAATAAACTAGTATGGACAAACGGTTCTTTTAAAAAGGTATTGGGAACATCTGGTTTTTCAATTTTTCTGCCATTTTCATGCCCACAGATGTGAAATACTCATTTAAAATATTTGCTTTTTTTTTATTCTCGTTCGCTAGTTCTCCGTTTGGCAGTTTCATGGGAATATCTGCAACATTCTTTTTATCCTTGTTGTTATTTGTTATCTCATTTATTATTTTCCACGTTTGCTTCGAGTTTCCTTCGGTGGCATTGAGTTTCTGTTTATAGTATTCGTTCTTAGTATGTTTAATCAAATTGTTTAGTCTGTTTCTATAAACCGTGTATTCTATTATTAATTGTTCTGTTTTGTGTTTTAGCATAATTTTTTTCATTTTATCTCTTTTACGTATTGATATTACCAATCCCTTTGTAATCCAGGGTTTTAGTTTTCTTTTTTTATATGGTATTTTTATTATTTTGGTTGATTTGTTTAAATATGTTTTAAGTTTGCCAACGAAGCTGTTATATGCGGTCTGTATCTCTTTGCAATTGTGGGTTTCTTGCCACGTTTCTTTTTCCAGAAGGGAATCTAGTTTTTTATAATCAATTCTCTCATAGAAGTTTGTCGTGTCATTAATTGAGGTATTCGTTTTTGTGAGTTCGTTTTTGTTCGGTATTCGTATGATAAGTGCGGTCGTGTAATGATCTGACAAATTTGTATGTATAACCGACGATTCAATATTTATGTTTTTGCATTTATTTTTTTTATTTACGAAAATGTGATCTATTAAACTATTGGATTCCTTAAATGATCTAGTAGGAACATTAATATATGATAAAAATCCATTTTCATCCATTATATTTAAATAGTTCTGTACGTTGTTCGAATTTTCAAGTAAATTAATGTTGATGTCGCCAATGAAAATCTCAATTGGGTTTTTTGATAAGTTTAAAAAGTGGTTCTGAAGATCCCTTTGATAGGTTAAAATATCTATAGACGGGGGTCGATAGGAAGCCGTTATACCAACTTGTAGAGTTTTCTCATATATGAGTGAAGTTCTTATAAGTTTCGTTTCTGTTAGACTGCATATCGTTACACTTGATACTAGTTTATTATTGATATAAATAATCAGACCATCATTTTTATTCACCTTCGATTCATTATAGTGAGCAGTGAAATTATCTATATTGAATTCGCTTACCAGGTTAAATTCGAACAACTTTACTTATTCATTCCTAACTCTTTTCCCCGCCACCTATGAGGTAGAGTCTGTAAGCGCGTTTTTTTAACGTGGTATCCCCAGTAGGCCTGCTCCACGGACATCTTGCTTATAAGGTAATCCTCGTCATCTAATATTTTTAATCACTTATTAGCTAGCTACTCTAATCGACTTTTCTTCGATGGTCCAGGCTGTGGCTCAGAATCAAAATCAACGTCAAATGTGAAAATGTGAGGAATGACAATTAAAATTGGAGTCATAGTTGGAAGTTCATCTTCAAATTCATTTTCTTCCATTAACTTTGATATTTCCATAATGTTGCTGCATGTTTCGCCAGAACAATGGAGTGCATACTGTAGAGCATTTCAGGCCTGCTTTTCTGCAGCCACACATGCTTCCACAGGTTCCTTTGCATCTGCAGAAAATTAATTTCATGAGATCGGGGGGTGCTGGAGGCTTGGAAGCTTGTATTGGCATCCAAATGTTTGCATGCTTCTTCCAACCCTAATCTTCAGGATTTTGATATCTTCCGAGCCACGACTGGACCTGGTGATATACTCGAGACTGTGAAACAGAGCAGCATCTTGTGTTGGAGGTAACGATGATTAATTAAATGAATTTTTAGTTCACTGTCTTGGCAAATCGTTTGTATCGCCAAGCCGTCTAGTGAGTCGTCTTTATTACCGCCGTATAAAGCGAAAAACGTCGCCAACAAGAGTGAGCAAAAGTTGGATCGACTTTCTCACTCAGGAATAGCGTACCACCAGCTGATTGGATGTTTCTCCATTATTTTTATAAATTTTATTTCTATTATAGGCTGCTGATGTTGTATCACATCCTGAAAAGCATGAAGAACAGCAATTTGTAGAAATCGATAAACGGTTTTTTAATAAAGGATTCAATATAAATTGAAAAGGTGATTCGGTAAAAATCCTGGAAATACGGTATTCACCTGAAATTAGCATACTTATAAAATATCAATGGAATTGGCAATGCCGATTTGATTAGTTTCATTGATACCGAAGGTTTTCGGTTTCAACGCCAGGGTAAAGAACTCTGGTGAAGTGGCGTAAAAAATCATTTGTCACTTTGGTGCCAAGTCTTAATAACTGGGGTTAGTGACGAAAGAAATAGTTTCAATTTAACAAAGCCTTTCAGAGAAGGTCGTCTAGCAATAGTGAAAAAAGTGCCATGTGAAGTGGAATAAAGAAAAATCGAATTAAACGGTTTTCCACATAAAGGATTCAATATAAAATTGAACCAGAAAATGGTAGATCCTCAGGTGAAAACCGTTTAATTCGATTTTTCTATTCATTCCACTTCACATGGCACTTTTCTTTCACTATATGCACGCTTACAATCTACTGAGAAGGGATCTTTTAGAAACCTATCGAGGTGGGAGATTTCGGAGTGTTTCTTTTGTCACTTAGGACCGCCAGTTAAAGTTTATCTTTCCGGCGTACCTATAGGTGTTAAAGATCGATGATGGTTTGTTTACGTTGGTCTCACTTCGCCAGAGTTTCACCTTTGGCTGTTGACTACTACGATGAGGCCAGCAGTAAACCGGTATGGGATGTTAGTGAACACGACATAAATTAAACATAATCGAGTTTATCAGAAAGAAACATTTGACCAATGTCCTGATATTTTATGGAAGTATGATGGATTTTCAGGTGAATATCATTCAATGTTCTGTGGTATTTGCCAGAAAAAGTTTTTTTCACCTGAGATTACCATTTTCTGGTTCATTTTATATTGAATCTTTTGTGGAAAAAAACCGTTTAATTGATTTTTCTATTCATTCCACTTCACATGGCACTTTTCTTTCAGCAAATTCTGTGTTATGAGATCTCCATACATAAAACTTGAAGGGCTGAGCAGATGTGCGCCCTTTTGAAGGTTTTGAAAAATAAATGTTAGGCTGTCTTGTACCTCATGCCGTGAGCAATACAAGAATGTCAATGTCCTCTGCCACAATAATAACAGATTCATGAAATCGGGATGCAGGTAAGGCAGCAGAGACGATGATGCGCAGCAGAGACGATGATTGAATCTGCATCTGATTCAGCTTGGTTGACGAAAAAACCAACCTCTGAAAGAGCAGTTTGGAGAAGATCTATCGTTTGATTTGTTTTTTCATTTACCAAGAAATTTTTCTTGAGATATTGTTAGTGGTAATTTTATCAAACTTAATTTCAGTACATTGGTGTTTTTTTCGTGCGACGTATACGTTCCCATGACTTTATTCCTGCATATCAGGATTTTCGGAGTAACCATCAAATATTATTGTTGCAGATAGTCCATAATGTTCTGCAATACCGGACATACTTCAAGGATGTTTGTTTAATGACGAATTCCGGATCCCAAATCACTTTATGCAATAGAAAACCACCATCGATAACAAAATGACTTCTGTGAATGTTTTCAAAGGATTGGTCCAGTGGTGTAAAACATTAAACAAAGACGACTTAGTACCTTTCCTCATGCAATCCTCAGCCACAGCCTGGACCATCGAAGAAAAGTCGATTAGAGTAGCTAGCTGATAAGTGATTAAAAATATTAGGATGATGAGGATTACTTTATAAGCAAGATGTCCGTGGAGTAGGCCTATGGGATACCACGTTAAAAAACGCGCTTACAGACTCTACCTCATAGGTGGCGGGAAAGAGTTAGAATGAATAAGTAAAGTCTTTCGAATTTAACAAAAATTTTGTAAGAATATATTTACAATGAAAAAAAAATAAAAAATAAGTTAAACATTTTCGTTTCGACCGGATTCTCATTAGCATTGACGAACCCGGTCAACTTTGGAGCGCTGTAACAGCGTTTTAAATGAATGAAATAAAAAAAAATTATAGGGAAACATTTTCCTCAAAAGATCATCTACAAGATTGGTCTGAGGTAATTTTTTTGTAAAATGTATAAAAAAAAAGTTATAGAGCAAAAAATAAAATTTTTACAGAAATTTTCTCACTTTTTTGCTTATAATTTCTTTAATTTTTAATTTAGGGCAAACAGTTATATAAACATATTTGTAGGCAAAACAATTTGCTACAAATTATTATTAGACCCTAACTAAAAGAAAAAATCTGTAATTGAAAATGCAAATTTTCAGAATATCTATCAGATGTAGTTCAATGTCTAGCCTGGCTTTAGCCGGGGAAGTAGTTGTTTTCTGTTAGACGTTCACAAAAAATAACTTCATTTATCGTGGATTTTTCAATTCACAGAAACATCTTTCTAGTCAATATTCAAATGAGAATGTATCCCTTTTCAACATGAACTGCTGTTGATTTTAAAGAAATAATATATTTATTTGCAATTATCTGGTTTAATAATTCTGACGATTGCACGAAAAATAGTGTGTATGCCATGAACGCTAAACTTTTCAGCGACCTCAAGATTTATCCTGCTTCGGCCGCAAGCGGCCTCGGCGATAACTTTTCTTTCGGTCGCTAAAAAGGTATTTCGCGGCCTTGGCATACAAATAACTATTTTCGTGCAATCGCACGCAAAGTGAGTATTTCGCGTTATCAACACAGTCCGCGAAATTCAATTTCGCGGCCGTTACCCATAGCAACGGCCGCCAAACCAAACGTCACTTCCAATTTGACATTTCTTAAATACGACAATGACAAGGATTATTTTACATTATGTTTGTCCCACCAATCTTTGAACTCGCTATAACAGCTTTCGTACTGCCGTTTAGAATTTTCAGGTATTTAAAAGTAAAAAATAAAATAAACCTTCTTAGTCTCAGTAACTAAGCTCCTAAACTAATGTAAGTAACTAATTTTGAGTCGGCGCCAAACAAACAAGCAAATGAATTAGGTAAGGCGTAAAATGATGGCATCGAGTTGCGCGGTGACATTCTGATAATTTTAATAATAATAATAATAATAATAATTTTTAATAAATTTTAATAATAATAATTTTAATTTTAATAATAATAATAATAATAATATAACTTTATTCTATACAGGATAAATAAAACAGCTAAAAGGCTACATGTTAGGGGTGAATAAAGTACTGTAAGGGATAAGTGCAAGCACTTGTTTCCCATGAAGTTTACAACAGTAACAACTAGTCTAATTAAGTTATTCGACGTTTAATAACTTAAAAACGGTATAAGATAGGGGTAACATATGGTATATTTTTGAAATCAGGAAAAAAATATTATTCCAAAAATTCAATAGTATACAAGGTACCTCATTTAAAAAAAAGTATCGTCTGAAATCTGCACGCTACTGTATTTTTTATTTAACTTTTTTTCTATTGGCAGTAATAACGATAAGGAGTGGTAATTTATAGTGAATAAACCGGTACAATGCTGTTATTATCAATAATGGCAACATAGACTTGTTGTTCTGGTGCCAAAATTCCCATAGAAAACATACACGTTTTTATCTTTGATATTTTTTATTCTATGAGTTTCCTGCCAACAACGAGCTCGTTAAAAAACAAACAGTTACCTTTTATGCTCTGCTGACTGGGCTATATGTGCTGATGAGTTTTTTTGTTACGTTATTTAAAGCGATTTCAAATGAAAGGTTAATAATGAGAAAAGTACCGCGACGACCTTGGTACACTTTTTAGTCATCGAAACAATGGTAACTGCAAGCGATTACCAACACGAAATGAATGCTATCATCCGATAAGGTTTCCAAGAATTTCCTCTTTATCTGAATTTTTCGGGAGAAAAGAAAGGAGAAAGGACTAATTTTTGAAAGAAAACGCCAAAAACCTGTTACTTTTGAAAAACAAACCGTTAAGGTAGTTCCGCCACGAGACAGTTGAATTAGGAAATTTGAAACGCGAAAAAAAATTTTTTTTGAAGGGGACACTTGCCCCCCTCCCCCAATCGACTCTAGAAAATTTCTTCGTTATAGAAAGTCGGCGACTCAAAAAATTGAGGTCCCCGAAGAGAACCAAAAAACATAATTCAGACCCGCCCCCCCCCTCACTAGAAATCATACGTCATGGGAAAAAATTATCGTTCTTCGATAAAACTTCAATGGACTTTTTTGTAGTACTTTTTTTGAACTTTGGGGGGAAGGGGGGGGTATGGTTAAAATCGATGGGGTCAACTAGGAGACGGAGTTTTTTTCAAATGGTCCCCCGTCCTTCTTTAAAAAGTCCCCTGGCACAATCCGCATTTCTCTACGACCCCCCCCCCTTTAGGCTGTGCGCTTCCCCGTGGACTATTTTGAATAACGAGAGTAGTTTTGCTTATATCTGTCAAACTAGATGGTCAATCACTTTGATTTTTTTTCACAATATTTGTGATATCCTGCTCTAGCTCCTTCTCGTTTTTCATAAACTTCTTAATTTTAGTACTAACGTACGTGTTAATTGAGTCAACTTCAATTATATATATATATATCTCGGGTTCAGGATGGTGAACCTTGTTAAAATTTTATAGAGGTGTTGTTCACATGTTAAACAATACATATGCCAAATTTTAATAATTCAACTGTCTCGTGGCGGTACTACCTTAAAATCAATCGAAATAAGTAGAAAGACATTACGCATCTGAAAAAGTGAAGAAAGTTATACACTCCCTCAGAATACACTGAGAAAAATGTAACTCGACTGCAAAAGTATGTTTTCCGGTTAAACGAAAATGTGGGTCTCTTTCGATTGCATGATCTAATTGTGTAGGTCCATTAACGTAAGAAATTATGTTTGAATGATTTGTCGCCATGGAGGAAAGGGTGTAATAGGGTTGGACACGTGGGGAAAAATTGGTTCTCTTTAAATAGCAATGAAGAGTTTTCGCGATTGAAGAATCGATATCAGACATGGCATATATGAACTGATTTATCGCCCCTTCAGAGAGGGTGCATTGGGGGTGGAACTGTTGAAAAAAATGAATTGTCTGTTCAAACGGCATTTCATTTCATGTTCGAATGCAGAATCGCTTTCACAAGGTTGAGTCATGTCAAATAATTAAGAAAATAGTTTTTCGGTTCAAACTGTAATTTACAGTATTTTATGTGTTAGAAACACAACATCCTTCAAATAAATAACCATCACCATTAAATTTTTCAACCAGAATTGATTGAATTTACATGGTGCTATTGTATAGGGTATATCTTCATGAATTAACGCGATCTATACAGGGTGTAATCTAACCTTTTGCACACTCGTGAATGACGTGTGTGTATAATGCCATTTTATAACGAATTACAATGGTTAAAAATCTG
Organism: Gonioctena quinquepunctata; assembly: GCA_018342105.1. Taxonomy (NCBI): domain Eukaryota; kingdom Metazoa; phylum Arthropoda; class Insecta; order Coleoptera; family Chrysomelidae; genus Gonioctena; species Gonioctena quinquepunctata. The sequence continues at coordinate 426,107 of JAFIRS010000711.1, read as the reverse complement.
TTTTTTTCTTCGTAAAATTCGACCAAATTTTTGGTAGCGTCCCCCGCCTAATTTAGGTGACCTGCTCAGAGGAAAACTTCAGCAATGGCCGAATGCAATAAACATTTAACTCGACGTTTGAATAAGGTAGAATGTTGAACTGATTGTGTGGTAAATGTACACATTGCAGGCTGTCTGTCTGTAAATGTACACATTGCAGGCTTCAAAGTGAAGAAAAAAACTAACTAACCGGTGATATAGTCAGAACTAGTTGACTTCATACTCTGCTTTGAGGCACTTATCGTAATTATCACAGTCACTTGAAAGAAACAAACGACACAAACAGAATTGAAAAGGGAAACATTCGCAATTGAATATTGTTTTGAAAAATAATAACACGACTATTGTGGTGATTCAGACATTCAGAACACGTGAACTGAACACTGTTGCTAAGCAAGATTCTAGTATGCACGGTTTACAAAGCCTGTCTACGAACGAAAGTTTGTTAGATTCTACTAGTGTTTTCTGATCGGCTGGTGAATGATAGATCCTAATTAGCAACGATTCAGAAAACAGTACGCGATGTGCAGGAGAATTAATTTGAACATTATTGTCTTTGTTTTTTGCTGGCTCTTAAAACTAGACACCGAGCTGTTCCTTGTGTATTTGGAAGAGTAGAAGATCTCGTCGCATTTATGAATGAAGTAGTAAATTTCAATTTTGATTGGATTCTGGAGACGCCAATCACTGTGCGGGCGTTTTCGTACTAGATATATTAATAAAATATGAATTTTTTTTTGCATACGCTCCCCAAAACGGCTACTTTACGAATAAAAAAATCCGTAAAATGCTACTTTTACGGACTTGTCCGTAAAGTGTCGTCATGGCAACACTTTACGAACTGAAATGTATTCATTCTTAAAACATAACGGAACATTTACGGGTGTTTATAAATATTATAAAAACTATGAACCGATAACATTTTGCCGCAGAAAAGATAGGAATTTTGATTTTTTCAGAATAAAATTGTAAACTTTAATATATTTATTGGATAACAATTTATATTTCATTTATTCCAAATGTGATTGCCCGTAAATGATCAGAATATGAAACTATCAGAACGCACAAAAAGCTAAGAAATAACGTCAAAATATAACAGTATCAGAATCGAAAAACATCAGAAACGTATTTGATCAGAATTGACAACATCAGAAAGAACTCCATCAGAATAGAATTGCATCAGAATCGGAAATCATCAGAAACGTATAATGACAAAACATAACATCATCAGAATCTAACAATAGCAGAATATAACTTTGTCAAACCAGACATCATCAGAAACGAACATAGTCAGAACAGATCATCATCAGAAAAGCACATTATCAGAACCAAATCATCAGAAATGAACAGAGTCAGAACCGACATTATCAGAACCGCACATTATCAGAACCGTACATTATCAGAATCGTATATTATCAGAACCGTACATTATCAGAACCGTACAGTAATCGTCCGAAAGCTGGGATTCAAACGACAAATATAAGTTACGCCATTTTGTCATAGATGGTGTTACCTCTTCAATAAATCAGAAATGATGTGGATCATTGTAAAACCACGTGTATGAGAGGCCAATCAAGGCGAATAAGAAAATAATGAATTTTCTCAACGTTCTACATAAATTAAATTTTTTTGTGCAACCCACCGTTGTCGTGATATGAAGCAGGTACCTATTCTGGTAATTAATATTTCGCATATAAATACGTGTGAATATATAGTTTCAAAATCGGGGCGTGGCGCAGTGTCCTCAAAAACAGTTCTGGGCTCACTGGCTGGTTTTGAGAAAAACTGGAATTTTGAACAAATAAGGACTCTCCAATTAATTTTAGTACGACTATTAGATAGACTCATCATTCAAGGGAATGTCTTTTGAAACGGGAGAAGTCGTCGATATCATAATCAATCGCAACCCTAACGAGAGAATATTCATGAGCTTCCGCATACTCGAATATCCTCTGCATACTCCGCATACTCCTAATCTCATTTTTGATGGATGTTATACCTAGATATTCTAGTATATGAACGTTACGCACGTACCATGGATCGTTTGTGATCATATACAAAAGCTTGTTTTGCAGTCTTTCCAAGACCTCTATATTCGACGCGCAAGTAAGTATAGTCCCAGGCAGCGGAAGCATACATAACGACAGGTTTGAAAACAATTTTATATAACTCTAGCGGGAGTTATCAAACGACTAGAAGTGGGTCAATATTCACTTGCAAAATTTGATGCACACATACATATATACAAACAACAGTGTGTTGGGTCTTAGGTTGCAAAAGAAATGAATTTTTCACTTAGCAGTCGCCATATTCAATTCTCCATTGTGAACTCAATTGTGACCAATGAATTTGTATTCAATCATTCTAAAAACCTACTTATACAAATTTTGCCGTTGCCTAATTTTTTGCATCTTTGTTTAGCATACACTTTTACTGTTTACTCTAACGCACCTTCCACAACGAAAATTATGTTTCTGACCGAAAAAAGTCGCTTTAAATGATCAAACCGACGCAATGATGACGTTTTTGGTAATTACGACTGATTTTGATTTATCTGTAATCCAACAGCAGATGTCATGGTAAAAATGTCCAGCAGTGATTGAATTTTAAATCCAACACGTTTTTCAAAATATTAAATATTTTCTGATTTATTGAAGAAATAACACCATCTATGACGAAGTATTGTAACTAATGTTTGTCGTTTGAATTCCGAATGACAATGCGGATTGATTCTGATATTGTCCGTTTCTGATAATGTACTGTTCTGATAATGTGCGGTTCTGATAATGTCCGGTTTTGACAATGTTCTATTCTGATGATGTCCGGTGCTGATTGTGTTAATTCTGATGAAGTTCAGTTCTGACAGACGTTCGTTCTGATAATGTCCGGTTCTGACAATGTTCGTTTCTGATGATGTCGATTTTGATTGTGATAATTCAGGTAAAGTTCAGTTCTGATCAAAGTACGTTCTGATAATGTCCGTTTCTGACAATGTTAGTTTCTGATGATGTCCAGTTCTGATTCAAATTCATTCTGTGTGTGTTAATTCTGATGAAATGCGTTTCTGACGTTTTCCGATTCTGCTCCTGTTGTGTTTTGACGTTGTTACTTTCTGACCGTGTTATATTTTGACATTGTCCAATACGGCCTACCCCAAATGTCACTTACTATTCAGTATTACCAAGAAGTGGGCGACATCTAGCATTCACGATTCGAATGTCAAACTAGAGGAAAACAGGATTTTGCTATATATACTGAATACATTTGCAATTTTCTTTCAAATTTGGAGTATCATTCTGGTTGTCATATTTACTTACAAGTTCATTATATTCAACTATCTATATCCCCATAATACGTTAGTATAGTTGGGTGCTGGAAAAAATGACTGAAAACACAATTTCTCAACTTGCTTATATCCAGAAGAATATGCTATCCAAATGGATATCAGCTGCATTTTTTGATAATAATTTTATTGTAGAACAACCCCAACAATATACCATAATTTGTGTTCGTAAAAAATCGGTCAGAGATACCTCCCATATATTTTTATATAACCTTCGTCCGTAAACATTACGATTCGTCCGCAAAAGCCTCATTTTGCGTACTTGTTACATAAACTACTATTTTGATAGAATGGCAAATTTTTGAAAAAACAAAGACAATAATGTTCAAGTTAATTCTCTTGCACATCGCGTACTGTTTTTAACCGACGAAACCAAAAAGGAGGAGGTTCTCTATTCGACGCGTATATATTTTTTTTTATGTATGATCACGCATAACTTTTCTTCCGAGGCGTCAAATTCCGATAATTTTTTTTCCAGTGGATAGGGTTTTCTTCGAAGTTGGTCCCATTCGAATTTAAAAGATGAAATCCAACCCTAAGGGTAGCAAAATGAAGGATATTGATCACTCACCCTCTGAATTCTGGTCCGTTAACCGATTCTATCAGGCATAACTTTGTACTGGGATCTTCGATTTAGATGATTCTTCTTTTATCAGATAGGGTATACCTCATAGTTGATTATATTTGGATTTCGAATGAAATCATCCACCCTTACGGGTAGAAAAATAGGGGATAATTGATTTTTCACTTGTGAACATTGGCACACATATGTAGTTGACAATGACAGATCGCTAGTGCCATTATCACAATATCATTATATTCTATGAGAGGATGGAATGATATACAAAGTAATGAAATAAACTAACCAGAACAACAAAAATTATTTATATTACAACAAATAGTAAAAGTAGATAATCATATTATTTAACTGGTAATAGTTGAAGTAAGTAGATTTTAGCCACAAAAAATTGAAAAAAAAAACTTTTTAACAAAAAATTAAACCGGCGAAATACGGAACTGAAAAGTAAAAAATAAAATAAACCTTCTTGATCTCAATAACTAAGCTCCTAAACTAATGTAAGTAACTAATTTTGAGTCGGCGCCAAACGAACAATCAACGAACATCATTAAATTACTTCAAAATAATTATCAGAATGTCACCGCGCAACTCGATGCCATTATTTTACGCCTTACCTAATTCATTTGCTTGTTTGTTTGGCGCCGACTCAAAATCAGTTACTTACATTAGTTTAGGAGAGACTAAGAATGTTTATTTCATTTTTTACTTTTCAGTTCCGTATTTCGTCGGTTTAATGTTTTGTTAAAAAGTGTTTATCTTATTAATTGTTCATTAAGATCATAAAATCTTTCATTCACCAGCCAATCAGAAAACTAGTAGAATCTAACAAAGCTTTGTAAACCGTGCATGCTACAATCTTGCTTGTTCTGAATATCTGAATCACTACAATGGTCGTGATATTATTTTTCAAAACAATATTCAATTGCGAATGTTTCTCTTTTTAATGCTGTTTGTGTTGTTTGTTTCTTACAACTGACTGATAATTATGATGAAGGGCCTCAAGTCAGAGTATGAAGTCAACTAGTTCTGACTCTATCACCAGTTTGGATATAAGTGCTGATGCACTAAAAAAGCTAAAACCCAAAAAGTCAGAGGGGTCTGATGGAATACCACCTTATATATTAAAGGCCTGTGGTGAGTGGGTAAGGCAACCACTGATACATATTTATAACCTTATTTTAAAAACTAGTATATTTCCCTCAGCCTGGAAAGCAGGATTGGTATGTCCCATATTTAAGTCCGGTGATAAAATGAATATCGAAAACTATCGACCTATTTCAATTATGTGTGCCCCTGCCAAACTTTTTGAACAGATATTGTATTGTAAATTGTATTGTAATGTTGAAAATTATATAGTACCTCACCAGCATGGATTTATGTCAAAAAAATCATCTAATACAAATCTGTTTCTTTTTAGTAATCATGTATTTGAGTCAATGAAATATGAATCTCAGCTCGATGTTATATATACTGATTTCAGCAAGGCATTCGATAAAGTCGATCACGACATATTACTAAAGAAATTGGGTAGTTTTGGATTATCATATAACCTACTTCGGCTATTTAAAAGTTATCTAGAAAACAGATACATAATGACTAAACACAACGGAAATACATCGGGGAAATTTGAGGCAAATTCGGGAGTGCCACAAGGCTCCAACCTTGGGCCGCTTCTTTTTGTACTTTTTATTAATGATTTGCCTAAAGTACTAGTGTCATCAGATGGCCTTATATTCGCAGATGACTTCAAAATATTAAAAAAGATAGAAACAGTGAGAGATTGTGTGATGTTACAGAAGGACATTAATAGGGTTTTAGAATGGAGTTATAAAAATAAATTATATTTCAATCTAGGCAAATGTTTTGTGTTAACTATAACGCGCATTAAGCAACGATGCACTGCTTACAACGATGCACTGAAATCAAAGATTTAGGCATAACCTACAACATCACATTCTCATTTGCCATACACATTGAAAATATTTTAAAGGCAGCTAATAAAATGTTAGGTTTTATAATAAGACAATCTCATATCTTTAATAATATTAACACAACTTTTGTACTATAGCTTGGTTAGGAGCAAGTTAGAGTTTGGCTCATTAATTTGGTTCACGGAATCTCAAAGTAATTTGAATAAATTAGAAAAAATTCAAAATAAGTTTTTAAGGTTACTCTATTTTAAAAAACATCACGTATACCCTGACTACCAGACAATAAGAAGTACAACTCTTAGGAATGAATTCAAGATATTATCTCTAGAAAATAGAAGACAACTCTCAGTATTGGTATTTTTATATAATATTATAAATAATAGAATTAGCTCCCCTGAACTTTTGGCCTCGATTAGATTTAACGTGCCACCTAGAAGAATGCGCCAGGTTCCAATGTTTAATATTCCTCCATCATTTAACATTTCGAGATCACCTACGGTAAACATGTTTCGACTTGCGAATCAATTCAATGCATTAATAGATCTAGAATGGTCAGTTTCTACTAGAGTTTTTCGTAAAACAATCTTGGAGCATTTAATACTGATATCTCTGTGAAGAACTTTAAAGGTTGTATCAATCCTCATACAATTCAATTAATTTAGGAAAAATTATACGAATATAATTATATATTTACATATAACTAATTTTCTTAGGTGTCTACATTTTGTGAATCTTATAAATTCTGTAAATTTCATTTTATTATGTAAAAAGTTATTAATTTGCACAATGTATCTAATTACATATTTATTCATGTAATAAAACCGTAAGGTTTGTATGAATAATAAATAAATAAGAAGGTTCATTGTTTTCTTCACTTTGAAAGAAACCTGGCGGGTTGTGAATGAGTTTAGAGGAAAAAATAACATAAAAACAAATACAACACCGGATTCCAATACACTCAATGAATACTATTGCTCTATATCCGACAGACTCTCTGAAAATATTGAAGCTGCTACAGATCCACTGTTTTATCTGAATAAATTTTACACTCCCGAAACATTTGTATTACACGAGACAAATCTTGAGGAACTGATGGATACAATAAATCATATAAAAAACAAAACTTCCAGTGGCATTGACAATATTTCAATAAAAATCTTCCAAAATTTGCCAATCTTCGTTCTCGAACTGCTGGTCCACCTTATTAATGATTCTTTTACCAGAGGAACTTTCCCCGACTTCCTAAAAACCAGTATAGTGATCCCCCTGTATAAGGGTGGTGACCCCTCCGAGCCATCAAATTTTCGACCTATCTCTTTAATTCCAACCCTGGGAAAAATTATCGAAAAATTGGTAAAAACTAGATTGATGGACTTCTTGGCTCACCAAAAAATTCTACATCCTCAACAATTCGGTTTCCAACCTAACAAAAGTACTGGAGATGCAATTTTTCATTTTCTAAAAAATGTATACTCAAATCTAAATTCGAAAGAAGCAAGCGCCGCAATATTTTGTGATTTGTCAAAAGCATTTGACTGTGTGAATCATGAAATATTGCTTCGTAAGCTCCACCATTACGGGATCAGAGGCCAAAGCCATTACTGGTTCGAGTCTTACTTAAGCCAAAGAACACAAATTGTAAAGACCAACAGTTTTTCCAATATAGGTTTTATTAAACATGGTGTACCTCAGGGCTCTGTGCTTGGACCTATCCTGTTCTTGTTATATTTTAATGACCTTGCGAATATTAAGACTGAAGGTGTATTCACTATTTTCGCAGACGACACAACGGTCCTGTGGCATGATCAAAACCCTAACAAACTTTTTAGTAAAATGTCTAGGGATATTAACGCTGTGAGAGAGTGGTGTAACTCGAATCAGCTTTCATTCAACACAACAAAACGAACTCTTATCATTTCATCATATACCGAATTTCCTGGGGAATGATATTATTTCATCTAATAATTTCAACACCTTTTTAGGGATTCACTTAGACTGTAAACTCAAATTTGAAGATCATGTTCGTCATCTTAGTAAAAAGCTGTCCAAAGGGTGCTATGCTCTACGTGTTATCTCAAGAGAATTGGGTGAGACAACTGCAAAAGTAGTTTACCATGCCTTATTTGAGTCTCATGTCAGGTATGGTATCCCCTTTTGGGGTACCTGCAACAAACAGTGCTTCAACATAATATTCACTCTCCAGAAACGTGCAGTACGCTATATCTGCGGGGTTGGACCTCGAGTATCATGTAAAGAACTTTTCAGAAAGCAAAAACTCCTCACCATTCCATCTCTTTTCATTCTCGAATCGGTATGCTTAGCACATAAAAATAAATCAACATATGATACCATTTCTGGTTCTACCCGCCAAAATAACAACCTAAGGCTACCCATTCCAGCTTCCAATTTGATCAAAAACTCCATTATTTATAATGCTGCAAAACTATATAACCATCTTCCTGCCAGCATCAAAACCATTGAATCCCTCCATTTATTCAGGAAATCGGTTAAACTCATTCTTATGGATGAAGTATTTTACGAAGTTCAAGATTTCCTCAATAAAAACATAAGTGGTTGTATTAGTTAACATTTTAATATTTTTTAATATATATTATTCAACCATACATACATTTTTATGTGATATTTTGATTAATTGACGAGTTATTTTTAACCAAATAATGTAATTATTTTTAAATAATTAATGTTCTTATTTATTTTTAATCTTGACAATGTGATATTCAATTATATTTATTTTTTACTTTATAATTACCCTGTGTTATCTTTGTGGTAACACAGATAGTATTTTTGATTGTTTGTGTGTTTCTATAAATATTTATTTTAATTCTTTTTAACCTATATGCTTATTGTTAATTTCATGTTCTATGTTGAATATTTAAATGTATGTTTCTTTCTTTTATTAGAATCTAACAAACAATTGTAAAATATCTATATTTTTAATATTTGTAGTACAAGCTTTGTCAATAAGATTTATGTCTTCGACAATAAAGCATATTTTTGATTGATTGATTGATTGAAACGGAAGGCAGCCTGCAATGTGTACATTTACCACACAAACAGTTCAACATTCTACCTTATTCAAATGTAGTTGAATGTTGGGTGGTCAACAAGTTAATGCCAACAACAGAAACTCTGGACAAATGAATGGGCGAGATAGCATTAGATACAGATGGAGATATTTATTTGTTTTGCTCAAAAGAGTCAACGAGCCTATTAAAGTTGAGGGTACGAATAGGTACTAATTTTTTGTGAAAACTTGGTGTAAAAACTGCCACTTTTCTCAAATGCCTGTAAATTGTAATAACTCAGCGACACTAAACTTCTTACAATGGGTAAACGTGGACTTCATCGGCATGTGTCATGAAAAGTGCGTCGGCCAATAAAAACAGGTTTCAGAAAATGTATACAGATCTTACCGTTTTTCGCATTTGAAATGCGGAAGCCTTAAGGTATGTTTCGTTTATACGGCGATGTTTTTACTCAGGTCGACTTTTCTGTTAACGAATTCGATCAGTTCCTATCAAATCTTATCTCCGAAAACCGTTAATTTCTGGAGAGATTGCGAACGCGCTTTAAATATGTATTCTCGCGGATTTGTAACTCACACCGGCATAACGTTGTAGTTGACCCCAAAGCGACCTCACCCAAGATATCACTCTGCATTCCGCAAGGCACCTAGAAATACTTACCTTCGACAACTAGTAAAAAACTACCGGTTGCAGTTGTTGGAAAAAAAAAGTAATGAGTGTTTCACCTATGCAGTGTGATATATTTTTTAGGATTTCTGTGGAGGGGGAATTTTTTTAATGTTCTTTCTAATGATTTCAGAATGGCCGAAGAAATGGCGCTGCATACTAACTGAATTATTTCAGAAATTTCGTTTTTTCGCAAATATAGAAAATACCTTCATAGTCCGGTCAATTTAGACATTCGAAGTTACATAAAGTCCCAACAAGCTGAATTTCTGTGAAGTTGTTCAAAACATAATTACAAACAATGTCTAGAAGTTCCCCATCATTCCCCTGTAGGAAAAAATTTAATTCAAGGTCAAAGGAAACAGAATGATAAAAATAAATAAAAACATTTAGATTTCAGCAAAACGGTAAGTTTTATCATAAAAGTACCCCAGACAAAAATTGTAGATCATAAAATTATCTATAAAAAAAAGTATCAATACTTTTTTCTTACGAGCCACCGTTTCTGAGATATAACGATTCTAAAAGTTATAAAAGTTGTTATCGTCATAATATGCACACGTTTCCACGCCACCTATGAGGTAGTGTACTTAGCGCGTTTTTGTTAAAGTGGTTTCCCCAGTAGGCCTACTCCACGGGTCAGTTGTGATCCTGTTTAATGTAAAACTATTGCAAAATAACGGAAATTTTCAAAGATTGGGAAAGATAAAAGCGATGTAAATGAAAAAAAAGTGTTGAAGTTTATTCGTCTTATTCGTAAGTTTCAAATTCTTGTTCTTCTTCTTGATCTTCTTCTTGTTCTTCTTCTCCTGCTTCTTCTTCATCTTCATTTTGGATGCAAGTAAATTGCGTCAATAGCGATGTATCGCATGATACTTCGTCGGAGTCAAACGAATCCTCCATTGTTTGTGATTCAATATTAGAGCACGACCGGCCTTGACAATTTGTGCATGCCAAAGCGTATTTACATTAATATCAGCATTATCTGCAACGTATTGAATAAGAGTGCCACTTTCTGGTGGTAGGACATGAGGAGGACGATGGAAAACTGCTGCTGCCTCGTACATTATTGTATCATTATAAGATGCACATAAACCAAAAGCCGAAAAGATTTGTATAAGACGTTTAGACCCGAACCTTCGATGAAAAAAAAACTGCGAGGCCTAATTGTAATTTAGATTTAAAAGACCTTGGTCGAACAGCAGTCATGATACAATGGCAAATATTTGTGCATATTAATTTAAAATGATCTAAATTTGATCGTTTATTTTTTTAAATCACTCGTTCCACAAGATATGTCAATGATTCTGGGATTTCATTATTTAAATCTTCAAACATGCGACTTGGTGGAGGGTAGTTAGAATTATCAAATACTGCGGTTTGAATATCTTCGCGAATAATAGCTGCAGCTGCGTCTAGGACTCTCAATCGTTCTTCTGTTTTATTCATTTTTTTTTCGTACCAGGCTTGATTCAAAATATCATGATGATTATCCACTAAGCATATGAATGTTGATGCTTCCGTTTTCTCAGTGATAATAAGTTTATCACCATACTTTACTTTAGTCGTAGCTTAATCGTTCTGTTATCTAGAGTCGTAGTTTTGCAAACCTTTTGTAATTCGTTCAAAGTGAACTGACAGTCATCGCTATTTTCAATGTAAGTAAATATTTCCTCCATTGCCAAATTCGTTGCTTCGTCTTTAGGACGACCCATTTTAGCTCCAGTGGAAGGTTTTAAAAAATTAGCATAGCAATCTCGATGATACTTAGCTTCAGCAGCAACTAAATCATATTCAAATTCGACTCGAGCAAGAACAGCTTTTGCTAAAGCATCGTCACGAGCCCGAGCTGTTTCCAGAATTGAATCTTTAAATTGAAGTGTACTTACTTGGCTGATTCGACGCCGAAAATCTGAGGATTTTCTTTTTTCACTTTCTTCATTTAATTTCTCGCCACAAAATAAGCACAGTTCTTTGAAACAAAAAGCTGATTCACTGATACGTGATCTAGTACGAGGAGGACTTGCTGTGGATGTACTGGCTTCTTGTTCTTCACGTTGTCTTTTATTAGCTGCAGCAATAGAAGACTTTCGATTATAATTTTTACGGCAATTTTCATGTATTGTCACAGATTTCTGATTTTTAAGATATTCCGAAAAATCATCAGCTCTTTCGATACTTGCATTAATTAATGTCTTCATACCACGTTCAACAGTAACAACTTCACTTTCAGTTAAAAGTTTAGCACAAATAAAACAATATTCAGACATTTTCAATATAAAACTCAAAACAGCACAATATAGGTTAGAATAAACACGTGTTTTCACTACAGAGTGACGCTCAAGACTAACGGTATTTCATTTATTATAGCAGGTAAAGACCCTAGCCACGTACACAATGAAACAAGAGACAGATGTCTCGAAGTTACACTGGCTTAAAGATTAAGGGACTGGGTTTCTTTTTACCTGATATTCTTGTAGTTAAAACTTATGTATATTTTATATTGTAAGTATAAGTTACAATGACCGATAGAAAAATATTTAAACATTTAATATATATATATATATATTATATAAAATTTTACAACTCTAGATGTATATACGTGGCGTACTCATGCATATTATGACGATAACAACTTTTATAACTTTTAGAATCGTTATATCTCAGAAACGGTGGCTCGTAAGAAAAAAAGTATTGATAATTTTTTTATAGATAATTTTATGATCTACAATTTTTGTCTGAGGTACTTTTATGATAAAACTTACTGTTTTGCTGAAAATCGCGAAAAACTCATTTTTTTGACCTTTGACCTTGAATTAAATTTTTTCCTTACAGGGGAATGATGGGGAACTTCTAGACATTGTTTGTAATTATGTTTTGAACAACTTCACAAAAATTCAGCTTGTTGGGACTTTATGTAACTTCACTCTCATTTTTTGGTCTAAATTGACCGGACTATTCAAACTTTCGAATCATAACTTGATGCGAAAATTTCTTGAAGATTCGTAATTTCGAGATAAACGTGTACATTTAATAAAAAAGTCTAGATTTCTAGGAATTAATTTAAATTCGAAAAAAAAACAACATTCTAAAAGAAAAATTAGAAAAATTTAAGTTAACTTAAAATACCTCACTATATTTTTACAAGGTTTTATTTAGTTTCACCTGTCCTGGTATCTGTCTGCCTGTCTGTAATCAAATCTTGCAAATTAAATTTGATCCACTTCTAGTTGCCCGGTTAACGTGAAATTTGGCAGGTGTTCATAGTTCCCGTGACAATGCATTATGGCATTTTTCTAAGAGAAAAAAACAAAATGGCGGCTCTAAAACGGCGGACGAGATTTGTGTTTATGGTCCGATTCGACTAAAAATTGGTACCTATGTGGGGGTTTCCGGGGTCGAAGATTATGAATGTTTTATCAAAATTCATAAAATAAAAATGGCGGCTCCAAGATGGCCGACGATCTCTGTGATTATGGTCCGAATGTATTCAAAATTGGTATGTGGGAGTTTTCTGGGTCGGAAATTATGTTTTTATTCAAAATTCATAAAATAAAAATGGCGGCTCCAAGATGGCCGACGATCTCTGTGATTATGGTCCGATTGTATTCAAAATTGGTATGTGGGGTTTTCTGGGTCGGAGATTATGTTTTTTTGTCAAAATTCATAAAATTGAAGTTGGCGGCTCCAAGATGGCGGACGAGTTTTATAATTATGGTTCGATTCTATTCAAAATTGGTATGTGGGGGTTTTTGGGGTTGAAGATTATGATTTTTTTGTAAAAATTCATAAAATCAAAATCTCTCATAATGTTTCAGTTTGACCGGTATGAAGTTACCAGCTATTTTCTAACAGCCATTTTGATTTCGCTAGTTCCAGTGATAATGGGATTTTTGTATAGTGTAGTTCAAATAGATTAAGTATGACATAATTTTCGATGAATGCTATTAATTTCAAGTTGGTAATTATTTTTTTGGCGAAACTTATGTCAATTTCGCCCTTTATCTTCTTTTGCAAATGAGCGAGATTGATAGAGTGGTCATTTGACTGGTCCTTCAGGGGTTGATTTTCTCCGTTCATCTCCTTTGCGAATGAAGGGGATTGATACAGAAGGTCAGTTGAGTGGTCCCCGGAGTTTCAACCTGGTAGGATTTTTCTGAAGGGACTCCTGTCAATTCAGATTTTTTCGGGGGTAGATTTACCCTTCATCAACTCTGTAAATCGATAACATTGATACAGATAGTCGATTTGGTGACAGTAGACATATCACATTAATTTCAATTTCTGGAGAAACATATGCCGGTTAAATGTATCGCTGGTTCATTCCCACCCAATTACTCAACCTCAGAATACAGCATTATACCCTAAAAATCCCATTCTCAATGATACTAGTGAAAAAAAAATGGAATTTTTTTCCGTCGCCATTGGTTTTTCGGCTGCTGAAATAGAAGCTGCTAGAAGGTGTAAAAATCCATTAGATGATCAAATAAAAGGGAAATGTTATCGGTTTAATCTTCAATAAATCTAATTGAGTTTGTGTTTATCGATTTCCAAACTTTCTAGAAAGTGCAGTTTGCAACCTTTCATTTATTTCTACATGTAATATTTCAAACTCGAAACAGTTTTTATGTTCGGATATTCGCTTTTCGAATGTTCTGCCTATATGGCCTATGTAAAATATTCAGAATGACAAATCGCTGTATACCTACTCTCCAGATTTTTCAGATTTATTGGTTTTGTCTTTATTAGTCTTGATAAATTCACCTAAATTATTATCGAAAGTAGATTTTTTCACATAGGTCGGCGGAAATATATAATAACTTTGAAATTATGTTTTTACCCCTAAGAAAATTAAATTAAATTGCAATATATCTCACATTGTATACTTCAGAAATCAGGGGGGCGAAATCCTGAATTATACCTTTGGGTATAATTCGGGATTTCTCTAATTAATCAAGAGCTTTCCTCAGTGTCGCAAAGAGTTCCAAGTTTGAGGTGTACGCAGGAATGTTTGAAAAATAGTTTTGTTATTTGACAAATCAACGTAAACTGTCAGTTTAGTTTGAAGTGCTGTGAATACATAGCGTTGAATATTTAAATCCATGATTTTTGTCTTCTACCTACCTTTTCACAAATATTTTACACTACCCTCAACGCATACATGTCTTTGTTTCAGAGCCGGTTGACAGGAGTGGCCCTCCATATGAACCCTGAGGCACCTAAGTGAGTACTCGCATGTGCAAGTTGGTAAATTTGTATCTATCGTTCAGAACAACTATCTTTAGGAATTTATTTCTCACTCTCGAACGTCCTTCGTACGTTTTCTAAGTTACTTGTTATACAGGGCCGTCTCGTTCTATAATCTTTTTTTAACGTTCCTAGATATTGCATATAAATCACCGTCCTGTTACTAGGAATTGTTTATAAGTTTGTAGCATTATGTAAAGATCATTTCTCTGTTTTTGTTCAACAAAAATCAGTGACAAGTTCGCTTATAAAAGTTGTTATAACAAAAAAAAGTATTGATAATCTATTTTAAGGAACAGGGTTTTACTGCTGTTTTGAAGCATAACTGGGATTCATGAAAACTGATAAAATCAATTGAGGAAGATCCCGGATTAAGTACACGAAAAATTTGGAAACAATTTGAATATCTCACATATTCTTGTTTGGGAAAATTATCCATGACTTATTATTATATCCCTACCATAGCCAAAGGATTCAGGCGCTCTCCCTCGCGACTTTCCATTACGGTTAAACTTTTGGTTTCTTCAAAAAGTGTATAAAAATCCATTATTTGATACTGAAATTTCAAAAATGATTTTTACTTTAAGAATAAGCAGTGGCGTACCACTTTTCTCTTCAAAATGATTCTCTGCAAATCATGCACGAACGACACAAAAATATCTGGGGTCACACCAAAGTTATCATAAAAAAAGATTTTTTTCTTGAAACTTCAACACCCTGTAGTTCAAAAGTTAAGACCTTCAAGACATATCCGTAGATATTGCATGTTATTAAGAAACACCTGTATACGAGAATAGTAAAGTTTCCGAGCTGAAGAGTTAGTCGATGTGAAAATGGACAAAATCGAGCGAGCTGTCATTAATTATTTGTTTTTGGAAGGCAATAGCCGACGCAAATCGAGGACGAGTTGGACGCCTGTATACGGTGACTCTGCACCATCATTTACCACCGTGAAATTTTGAGCAGCTGAATTCAAACGTGGCCGTACCAACTTGGAAGACGATGAACGTTCGGGACGTCGAAAAACTGCAACCACTGACGATACATCGCTCGAGTCTACCAAATGGTGCTAGACGACCGTCGAATTACAGTGAGAGAGATAGCAGAGGCTATGAATATGTCCAAAGAATGTTTCTGTCACATATTGCATGAGGTATTAGAGAAGTCTGCACGGTAAGCAGCATGACAAAACGCATTTTTGATGACGCCCGTGTGGATGTTGACCTTTAAAAAAAATCCGCTGAATCCGAAAAAATGACGATCTCGTCGATCAGAGAGAAACATTCTGTGATTTTTTTCGGTTTTTCGCGTTTCACGGCCAATCTGTTGGATTGAATTACCACATGTGCTATAATTTCGGAATCTACGCGAGATTTCCAACATTTTGGTTCAAACCGAAGATCGATACGACCACTTTGGATTTTCGATGAAATTTAGGGGTATAGGGCTGCTTCGAAAATTTCACTTCTCAACTTTTTCTCTTCGATCGAAACTAATATTTTTTTCTAGACTAACTCGGCCATTATGAATCGATTGGCGTTCGCAGAACTTCTCTATCTCTAACCGTTCTCGAATTAGGAAATAATGTTATAGAAAAATCCTGGAAAATCGAGTAAAAAAAAATCAAGAAAACTTTTTCCAAAATCGTTTTTTTCAATCTTTTTTGCATATGTAGCCAGAGTTTCAGACTGATATTCTTTTCCATGATTTTTTTACGAATTTTCAAAGAGAAGTCTGCACGGGCCCTCCGCATAATCACTCTTCCCACTTTGGAGCGAGAAAAAAAATATGTTCCGTACTTCGATCCCCACGAACCTCTCACCATTCGATAGGAAATTATTTTCTCTATAAGAAGCCAGAGTTTCGAAACGATGTCTGCCGTTCCTGTTTTTTTTTTACAATTTTTCGAAGAGAAGTCTGCACGGTAGAAGCATGATTAAACGCCATAATGACGCCCGTGTGGATGTTGACGTTTAAAAAAACAACAGCGCAGCTAAGGAAGCTATGATGTCGTAAAGTCTCGAAACGTCGTGGCGACCTCGAAAAAATATCCATAACTCCCTTAGCTGCGCTCCGATCGAGGAAATCGTTACTTTTTTGGATTAAGCGGACTATTTTACGTAGGAAAAAGTCATTTTCCGGAGGGCTGTATGTCGTTTTTTTTTGATAGGTGACAGCTGCGTAATTTTCTGACGGGAGTAACATTTTGTGATTTTTCTCGGTTTTTCGCGTTTCACGGCCAATCTGTTGGATTGAATTACCACATGTGCTATAATTTCGGAATCTACGCGAGATTTCCAACATTTTGGTTCAAACCGAAGATCGATACGACCACTTTGGATTTTCGATTAAATTTAGGGGTATATGACTGCTTCGAAATTTCACTTCTCAACTTTTTTTCTCCGATCGAAACTTTTTTTTTTTAACTAATTGGCCATTCTGAATCGATTGGCGTTCGCAGAACTTCCTATCTCTAACCGTTCTCGAGTTAGGAAATAATGTTATAAGAAAATCCTGGAAAATCGAGTCAAAAAAAAATCATGGAAACTTTTTCCAAAATCGGTTTTTTCAATCTTTTCTGTATATGTAGCCAGAGTTTCAGACCGACATTCTTCTCTATGATTTTTTTACTCTTCCCACTTTGGAGCGAAAAATAAAATATGTTCCGTACTCCGATCCTCATGAGCTCCTCGCCATTCGAAAGGAAATTATTTTCTCTATAAGAAGCTAGAGTTTCAAAAGGATATCTGCGTTTCTGTTTTTTTTTTACGAATTTTCAATGAGAAGTCTGCACGGACGCCCTCCGCTGGATCCCTTTTTCCAATTTGGAGCGAGAAAAAAAATATTTCTCGTACTCCGATCCTCATTAGCTCCTCACCATTCGAAAGGAAATTATTTTCTCTATAAGAAGCTAGAGTTTCAAAAAGATATCTGCATTTCTGGTTTTTTTACGAGTTTTCAAAGAGAAGTCTGCACGGACGCCCTCCGCTTAATAACTTTTTCCACTTTGGAGCGAGAAAAAAATATTTCTCGTTATTTCTATTACCACGATGTTGGTGTGCAAACTAATTTGAGGTAATAAAGAACTTATTATTATTATTGGTTATATTTGGACCAATAAATATCCTCCTTATTTGAAGAGGTAGGAAAATGGTTAAAGCAGGAAAGTTGTACCATTTTTTTTGAACCGCCAGGAAATGTGAATAGAAAAACAATTGAACACCGCATTGAAATGTTATGATATAAACTTTTGTTTTTTCTAATGGGACACCCAGTATATTATTGCATTTCTGTGTTCTCCGGAAAATTCTAGATGTTTCATTTATGATGTCCTATATCTACTTGCACATTCCTAGCTTAGTTTTTCATAAGCTATCCAATAACATCAACTTTAGATTTAACCTCGCACGCCTATGGAATACGGCGAAGACGTCTTGGTTTTTAACCGACGAAACCAAAAAGGAGGAGGTTCTCTAGTCGACGCGTATATTTTTTTTTATTATTTTTTTTATGTATGATCACGCATAACTTTTTACTGAGACGTCCGATTCCGATAATTCTTTTTACAGTGGATAGGGTGTACTTCGAAGGTGGTTCCATTTGAATTTAAAAGATGAAATCCACCCCTAAGGGTAGCAAAATGAAGGATATTGATCACTCACCCTCTGAATTCTGGTCCGTTAACCGATTCTATCAGGCATAATTTTGTACTGGGATCTTCGATTTGGATGATTCTTCTTTTATCAGATAGGGTATACCTCATAGTTGATCATATTTGTATTTCGAATGGAATTATCCACCCTTACGGGTAGAAAAATAGGCGATAATTGATTTTTCAGTTGTGAACATTGGCACACATATGTAGTTGACAATGACAGATCGCTAGTATCATTATCACAATCATTATATTCTATGAGAGGATGGAGTGATATACAAAGTAATGAAATAAACTAACCAGAACAACAAAAATAATTTATATTACAACAAATAGTAAAAGTAGATAATCATATTATTTAACTGGTAAGGTGGGTAAGTAAGTATTTTGCATAGACATTATAATAATATGGACTGGTTGTGAGAAAGAGACCATTGATATCAGAACCTGTAAAAAAAACAGAATGAGTTCAGGCATAACATTGGTTTCGTATATTGTTTATATGTGTTTTCGTGTGGTGTTTTGAAAGTTTTTTATAAATTTATCCAGTGTTTCTGAACTGTTTGACAAGTAATAAACATTCTTCGTGTGCAGCCTACAATTGTGTAGTTAGATACAAAAAAGGGCTGGATGTGAAATTTCATAGGTGAGTAAGCATGGAGTGTAGGTAGTAATTTGTGGATTTTTTGAACACATTTTCATAGGTTTCCGAACTTATGAGAAAATTTTAATTTAATTTCTCAGTCACGCACAAACTGGTAACATTTTACGTGACTCCTCTTGTTTATATAACTTAGTTTTATTTTTGTGCCTCTATTTATATTGTAGCTGAAGTTAATAGATTTATTATCAGTATCATAGGTGGGTTGGTAGAATTTTGTTTGATTCGGGGGTAGAATTTGATGTTTTTCCCGAGTAATTGCTTAAACTAATGTTGGTTAATAATATTTATAAAAGTATAATGTGTGATTTATTTGATTCCCAAAATTTTCCTTTTTTTCCGAGAACAAACGCAGATATAGTATATGTTTTTAAATCGAAGAATGTTTTCTTCAAACGTTTTAAATATACATGGAATTTTTACTCCGTTGGACTAACGGCATATTTTTACTCCGCCGGAGTAAATATATTATTTTACAGCGCCAGGCTGGAATAGACTTCCCTACGGATTGTCCGTCGACCTCCGTCACGCTCGATAGAAAAAATATCACTTTCATTCCCAATAACACGTAGGTACTATTTTCCTGAGTATTTCCCAAAATTAATTGGGCCATTTTTTCTACAGACACGAAATTTTATAGATTAAGTACATTAACGTTTTTTATGTAGGTATTATTACGATAACAAATTTTGAAATCGCCGGAGTTCCCAATTTAGTTCAATTGCACTTCTAACTTCATGATATAGAATATAAATTTAATTATCAATAATTTTTTTCATTCCTGAACTTTCTGAAAACTTTAGAAGAGATATAAAAATCATTTTTATTCAGATGGAGGCTCAATGGAGTTCTTTTGTTTCTGAAAGATATCATGAAAATATGTCGCATAAAGTTCCTCACTGTGATTCCTTGAACTTTTTCGAAACTCATCTCATTCATAGTAGTCAATATTTCCCTTGAAAAAATAACAAGAAATAGCCATAGCCAATTTGTATCTTCTGCCTTGTCATATTTCTATCCTTCACAACGTCTCTCTCTTATATATAGTCCGCCAGGAACTGTGTGTTAAAGTCACGTGACGGCCAGTCCATCAGTTATAAGGTCTCTGGTATTTTGCAAGTAATAAAAAAACAAGCAGTTAGTAACTAGTAGATTTCAGCCACAAAAAATTTAAAAATAAAAACTTTTTAACAAAAAATTAAACCGACGAAATACGGAACTGAAAAGTAAAAAATAAAATAAACCTTCTTAGTCTCAATAATTAAGCTCCTAAATGTAAGTAACTAATTTTGAGTTGGCGCCAAACAAAAAATCAACTAAGATCATTAAATTACTTACCTAATTCATTTGCTTGTTTATTTGGCGCCGACTCAAAATTAGTTACTTACATTAGTTTAGGAGCTTAGTTATTGAGACTAAGAAGGTTTATTATATTTTTTACTTTTCAGTTCCGTATTTCGTCGGTTTAATTTTTTGTTAAAAAGTTTTTATACAGTTCAATAATGATTTATTACTCTCTCACAATAGGAAACAGAGTATAATCGTCATCGGGAAATGACGTGAAAGTTTGTAAATTTCCCTGTACCCACGCCAAGTCGTTTTTGATATATTTTTGTTGGCGAGGGGGTGCTCATTCCTAGAGACGGCCCTGTTGGCATAGGTATATAAAATAGTGTCAACCTCGTCGACATTCTTGAAAGGTTTATTTTTAATTATTACCATGTGCATGCAAGTAAGTCGATATTTATTGAATGCCAGTTCGTTTTTTTTCCCGGTAGTTTGTACAATTGTGATTCAAATGGTGCAATGAGTCATGCGTTGATTTAGAAATCATTCCAGAACCCGTTAGATTTGAAATAATAGGAAAGTTTCACGTTAGGAGAGCATACAATTGAAAATAGATATACACGATGTGAGCGTGTAAGATGAAGAAAGTTCAAGGCATGTTGCTGGACGATCGAAAGGAATTCTGCAATTCGCGCAAATGCCTAATAAAAGATCATTTCCAAATGCACCAACAAAAAACTACAGGGTGACCAATGGGTGCGTGCAAGCTCCATAACTTTTTTCTATCAAAGCTATCGACTTGATTTTTTTTAAACGATAAGTCCGACTAAGTTCTTTTTTTTATAGGCAACCCCCCATTTTTGTTACATTTTTGGATTAGCCACTAAATTGTCGATATAACGAATCCGGGTTTCTTAGACTTATGTGCGATAGTTTTTAAATTGAGTTATTGCAATAAAATATAGAATGTTGCATTTGAAAAATAAAATAATTGATAAAAAACATTTTTAAATACAAGCTCTTATTCAAATGTCCTAAAAAGTAAAAAATAATTGCTTTGGATGTGTGACGTAGATTATTCATGAATTTTGACAAAGTCAATTGTCTTCGACTAAATTCATAATCCATGATCCAAAAATCCCGACGTACCAATTTTGAATAGAAACTGTCCATAATCACGAAACTCGTCCACCATATTGGAGCCGCCTTCTTGAATTTCTTACAATACATTCATAATCTATCGATCCCGAAAATCCCACTACCAATTTTGAATAGAACGCCATAATCACGATCGTCCCCATTTGAGCCGCCTTTTTTTTTATAAATTTTGACAAAAAAATCATGATCTTCGACCCCGAAAACCTCCACATACGATTTTTGAATCGAATCGGACCATAAATACAAATCTCGTCCGCCATCTTGAAGCCGCTGGATCACCCTGTATCTGTATTTATTTCTAATTGCTTTAAACTAACGGAAAACCATCCTATACCCAATCAATGCAATTAAAGTAAACGGAAAAGATACGATATTTTTCAAAATATTCGTAATTGTTGCGGAGCAATTTTTGCACAAGTTTGCTAAATTCTTGTACACAGTTCTGTTCGATTCCTTGGGCATGCTTTGTAAACTATTGGTGTGCGAAAGCCCCGTGGAAAAATATCCAGTAAAGCAAGATCAGGCGATCTAGGTGGCCATTAAATAAATATACTCCCCCGTCCAACTTTTCACAATGCTTGAATTATGTGCAGAAACACCATCTAACAGAAAACATACATGTCTTGTTTCTGCAAGGTCAGCTTATCTTTCTAACGTTTTCTCTTTCTTAACACTGCCATTTACAGTTGATCACCTAGAAAATTTTTTGGTCAATGACTTTATTATTATTTTTAACTTCGCAAAATACCATTTTAAAAATAATATTGAAAAAAATCGTCTATTTTCCACGCAACAAATTTATAAAGTCACAAAAGTCTTTATTATTCGTAGCTTATATATTTATCAGTGCCTCATATGGACTTATAAAATGACAGAAAAATCTAGGATTACTAGAAACACTCTAAACCGAAAGTTGAATATACCCCTTTTCAAGAAAACTCACACACAAAGATACGTTTTTTATTACGGACCAAAATTCTATAATTCATTGCCACTCCAACTGAGAGAAATTTCCAATATAAAAAAATCAAAACCAAAGAATTATCCTGAATAACCCCATGATTTTCTACTTCTAATGCCGTTTTTCTCTGTCATATCTCTTTTTCTTTAATTATTTTTCCCAACATTCCAAATCTGTCACAGATACTCCTAGCATAGGAATTTCCCGGAAGGATAACAAAACTTTCAAATACATTAATTTTCAGCTGGAAACCCTATTAGATGGGATGGAGAACATACATTTTACTAAAATTCATTTAAACATTGCAAATATATTAATTTTCAGCTGGAAACCCTATTAGATGGTATGGAGAACATGCATTTTACTAAAATTCATTTAAACATTGTTATCACCGCTGTATTACTTACTTGAATAAATTGAATTGAATTGAAAATTGAATTGAAAATTGAATTGAAAATTGAATTGAAAATTGAATTGAAAATTGAATTGAAAATTGAATTGAAAATTGAATTGAAAATTGAATTTGAAAATTGAATTGAAAATTGAATTGAAAATTGAATTGAAAATTGAATTGAAAATTGAATTGAAAATTGAATTGAAAATTGAATTGAAAATTGAATTGAAAATTGAATTGAAAATTGAATTGAAAATTGAATTGAAAATTGAATTGAAAATTGAATTGAAAATTGAATTGAAAATTGAATTGAAAATTGAATTGAAAATTGAATTGGAAATTGAATTGGAAATTGAATTGAAAATTGAATTGAATTGAAAATTGAATTGAATTTTCAACGTTTTAGTCCTTATTGCTATGGGAGAAAAACTCTTCGATTGATTCATCCTCATGAGATGGAAGTTATTAATAATTAAATTTTGACGAATTTTGCCATTCGCCATATCTTTGAATTGTAAATTATGCTGAGAACAACCTCAGTGAATTCACCATATTCCTCTATTCACCCCCTGGCTCCATCATCAGATCAGCTCCAAGATACCAAATTATAGTATTGTCATCGAAACTACATATAAATACAAGTTTCATTTCGTTACGACAATAAGAAGTAGGTTAAAATTGACTTCCAAGATTTGATTAAATTGTTTGTTAGTTACAAGTGAAGCTAATAAAAGCGTGTTCAAAACAAGAGGAAGTAATATAATAAAATTTATAAAAAACTTTTAAAACCAACGCTTTTATATTTTCTGAGTAATTTTTTTTATATATAGATTATATAATTACCGTTAGTACTAAAACAATATCTTCAAATGCATAAAAACATATTTAGGTCAACCTAAAAAACACTAACGTTATGTTTCGCCTTTCATTATTTTTGAATGGAGTATTTTATTATTATCAGTATAATTATTATATTATTATAATTATTACATATCTAAAGGAATTGGGATAAGAAAAATAATTACAACTTGAGTGTACAAACATTTACAATTATGGTACAAGTAAATTTTACAAGTAAAATTGAAATTCAGATAGGCTAAATTGTGCTATTCACTATTGATGTGCCCAGTTGTATAAAGATCTTTTTTCTGTGACGGGAAAAAAGTTTGACATTTTATCTCTGTTGACAGGTAACAAAATATCACTTTTCATGAAATTATTTTTTTCCCTGCGAAAAAAGTTAGTACTTTTTTCCCGGATATATATACACATGAGTAAAGGTAGATATTTAATTTTAGAATATTTTATTATACAAAAGTTACATTTCCCTTATATCAAAAGTACAATTATTAAATGTGCATTGCATGAATGGCATGTTCCTTGAACTATTCGGTACAACAGTCGATTTTTCTTGTCTTGAAATTATATTTTTTTCTGCCATGGACACAACTGCCGTTGATGTACCTGGTCGCAAATCGGGTGTTATTACAGCATGCACACATATCTAAACACTTTATTAGCTATTTCTGTCCTGTGTGCGACCGATTCATCAACATACCCTTCAGCGACCGTTGATGACTTCCAAACCGCCATGTTTCTTTAGTGTCATCAAGTCTCCCCCAGATTCAACTAAAAGTGTAGTAGACGATCTTCGAAATGAATGACCTGTATATGAGTTAGCATTTTCAAGTTGAAGAAAATTAGCTACTGTTCCAGGTACCTTATAAAATATATAATATTTTTACCCACAACCTGATTGATACATTTTCCATTGCGATATGCATAAAACAGGCGGCGATCCTTTGCTGCTGCTGGACGAAGGGCTATGTACATTCGTTAAAATATAATATATTCTTCAGTAACTACAAATCTCCTGTTTAATCTAATGTTACCTGGCTGATTTCACAAATTCGACAAGCTCCTGCAATCCCAAATACAACAACAACCTTGGCCATTGAATAAACTTCGTCGGGAGCATTATTTAAAAAATCACTAATTTGTGTACTGTAAAAATCGCAGCTTTCTTGGGCGTGTAACCTTTCCCATTTTGTTTCAGAAATGTAATTATTTTGAAATGTCTATATTATTATTGGATTGTAACATACTTTTAATCATTGAATAATTCGACCACACTGTTGATGGCTTTTGTTGTTGTGCCTGTTCCGAAAAATAAGCCAATAACACCTCTCGAGAAAGAACTGCTGTCTTTTCATCTTCATTCCATAAATCTTGAATACGCGGTTTAGTAAATATTCCGCGATTTAACCGGCAATAATTTTTGTAACGCTATTATACTTTCGCTATATCTACTAACTCCGGTGAAGTCAGAGAAAACTCGGAATCAGACATTTTTTAACTTTATAGTATTCAAAATAACTACTAAACAACCACTAAGTTCGCAATTTTTAAATCAAATCACAGAATTAAATTGACATATATTTGATTACTTTAAAAGATTCCTTAGCAACGCAGGTCTAATTGTCGCTATAAGTACAACAGCCTACCAGTTTGAAAATTCAAATTTCACATGGTTTTTCAATATTAAATCGTCGTTTTTCCCGTCACAGAAAAAAAATTGTGTATTATACACGGGAATAATATTAGATTTTAGCTCTCGAGCTAAAATCTAATACTTTTTTCCCCTGTCTAATAAATAACTATTTTTCAACATCCTCTCTATCTATCTATTTAACACAGTTTGGATTTTTGTCTATTTTTGTGCAGTTTTCATTTGAAATAGGATAAAAAAATTATTTTTGGTGATATTATTCATTCAGTGGCTGTATTTTTGCTTCGTATTATGTGAAGTAAACACTTATTAAAGAATATCAAGGCTGAAATTTGTGAACCATGCGTCAGTTACGCTATTTCCGTTAT
This sequence comes from Gonioctena quinquepunctata, assembly GCA_018342105.1. Lineage (NCBI taxonomy): Eukaryota > Metazoa > Arthropoda > Insecta > Coleoptera > Chrysomelidae > Gonioctena > Gonioctena quinquepunctata. The sequence goes on along the minus strand of JAFIRS010000711.1, from coordinate 400,261 downwards.
GCCAACCGAAGATCTTCGTTTTCACTTTTTCGCAATTCCATGAGTCACGTTCGTAAACTAATACCACCAGAGAACGGTGATTAATCGCAACGAAATTATTATTTTCGATGGCCAACCGAGCAGGAAATAGCAAAGAGTTTTTTTTGTCCTTTAATGACTGACATATTTTATGTCTAATAATCGGACTTGAAACAATGCCTTAAATAAAACAGCGGGGTAGACTTTGGTCCTACAATTTTTACCGATTTCAAATTTCATCACAATTAACTGATCAACCAGTGAAAATCAATTTTAATAAACTCCTTCGCTACTCGTTTCTCAACGTAAGTTAATTGAAAAAAAACAAACATTAGTGCAGATGAAATTCCCAGAAAAATCCAAAATTTCTTCATTTAACTTTTATTAATTTTTTAGAATTTGTCCTTGCCGAGTTCATATTCTGATCTGAACCTTCACCTATTAAGACCTTCCTGATAAACATTGCCGAACCAACAAGGACTATTTTCGTAGCGCGCTGGAAAGTTATTTTTGCTTGATTTCCACCCCCTTTATCGCGGTATACAGTTATATGAACTCAGTAGTTCATAAATAAGCTTTGTTTGTGTTTTTACACCACACTCATGACACAGCCACTGATTATCCCAATACGCGAAAAAAAAAACACGTTGATGCATGTCATCATAAATTTCAGATTTTTACTGTTTAGCCATGTTGAATGAAAACAACCTGTATACTTAGTCAAGAAGCAATTTAAGTGTAATTTTTATTTAAAGAATTAACCAGAGTTAGTCGGTCTTATTCTGAATCACCCTGTATGTAAAGAAGTTTAGTTATGTTTGGTTAACCTGTATAGGCACTCACACCATACACTTATGACGTAATGATATGGAGAGAGAAAAAATCGTAACTCGATCACCTTGCTAACGAAATTCTTCAGAAGTGACTCAACATTCTGGTAGGTAGAATTTACCAGTTGCATTCGAACAGCATTTTTTTCACCGGGAGGAAAAGCTTTTTTATTTTATGTTTTATTTATTGGAATTAAAAAATGTGAAAACAGTGAAAAATCATTTTTACACAAGATTAAAAACCAACTAACCAAAATACTAAAAATCTAATATTATATACAAAATACCATGTGCTGATTGTCAGAAAGTATACATCGGACAAACAGGAAGTTACCTAAATACCAGGATGGCCGAACACAGAAGAACTGTAGAAATATACACAATCATTAAATAAATTCTACTAGTCTTGCAGAATACTCAAGGTCATCCCTCCATACTTCTGATTTCGAATCAGTCAGCATCATAGGTGAACAATTTTGAAAAAAGCACTCCTTAACAAAATGATAGAAATAACAAAACATGAAGAAAAATGCGTGAATGAAAGATCAGACATCGATAGATAAACTTAACACTTAATAGGTCAACCTGTTTTCGAACAATAAACCATCCAAATGAGAGTATATTTTGTAGCTTTTCCTTTGATTTGATGATCAATTGCCTTTAAGCATCTTTAATTTTTTTTATAGTTAATTCACAATTTCGGCTACTGCTTAAGACTTTTTCTAACATGTTCAATCAAGCTAAGACATCAAGTTGCGCAAAAAAATCTTAAATTTAGAATTGTGGCTACAATTATACATTATGGTTATGACATACCGCTATGTTAGTTGTTCGACATAAAACGTCAGAATCATTTGTTAGCAAAAATAAATTAAGAATCCATAACCCACAAGTATTTCAGTTTGTTAATTTAATAATACCTCCCCTTTCATTTACAAGCCATTTTCTCGAAAGAGGCCAACATTTTAGGTTTTTTCAACTTAATGGTGATGTTTAAATTTAATGTTTTTCACCGAAATAGAACATTTTGGCCATCAAAACTGTAGGCAACCCTCATTCACCACCTTGAATTAGAGTTACCTTATTTTTGAAGCAATAAATGAATAGAGCGCCCAAAAAACAAGTGCCTGTGAATTTTCCGAACATTTGATGCATAATTGTAGCCACAATAAAAAAATGTTTTTCGCGCAACTTGCGATACGTGTAGTTTGTAGGAGGATGCATTTTAGGACACATGCTTATGGGAAAAAAATTCTTATTTTGACCCAAGGAATACGCCCTTAAAATATTTGTATTGAATTTTGTAACACCCTGTATACATATTGTAAGCTCTCTCTAGAGATAGTTATTTTCTGGAAAATAAATGTAATATTCCGTTTTGCTTGATGACTTTTTACTTGTCAAACTTTTTTATGAATACTACATACATGATAAACAATAAACTTGTATATACAAAGTGTATCAAATAAATTCTAACACACACTGTTCAAGAATGTTATTTTAAATGCCTTGTTTTATACTACGGAGTCCTGAAGATGAAACAATGAAGTTTCGAAACGTCGAAAATACAATTACAAATTTTGTTTTCTTCATCATTTCCATCGAATACCCGCCAATTCAACACTCGAAATTGAAATTAAACTACACAATATTAATGAAGCCCATCAAAATTTGAATTTTAGCGAAATAAAACAAAGTTTTCTTGCTTTAAAGTCCAATTGGTAGCAGTGGTAGGTCTTTTCACTTTTCGAGTAATCAGGCACATCTCAAAGTAAGGGTCGGCGGAGGTAATGGCCAGGTAGCCATGAAGACCGACTCATAAAAGATATGTTTAAGTGAGTTGAAATTCCAACGGAATTGTCATATTTTCAGCCGGTCTCTAGGGACATTAAATTGTCTAATTTCATTGTTGAAACAGGAATTCGACAAGGTTGGGTAAGGATTTGCAAAAAGTAGCACCTTCGCTCCTCTTTACGAATACCGATCTCAATTCTCAATAACACGAGTGTCGTTTGAGTCACATTTCAACGTGTATCCATTGAAAACCAAACGGAAAAACCACAACAACCATTTCGAATACCTACCTTGTTCTCTGGGAGATTTTAAAACGACCATATACCGGTGTCGATTGCATTGCGTCCGTTCTTTCGAGAGTCGTTCAATTCAAGGTGAGACAAGCTCTCGACGAACGATGTAGGGTCGGACTTGCTTTAGATTCTACATATTTGTTAGGAATTAGTTTTGAGCTAATTTTCCTTCAATTTATTCTTTATTCGTAAACATGATATACGATTTTTGCAGGTTCGTAGTTTATCCTCGTCGCCAAATATGTTAATAATTCAGTAATTCGATTATAAAAGAGCTTGTTGAAAATATTGTTACAAAACTGGGTTCGTTTCTATTTATTAAAATAATACTCGAATTATTACTGTACGTTTATTCCACTTTGAAAACACAGAAAGAAGACGCATACCAATCGATATCTACACTACAACTCAAACCATCATGCCAGTGTGAAAAAGGCATAGTTAAATGTCTCTATAATCGAGCCCAAACAGTTTGCAATTCCAACCAGAATCTACAGGAAGAAATAAACTTCATAAAATCTGTTCTCAAGGAAAATGCATATCCGGATCAGTTTGTGGAAAAAACAATCACTGACATTGAAAACAAAAATCCATCAAACAACCAATTAACACAACCAACAGGAGTACTCCCACCACCTACACATTTCACAACCAACATAATACCTTATGTCCCCGGATTATCTGAAAAGATCAAACGAATTGGACATAGGTATGATGTGAGAACATCATTTAGAACAACAAACACACTGAGATCTATACTAACACAAACAAAACCAAAAAACGCAGAAGAAAGTACCAAAAACTGTGTTTACAACATACCTTGTTCGTGTGGTGATAGTTATATAGGTGAAACGTCAAGACCATTGGAAGTGCGCCAAAGTGAACATCAGAGTTACATCAGAAATCGACAAATAACCGGATAAAAAATTGCAGAACATATCCTCACATCCAATGGCGATCATACGATTGAATGGAATAGGACAAAAATCTTGATGAAAGAACCACATCAAGAGAGGAGAAAATTGAAAGAAACGGCCTGTATTCTCCTTTCCAATAACAACTGCTTTTCAACAAATTCTGTTGAAATGGATCATACATGGTTACCTCTACTCAGAGAGGAAGTGAGATATGGTAGAATGCTAATAAACTGATCTGAACAACACCACATATATCAAATGAGCAATACGTCACTCTCAAACTTTTTTGGCAGATCTCAATTGACATCCGTCAGTTGAAAAAGCGAAAAAGACTCTGCGAGAAAAAATCCAAATTATTAAAACAATTTAAGGAGATTTAGAAGATTTTGAGAACGGGGGCAGATATAGTCCCCGAAACGTCAAGCAAAAACTATATAAAGAAGTATCTTTTGAATTAAAAAAATTTTTTGATAGGAAAATTCAGAAAACGACAAGTTATTGACCAATTGAATCATTTTTCTATAGGAAATATAATTTGGTGAACGCAATAACTTATCGGGGTGAACTAATCAGTTTGCCCTTTCTACACTTGTATAGATTTTCCTGATTATATTTTCATTTTCAGACTGTGGAAGGTTACCCAAAAAACATGTCAAGAAAAAATCTGAAATTGAAAATTTGCATTTTCATTCAAATAGTTATTTGATTTTCTATTCCAGTCTTAATTAAGAACTCATAAAGATGAATGAGGCAAAGAAGAATGTTTTCCAAAAGAGAGTACTCACCAGAAATCATTCGTAACATTGACGCAGGAGAGACATCGCATTTACTAGGTCTTCAATACATTTTTGTCGAAGAAAATCTATTTCACGCTTCCACGATCATCAGGAAGACCGGAAGAAATGGGAAACACATTTTCGAGAAGCAATTTCACTTTGCAAAGATGGAAAAAGTTAGAATCATTTCTTTAGGAGAGTCACTTTGAAATTAGTGTTTTCTGACATTAAAACCTGTCATAGGGTATGATAGATTGATTTGTTGAAAATATAAACAGGATGTTCCTAAAATCAGATTCCTAAAATCATCTGCGACTGAAAGATAAACTTTAGTCACTATCTTCCATCGTCAAGATAACCTCTTGTGGGGTATTCATGTTGAAAAGGGAAACATTCTCAATTGAATATTGATAGAAATATTTTTTTTTGTGAATTGAAAAATCCACGATTAAAATGAAGTTATTTTTTGTGAATGTCTAACAGAAAACAACTACTTCCCCGGCTAAAGCCACGCTGGACATTGAACTACATCTGATAGATATTCTGAAAAGGCCCTAACTCAAAAGAAAACATCTGAAATTGAAAATTTGCATTTTCATTCAGATAGTTATTTGATTTTCTATTCCAGTCTTAATTAGGAAAAATATTTCTATCAATATTCAATTGAGAATGTTCCCCTTTTCAAAATCAGTTTCAAATTTTGTAATGGTTAACTACGTAACCGTATTATTTCTTCGGATGCAATTTCAATCAACCAGTACAAAACATAACAGATATACGCGATGGATAATCAAGTATTTAACTGGACCACTGTAGATTTGTCGGTCTAATATATATCTTAAATCTATTTGCACAATGTTTGCAATTTATGGCCAAATTATAAAAAAAAAAACAAATCAATTATACAAAAAAAATGTTCCGTTGAACAATGACGGTTGCAAATATTTTGCGTCACGTAAAATATTAGTCGTAATTTTAATTGCAATTTGCAGAACTTTTGCAATTACTTCAGAAGTTGTAAAAATGCAAAAAAAAACTATAGTGGTGGATAAATAGGTTCCGTTTTTCGTACGAGGTTGCAAAGTTAAATATCCACTAAGACCGATATTCCTTTATTTGCAACCGCAATAAAAAACTTTTGTAATTATTTCAATGCTTGTGTGTATTGAACATGGGAGGGCCGATAAAAAAAATTATAAATAAATTATGCATTTTTCAGAAATGGTTGCAAGTGTACGTGAATATTTTAAACTTTTTTCCGTTCACTTATCCAATTTGCAGAACTTTTGTAATTTTTTCAAACAAATTACAATGAAAAACTTGAGCAAATGACGAAAAACAAGGTTCCGTAACTTTCAGAAGGTTGCAAACTTAATGCATGTTGTGAAACACCATTACTATAGGTATGCCTAGTTTGTAGAACTTTTGCAATTTTCAGTGCAATAATAAAGCATGAAAACGTTTTTTGCAATTAAAACAATGTTCCGGTCATCGCTGACTTCTGCAAAATGTTATAGTTTGTTTTCATTAATGCAGTAACATAGCATTGAAGTTTGAAAACTTTTGGAATTAATGTTAATTGATTGTCTATATCTACTGGCCGAACAATGCAAGTTCTTTTTACATTTTTTGAAATAAAATTTAAATGCGTAAAATAGCATTTTTAGTTTTCCCTGTATAACTCGAGAATATCTACAGGGAGACTAATGTATGCTCTCAAAAATAGTTGCCCTTTTGCCCATTTAATCGCCTTCCTATCTTTTTTTTTTTTTTTTTTTGTTCTGGTTCCCACGAAAAGGGATATCCTGTAATGTTCAGAGAACATCGTGGGAACCAAGGGAAAGAAGGTAGGAGTTGGTGTTCTTCTTAAATTTCTGGAGGTTGTATGCCTCGGGGAACACCTCCCTAGGCAATGAGTTCCAAAGCCTCGCTGTTCGTTGGATGAACGAGTCTTTGGAAAGTGATGTTCTGCAGGTCTCCAAAGTGACCACGAAGGGGTGTGATGACTGAACTTGACGGGTTAATCTCGAAGAGACTGCCAAAGCAGGAAAGATTGTTGATATTTCAGAAGAGCATCGCCCAATGAAATATCTATAAAATAGAGACAAATCGCCAACTTTTCTACGGTGTTCCAGACAAGTGAGCGAGTTTGTGAGCGAGGCATCACCGACGAGACGAATTGTCCTTTTTTGGACAGAATCCAATAGCCTCAGGATATGTTTAGGTGCCGCGCTCCAAATATGGGAACAGTATTCCAGGACAGGTCGGATCTGTGCCTTATAGATCATAAGCAGCTGAGTGGGGGTGAAATAGCTCTTGGCACGAAACAAAAAACCAAGTTTTTGGGATGCACTTTTGGCAATGGACCTCACGTGATTTTCCCAGGAAAGGTTATTGCTGATAGTAATACCAAGCATCGATATGGATGACTTCAGTGGTATGGTTACTCCTGACAAAGTTATGTTAGGCACAGTGAGATCGGCTTTTCTAGAGAAAAGACATGCTTGTGTTTTGTTTGCATTGAATTCTACCAAGTTATTAGATCCCCACTCGAGAATTGTTTCTTCCTCGTTCATTTCTGGTTTCACGGGCTGATATAGGGGCCCTGGAAGAGAAAGCGGTATGGAGGGTACTATCATCGGCAAAGCTGTGTACTGGACATGAAGTTGCTTTCAACAGGTCGTTGATGTGAAGTAGAAATAGTGTTGGTGCGAGAATGGATCCTTGCGGAACACCAGCATTTATGAGTAGAGTGTCAGATGAAGCTCCATCGACCACTACATGGAGAGACCTGTTTGAGAGAAAACTAGCAAGCAGAGAACACAGCTGAGGGGGCAAGCCATATGGTTTAGAATATAGCAATGTTAAATATTAAGACATGATAAAAGAAACGGACTGTATGTGCAAAGTTACTATTTTCAGTGGGACCTAACGGTTATTCGGCTCGGTCCGACCCTATACTACGCGGACTGAGTGGCGAACGTTTGCTCGTAATACGTTATGAATTATCGACAAAATACAAACTACTGTGCAGGTTCTCGATATCACGAAACGCGTGGGTTTTGTTTAACAACACTATATGCAGAAGAAAGAGCTCGAAGTTGAAATGATTTCGGTTCCCAGCCAGCGGTTATTGTTTCTGGCAAATGGACCTACAGGGACGATGATCTGGAGACCACCCTGAAAATGTTAACATTCCATCGATTATTGTATGAATATGAACACTTTGGACAGCGAAATAATTAGGGCGTTTTATTCTTTCTCGATAAATATTAGTTGTACCTCGTGAAAGTTTGTGTTCGTGTTGCAATAGAGATTCTAAAACTAACAGTGGTATCATAAAAAAGGTATATTTTCTGAATTACTCAAATATTAATGAAAGCTATTACCTAACCTATTTTACTAACTTACTTCAATTCAATTCAATTCAATTTTTATTTAATCCATAGAGCTGTGAGGCTATCGGACAAGTCAGATATAAACAAGGTTTACATAAAGTGTATAAGATAAGATATAAAAATATAAAAATAAAGTGTATAAGATAAGATATAAAATATAGACAGACAAAACATTTTATCTAAAACTATCAAAAAATTCATTAATGTTATAGGGGCAGAGGGCGAGGAGAAGTCTTTTCATCTCTTTTTTGAATGTGTGCACTCTTTCTATCAATTTTAGTTCTTCAGGAAGAACGTTATATAATCTTAGTCCCAGTATATCTGCAGATTTCTGAGATACTGTTAAACGAACATTGGGTAGATGGAAATTATTTTTTGATCTTGTATGATGATCATGTAGTGAGTTATTCTTAACCAGAGTTTTGCGTTGCTTGTGTATATATGTTAAAAGTTCCAATATATGTAGGCCATAGAGAGGAAGAATTTTAAATTGTTTGAATAGATCCCTGCATGAGGTACCATTGGGAACATTAGCAAGGCATCGCATAATCCTCTTTTGCACCAGAAAAACCTCATTAACTGCAGAAGAACTACCCCAGATGGTTATTCCGTATGTTAATCTGGATTGATTTCCGAAATAGAAGAGCCGGAGTCCCTGTATGTCAATTATAGATTTGAGAGATCTTAGTTGAAAACATTTAATACTCAGTGTATTGGCTAAAATTTTACAGTGAGTATTGAAGGATACATTCTGATCAAGTCTAATACCTAGAAAGGTATAGCATTTCGCCTTGTCTATAATTTGATCATCTATAGTTATTTCTACTGCTGGGTTAGTTTTATTCTGTGTGGTGTGAAAATTTGTGTGATTTGTTTTAGTACTATTCAGAAAAGCGAATTATCGTATAACCACTTACGAAGTGACTGAAAAGTAGTGTTAATGTTGTTTTGAATTTGTACCTCAGATTTGCCTGTGAATAATAACGTGGAATCATCTGCATACAAACAGGTAAATGCATTCGGGAGGATTAGAGGTAATTCATTGATGTAAAGTGTAAACAAAATAGGGCCCAATACTGAGCCCTGAGGAACTCCTATTCCTATCGGAAGTTCACTAGAAGTAAATACCAATTTTTCATTGTTCGCCACGTGATTTATCTTGATTTTCTGAAGACGTCCCTTGAGATATGACGAAAACCATTCATGAAGTTTGCCCTGGATTCCGTATCTGAATAATTTATCCAATAAAATGTCATGTTGAACACAATCAAAGGCACGGCTGAGATCACAGAATACACCAACCGTGCCTTCGCCTTCTTCCAGGGAGAGTAAAATTTTTTCGTAAAAACTGTGAATAGCTGTAATTGTAGAATGTTCAGTACGGAAACCGTGCTGGTTCTCAGCAATTGCCTTATTTTTTTCCATGAAATTCAGTAGTTGTTCTAATATCGCATATTCGAAAATTTTCGAAATGATGGGTGTAATAGTGATTGGACGGTAATTTTCCAAATTTTGTGGATTTCCTTTTTTCAAAATGGGCGAAACAAGCGCGGCTTTCATTCTGGATGGAAATATTCCTGTTTGAAATGATAAATTAATGAGGTAAGTTACAGGTTTTATAATCTTATTTGCAATTTTTTAATTATGAACCCTGAAATTTCATCTGGGCCACATGTATGTTTATTTTTTAGTTTATGTTTTATAATAAAGAGCACCTGCTCTTCCGATATATGGGAAATGAACATACTGTTGACCAGACCTTTATTTGTCATAGTTGAGGTTTCACCTGTCAACAAAGGCTTCTTTATTTTTTTTATAATTTCTTGTGGAGCATTCACAAAGAAATCGTTAAAAATTTCGGAAATTTCCTCCGATATATGGGAAATGAATATACTGTTGGTTCGAGGTTCCGCGGGATTAGAAATACTATCATTTTCCTGTTTTATTGTAATGTTTCTGTTTTGCTCTTCTTTTTCCTGTCTGCCTAGTTTTGAAATAAGGTTCCAGGCAGTTTTATTTACATTATTAGATTTCAGTAGTATGTCAGAGTAATAATTAGATTTGGTAGTATTTATTAACATATTGTGCCTTTTCTTGCATTTTGTACTGCTCTTTAGAATAGGATAATTCCTTTGAAGATAAAATAGTTTTTTCAAATTTTCACAGGATTCTCTCACAGTGTCATTCACCCATTCATTGGTATTTGCTTTAGAAAATGATGAAGATTTCATGGGACAGGCTTGATTCAGGTGAAACATCAAAGTATCGTGGAAATTATTGAATTTTTGTTCATAGTCGATGGCTGTATAGGTCTGTTCCCAATTTTCATTTTCAAGGGACGTCTTCAGATTGTTGATATTAGTATCATTTAGGGATCTTCTTTTAATAGAAATTTTTTTGGTTCACTGACTTCGTTCACCCCAGTGCAAAAGAGGACCGTGCGATGGTCAGATATATTATTGTCATGGACATACCACTTTCCAATACTGGGAAGGTTGGTGTATACTTGATCCAGTATTGATTCGGTGGTTGAATTTATACGGGTTGGGACTTCGATCCTGGGTTTGAGGTTATAAGATGTGAGTAATCGTAAAAAGTTATCGTTTTCGTTGGCAGTCATTGAATTAATATTGAAATCCCCGTCCAGCACTATTGGAATCTTTGGGTCAAAAAGATTATTCAAAATTATATTTATGTTTTGCATGAATACTTGAAAGTTGCCGGATGGAGACCGGTAGCAAGAAAGAATAATCACCGTTTCATTCGACTTGGTTTCCCATATTAGTCCAGCAATTTCAATATCTTTATCGATACAGTACGTCCTGAGATCAATAGGTTTAACGTTCAATTCTTGTTTATGCCATATACTTACTCCCCCGCCCCTGTACCTATTTCTACAATAATAATTACAAAGGATATATCCAGGGAATACAAAGCTTTCTACACTTTCAGAACAACACCAGGTTTCTGTCAAACAAATAAATTTCAAGTCATCATTGATATAATCAGAGATAATGTTGTCTAATTTAATTTGAGATAAAGTCTGAATGTTCAGCAAAAGTAGATCACAACCAGAAGAAGACTCTACGAGTGTTTTGTTGTTGAGTTGGGAAATTGAAAAAAACGTTGGATGCGAGCATCACTCGGCCATTTGTTTGGATCCATAGCCGCTTTAAAATTTTTGCCAAGAATACCAACCTTGAATGATGAATATTCGTCAGGATATTTCGACCGAAGTGCTGAACATTGCGCTTCAGGAAAATTAAGTTTCACGAATTCTTTCAAATCCTCAGCACTCATGGAAGGATCCACTCTCGAGACGTGTTCGATTAATTTTGGTACCCCTTTCATGTGTCTGCCATTCACTTGGATTGAAGTGTTGTTACCAATAACAACCTGTCTCCTGGGTTTCCTTCTTTGGATTGTTTTCCACTCTTCACTTTCGCCAGGTTTCGGTTTCCTCTCATCACTGGCTAATTTAATGTATTCCCGGCACTTATTTTCAGAATCAATTTCGATCAGGGCACTTGATAGTTGTTTATTTGTTATTATAGTATTTTTGGAAGATCCGGCAACACTGTCCGAATATGTAGGTTTACTCGATGTGCTCGATGTCGCAGCTGTTTGTTTTTTTTTTGTAGCCAAGTTGTTATCTTTCCTTTGTGGGATCGTTTTTTCGTTCGAGGTGGCAGGTTTTATTGGGATTGCCGTTTTTTCAACTGTCTTCATATGAGTCAGTTGGTCCGTTAGCAGATTAATTTTATCACGTAGTTCGTTAATAATAATGTCTTTTTGTTTTATAACATAGTTAAAGATCTGGAAATCAACATTACCATTATTGGAGTTAGAGATGTTTTCCATGGCGTCGAAGAATGCTTGATCACTATCACTTTCGAGGTTAAGTACCTCGGATTGTTCGCAGCAGATTATATTCTCTTCACTAACAAATTTGACGTAGTTAGAATATTTTGCACAACTATTATGGAAGGTGCATTTGCACTGCATACACTTTACACCAACCACTACATTTCTTTTACATTTTTTACACTTATTTTGGAGAGAGTTCTCTCCGGTGACTGTGTTACTTCCTGCCATCTTGATGAACTTAGGTGAAATACAATCAGAGTGGCACTCCACATTATTTCATTTAAATTCATTTATTTACCATTCTCATTATCATCATCGTCACCATAATCATCATCGGAATCAAAATTCATTATAAGGGGCTGGACATCTTTCCTATCAAACCCAACTTCTCTATGCCAGTATATTTTCATTTTTTAACCGACGAAACCAAAAAGGAGGAGGTTCTCTAGTCGACGCGTATATTTAATTTTTTTTATATTTTTTTTTTCAAGTATGATCACGCATAACTTTTTTGCTGAGATGTCCGATTCGGATAATTCTTTTTTCAGTGGATAGGGTGTACTTCAAAGTTGGTCCCATTTGAATTTAAAAGATGAAATCCACCCCTAAGGGTAGCAAAATGAAGGATATTGATCACTCACCCTCTGAATTCTGGTCCGTTAACCGATTCTATCAGGCATAACTTTGTACTGGGTTCTTCGATTTGGATGATTCTTTTTTTAATAGATAGGGTATACCTTATATTAAGATTTCGAATGGAATTATATACCCTCACGGGTAGAAAAATAGGGGATAATTGATTTGTCACTTATGAACATTGGCACACACATACGTAGTTGACAATGACAGATCGCTACTGACATTATTTCTGTTCCACATCCGTCAAAACCATTATATTCTATGAGAGGATGGAATGATATACAAAGTAAAGAAATAAACTAACCAGAACAACAAAAATAATTTATATTACAACAAATAGTAAAAGTAGATAAGGTAAACCACCCAATAATTGACACCTTTAGAACAAAAAATTCAGATTCTTTTTTATGACAGGATAAAAAAAAGTCGTAATTTTTTTCTGTTTATTCCAGATGATGTCTTAACTTGTCCTTCTCCACTTCTACTAATGAAAATGGCTGGGAATCATAAAATTATATTTGTAAAAAAATTAAAGTATTGGTCGTTTTTTGTACCAGTTATTGACAGAACAAGTTTCGAGGCTACCCAGTAATTGACACCCAGTGTTTGACAGTATAAAAATTTATTCATTTCAATACTTGTACATATATGAATTCCACTTGAGTAGTGTGAAAAATAAACAATTGATTGAGATTAAACTTCCTTAAATAAGCAAGAATATAATGAAAAAGTAAGTAGGAATCGAGGTCAGGTCATAATAAAATGAAAAGGATCCCTACTTGCCCTTAAAGACGTCAACTGGTTTTGAGAATTGATATTTCACCCTGTCTCCAATTACAAGGATTTCAGGTGATGGCAATTTTCCTATTGTCGCCGACATTTCCACCAGTGACACATCACTTTCATCTACTCTAAAAACATCTTTTTCAGTATTGGATACTTTCATTGACATAACTTTAATCTCATTCTCTTTATGTAGTACATTTTGAACAACACAAACATAACGATATTGAGTTGTTTTTCTTTTTCCTCCAAAGAATTTCACTAAGACATAGTCTCCAGCGGACACATTGTTCATCCCGTCAAGCTCGCAATATTCTTTTTCTTCAGATATAGTCACATCATCCAAACTGTCTTCTTCATCCGAACTTTCCGAGTCAATTTTCGCCTTTTCTTTTTCCGCTCTCTTCTCCACTCTTACCCTAGCTTTCTGTTCTTTTTCCTCTTGCTTTTTTTTCTTCTCATTTTCTTTTCTAGAATGATATTTCTGCCAAGCAGCAGATGTGATTTCAGAAGGTGTTTTTTCTTTGCATCTCCTCTTCCTTGTAGATTCTTCAGGTTCAGGCCAAAATAACGCTCTTTTAAAGTCCAAGGGTATAGATTTTCCTGTTTGATTCTTTTATGATATACTCCACAGTGTCTAACAGCTGGTCTTTTGTTATTGGATAATGAAGTTTCGAAATCGCGATTATCCACTGTACTAGAATATTTTCCTCCATTGCGGTCAAATTGATGGTCCCATTGAGCATTCTCTTGGACTCTTTTCTTTCCATTTATAAAGAAGTGTTACTCTTGGTACATTAAACTACTCTTTAGCTGCAGCAGAAACATGTATTCCCCTCTCGAGAGCTCCAAGAGCTGCAGCCATTTGCTCCGGTTTATAATTCTTTTTTGGGGCCATACCTGAAAAGTGTTCAACCCAATTATTGACATGTTATTGTCCAGTAATTGACACTACTGTCGATAACTGGACATCGTAGGTTTTAGAAAATGAAAATTATATATTAAAACCACCTTTCGACGGAGATCTACAAGCAACTCACAACCACAAAAATATTGGTGTTCTAGTGTTTGACACATGTGTCAATAACTGGTTCAACATGATTTTTCGTTTACCAGTAATTGACACTTGGGTTTTTCTCAGTAAAAACATTTATTGGTTACGTTAGATTTGATATTTCTCTCTTATCAGCATATTGATTGGGTAGAAATATAGAAAATGTATAGTTCACACGAAATAAAGGTTATAATAATATAATCAAATGATGCACCTGTTGACTTCATCCACATACTATGATGGAATGGCGGCTAAGAATGGCACAAAATGTGGTGTTCAGTTGCCACATATATCAAGGAATCCAACTATTTGCAGAACATATACTTTGAAGTAAAACTTTTCTTATTTTAGTAGAATGAATTTGAAAGTGTCGATGACTGGCTAGGTGTCGAAGACTGGGTGGTTTACCTTAATCATTGATTTGTTGAAAATATAAACAGGATGTTCATAAAATCAGATGTGGAATCATCTGCGACTGAAAGATAAACCTTAGTCACTATCTTCCATCGTCAAGATAACCTCTTTTGGGGTATTCATGTTGAAAAGGGAAACATTCTCAATTGAATAACTTCATTTTAATCGTGGATTTTTCAATTCACAGAAAAATCTTTCTATCAATATTCAATTGAGAATGTTTCCCTTTTCTAGATAATCATATTATTTAACTGGTAATAGTTGAAGTAAGGTGGGTAAGTAAGTATTTTGGAAGTAATAAAAAAACAGGTAGGTAGTAATTAGTATATTTTAGCCATAAAAAGTTGAAAAATAAAAACTTTTTAACAAAAAATAAAACCGACGAAATACGGAACTGAAAAGTAAAAAATAAAATAAACCTTCTTAGTCTCAGTAACTAAGCTCCTAAACTAATGTAAGTAACTAATTTTGAGTCGGCGCCAAACAAACAATCAAATGAATTAGGTAAGGCGTAAAATGATGGCATCGAGTTGCGCGGTGACATTCTGATAATTTTTTTGAAGTAATTTAATGATCTTCGTTGATTGTTCGTTTGGCGCCGACTCAAAATTAGTTACTTACATTAGTTTAGGAGCTTAGTTACTGAGACTAAGAAGGTTTATTTTATTTTTTACTTTCATTTCCGTATTTCGTCGGTTTAATTTTTTGTTAAAAAGTTTTTTTTGTTCGGTATATCGAACAGTTTCAGCCCATACACCAGGTGTAGTAGCCTTTGTCTAAAAATTTCTTGTTAATCCCCAAATATGATTGGAGGATTGGATGGAACACGCAGTGATACGGTGGAAAACGAAGCACTAGGTGCACATATTTTTCTGCAAGCGTATCAATTTTGAAATCCTCATTCCTTTCTGAGCAAATCTGGTCTCTTGATTTTTTTTCGTTTGACGTACAGTTTTCGCATAAAAAAATAAAATTCATTCATTTGCATCTCGCTTGACCACTTACGAGAAAATAATTATTTATGTATCAAAGGAATTATAAGGGTCTTAATTACCGAACTCAACATTGTCTGGAAAGTCGGAATTGGCGGTCAGATAAAAAACAAGAAAATGCAGTCCGAGAAGAAAATAAAGTTGCTTCACACTTACGGGGCCAGTGACTCAGTGGTATAAGCGTTAGTTTTGCACCTTCTGTTGTCCACCCGACGTGGGTTCGACTACCACAGCCGGTAACAAAATTTTCAAGGCAAGAAGAGTGGTTTTGGATTCCACTGTAATAGGTGAGGTCCCCGTGATCTTAACTCGTACAGCCGTTGCATAACTTTTTATTCAGAATAGTTAGGAAGATGACTCAAAAGCATATCAAATAGCTCTTAGTATATTATTCCTGAATTTTCCATTTTTTGTGTTCGACATTTCCTGTTAAATTGAATCCCATTTGCATTACAATTCAAAACCGCTACCTCAATTTCTGGTGTTCTTTCAGTAAGTTGTACCCCTTTTGGATGATTGTCTTGTTCAAAACTTCCCTTTTCGCACAACCTTCTATAAATGTTTGAAAATGTTCGACGCGTATATTTAATTTTTTTTATTTTATTTTTTAGGTATGATCACGCATAACTTTTTACTGAGACGTCCGATTCCGATAATTCTTTTTACAGTAGATAGGGTGTACTTCGAAGGTGGTCCCATTTGAATTTAACCTTTTAAGTTTTACTGGGATAATATTTTCCCACCATATCTAATGCAGCCCGCTAATGTTTTACTGGGAAAACATCTTCCCAAGATATTAATATACATCATTATGCATTTGCTGTCATCTGTTCACCAATAGAGGAAGCGCCGTTCTAGCACAGAACTATTTGGTGGGAAATTATTATCCCAATGGTTCATCAGAAAGCATACATTTTTTTAAAAGTTGTTTTGTCTATGTTTTTGTTGCTTTTGTGCATTTTTTTATAAAAAATAGAAGAAAATATTATTAAAAAAATGTAAGTACGTTACATAAGTACTTATTAGTCTTAAATTATAGTGTATTTGTTTTAAATAGTTTTGATATTCAGCCACAGTATATGAAAAATTATGAAAAAAATCATTTGAGGTTAGAATTTGTACATCTTATATTTAGTTTTTTGTTTGTTGAATTATGACCAAAAAAGGTAATATTTGATGTATATGCCAGTCGATACATAAACTGTGGAATTTTTTTTTCACGTAGGTATCTGATACTTGGCTGGGCTAAAATTACATGAAAAATCTCATTTTGTTTGATTTTTTTGCAGTGTCAATGTGTGATTTTCGTTCCATGTAATATAGTCAATATGTGGCAGCCCAAATATTTGTCAGACAAACAGAAGAGCTGATAAATGGCTATTGATTCTGAATGTGAGGGTGATTCAGATAGGAAATTCCAAATCAATATCCTTAGAAACTCAGCAAAAAGTTTACCACTCACATTAGAACAAGATCAAGAATCTGAACATGTCTTATTTCATACAAGTAGCTCAGATTTTGCTCCAGTTCTCTCTCCAGAAATACTAAATATGCCATCTGCATCTACACAAAATGACAGTTTTTCACGACCTGAATGTCTCCAAAAACACCTATCAAAATTTTACGGAAGATTCAGATGATTCTATTGCAGACCCGGATTACGAGGAAGAAAACGAATCCAAACGAAGAAAATTTTATTTTACAGAAAATTCGGTCTGTGTAAAAATTGTTTTACCCCATTCCAAAAGTCTCAGTTTACTTTAGTCTTGTACTTTACTTTCATTATATAAGTCTTACGTGACTTGTTTTATACTTTTATGGAAAAATGAGGGTTTGGTTTAGTATTTGATGAACATTTTGTACTTTTATAATAAAAAAAAAACATTGAAAAGACACTTTAGTTGAGAATCTGTTTTCTATTTCATGCAAATGGGAAATTATTCTCCCAGTGGACTTGTGGATAATCGACCCACTAAAAGTTCTTTGGGATAATAATTTCCCTCCTCAAAAAAAAATTACCAGAAGACAAAAAAATATGAAAAAAAATTTTTTTTGCTAGTAAATGACAGTTTATTGAAAAGCACTAGTAAATTTTCAGTTAAAATGTTTCCCAGACTTCTGCAACTTAAAGGGTTAAAAGATGATATCCACCCCTAAGGGTTGCAAAATGAAGGACATTGATCATTCACCCTCTGAATTCTGGTCCGTTAACCGATTCTATCAGGCATAACTTTGTACTGGGTTCTTCGATTTCGATTATTCTTTTTCAATAGATAGGGTATACCTCATATTTGGATTTCGAATGAAATTATCCACCCTTTACGGCTAGAAAAATAGGGGATAAATGATTTTTCACTTGTGAACATTGGCACACACATATGTAGTTGACAATGACAGATCGCTACTGTCATTATTTTTGTTCTCCTACATCCGTCACAATCATTATATTCTATGAGAGGATGGAATGATATACAAAGTAATGAAATAAACTAACCAGAACAACAAAAATAAATTTATATTACAACAAATGGTAAAAGTAGATAATCATATTTATTCAACTGGTAATAGTTGAAGTAAGGTGGGTAAGTAAGTATTTTGGAAGCAATAAAAACAAGTAGGTAGTAATTAGTAGATTTCAGCCACAAAAAATTGAAAAATAAAAACTTTTTAACAAAAAATTAAACCGACGAAATACGGAACTGAAAAGTAAAAAATAAAATAAACCTTCTTAGTCTCAATAACTAAGCTCCTAAACTAATGTAAGTAACTAATTTTGAGTCGGCGCCAAACAAACAATCAACGAAGATCATTAAATTACTTCAAAAAAATTATTAGAATGTCACCGCCCAACTCGATGCCATCATTTTACGCCTTACCTAATTCATTTGCTTGTTTGTTTGGCGCCGACTCAAAATTAGTTACTTACATTAGTTTAGAACCGTATTTCGTCGGTTTAATTTTTTATTAAAAAGTTTTTATTTTATGCGATATAATCAACCACATTCAGAAGTCATCCTGTATAAATAATCGAAAGCATCACTGTCTTATTCTGAACGGTTATTGGTTATTATGATAAAAGTTTTCATTGTTCGTTATACCTTCATTGTTATTATTTTCAGTGTACGTTCACCGAGGTCGTCGAATCCACCGCCCCCGCCCCCCCGTACAATGCGAGCACCCACCGCCGTTCCGTCCATGGGGGTGAGCTGATCCCGGGCACACAGATCGAAAGATGGCAGCAGACATGAGGTCACCGAACATTTCCGTCACGCCGATCAACATGGAGCCGTATCCTCCGCCGCCGCCCGTTCTCGTCAACGGGGCGGACCACCATCCACCCTGCGAGCCGCCCCAACGGACGAGGAGCGCCCCCCATCCTGCAGCTTTAATTTCTAACGGTAACAATAATAATGGTTATCATCCCGAAATATTCTTCTATACAGGGTGTAATCTAACCGCTTGCACACCCGTGAATGACGAGTATATAATACCATTTTATAACGAATTACAGTGGTTAAAAATAGGAAAAAAGGGGAAACATGTTTTGTTCTTGGTGAAATTCGACAAAATTTTGGGTAACGCCTCCCGCCTACTTTCAGGTGACCTGCTCATAGGAAATCTTCGGCAATTTCCGAATGCAATAAACATTTAACTCTACATTTGAATAAGGTGTAGAGTGTAGAACTGATTGTGCGGTAAATGTACACATTGCAGAATGCCTGAGATAGATATTCAATTTCAAAGTGAAGAAAACAACTAACCTTGTTATTATCAAACTGGTGATAAAGTCAGAACTAGTTAGAATAGTTTAGATGTTTATTTAGCTCAATAGCTATTACATTACATATAATACAAATACAAAATACAAATATACTTTATTCCATTAAGACCATATTACATGGTATTGGACATGTCAAAAAAAAGAAGAAGGATAATATAAATTGTATAAACACACACATATAATAATAATAATATTTATTTATTTCATCATTTAAATGCACACAGGTTACATAAATGATTAAAAACGTCAAAATTACAGTTACATTGGCAAACAATTACATGTATATATAAAAATACTAACTAAATAGTTCACACAAGTTGAAAAAAATATATATTATCACAAAAAGAAATCATCTAATGAGTAACAACACTTTCTGATTAGGAATTTTTTTAGCTTTGATTTGAAAATATGAACATTGGGGGATGATTTTATATGTATATCAAGTACATTGTAAAACTTACAATCAGTACAATAGAAGTTTCTTTGGTACAGCGATGTGCGATGATAATCAGGTTGTAAGAGATTTCTGTGACGGGTGTTATAACAGTGAGTGTTATCTATTGCAAACTTATGTTTATTCTTATAGATGTAAGTGCAAGCTTCCAGTATATATAAACTGTAAACTGTTAGTATACCAAGAGATGTAAAGTATTGTCGACAGCTGGTATTCATATCAATGCTTTCAATAATTCGAATTGCATACTTTTGAATAATAAAAATTCGATTCATACCGGCACTGTTTCCCCATTTCAAAATACCATATTTCATGTGTGAGTGAAAGTGTGCAAAGTACAGAGTAAGCAAGACATTTTTACTGCAATGGTTTTTCATATATTTTATGCTGTAGCAACTGCTTCTCAACTTATTGGATAATAGTTCTATATGATCTGCCCATTGCAGATGTTTGTCAAAAGTTACTCCTAAAAGTTTTACTTTATCACTACAAATTATTTCTTTTTCTGTATTTTCGAATAGCATGGGTGGCCTTTGTTTGGAGCGCCCAAAAAAGACTGTGACTGTTTTGTCACGATTTAATAGGAGACAGTTTTTTTCTGACCACCGAATAATCTCATCATAAACCCATTCAGTTTTAAGCAGTAACATGTCTATGCTTTTTTCAAAAATTAATAAATTGGTGTCGTCTGCATAACACACTATTTTTATATCGTTGTTTTTCTCCATAAGAGTGATTAGCATCATTTGCAAAAATATTAAATAATAAGGGTCCTAATACAGAGCCTTGAGGTACACCTTGGATTATTGTACGGTGCCTACTCAGAACATCATTCAGCCTAACAACCTGACTTCTACCATTCAAATATGATTCAAATAATTTCAGCGGTACCCCCCTAACTCCATACAATTCTAACTTGTTACACAAGATACTATGATTTACTAGATCAAAAGCTCTTGAAAAGTCGATAAAGAGACCAAGAGCATATTTTCCTTTATCAAGATTGTCAACAAGACATTTTTGGAATTCACACAGAGCAGATTCTGTGCCCATATTTTCACGGAATCCATGCTGATTTCTGGATAACAGTCCTTGGCCCCACAAAAATGATGAAAGTTGATTATTGATGTCCAATTCAATGAGTTTCGAGAGACTTGACAATAAACTGATGGCTCTATAATTGGAAAAGTCATTAGAATCACCTTTTTTATATAATGACATAATTGATATCCATATTTTTATGACTAACCCCTTTCAGATTATTTATAATTTTCCATGCCGTTTTCGATTTATTATTTGCTTCCATTATCAGTTTATCATTATATTGTTTCTTAGCCTCTGACAATGCACCGCAGTAACGTTTCTGTAGCTCTGCTCTTGGTTGATGGTATATCGGATTATTGGTTGCCAAGTCAGAAATAAGTGTAAGTTGTTGCTTTAAATGCAGAAGTTCCTCGTTAAACCAAACCCTTTTTTTAGGTCTTTTATTAATGACTATTTTTTTAACAGGGAAACAATAATCTATAAAACCACTGATGGTATTCAAAAAGTTGTTCCAAGCATTATTAATATTATTTTCTTTGTAAATATTATCCCATTGTTCATGTTCCAACAGATTCAAAAATTTCACAGTATTCTGTTCGGAGAATTTCCGCGAATACTTGTATTGTTGTGGATCAGAATTGGAGTTATATTTAATATTGAATGCCAAGTGCTGAGAGAAATGGTCTGATAAATTCAGATTCATTACTTCTGAACGCCAGTCAGTTATACTGGAGCTTATGAAAATATTGTCTACACAAGTATTAGAGTCACTCTAGTTGGAGACCTAATTGTTACTGCTATATCATAACATCCTAGCAAATCCTCAAAATGTGCCCGGCTATTACTACGTTCCAAGAAATTAATATTGAAATCCCCTCCAATAACAATAGTTTTGTAATGAGAAGCAACTTTTTCCATCATATTTGCAAAACATTCTAAGAATAGTTTGAAGTCAGTACCAGGAGGTCTATAGACTACAATCACAATAATATATTTTTCATGTACTACTGCACAACACTCAAATATTCCTTCTAGTGAGAGATAATTTAAATCTAATTTATGTATTGACAGTTGACAATTATTATTCTCATAGATTGCCACCCCGCCATGTCCCATAATTTGTCTGGAATAGGCATTGGCCAGTGTAAAATTCTCAATTACTACCTCTTTCATTTTAAATTCATCCTGCCAATGTTCAGATATCAAAAGAATGTCACATTTAACATTAGAAAATACATCTTCTATTCTAAGACATTTATTTCTATACATTGTACATTTTGATGAAATATATCAAGGTAAATATTTTTCAAATTATTATTATCTAATAGTCGAGTTGAATGATTCATTTGATCACGAGTATTACAAGCAAACATATAAACATATACAAGCAAACATATAAACACATTTAAATAAGCTCATACACAATACAAAGGACTGTAAAGAGGTCTTGAAGATCTGATATAATAGTACCAAAATTATTCCTCGAATACATCAAATAATCCATGGGACGTAGTCAGTTTGAGACATTATATAAATAAATAAATATACAGGAATCGTCAGTGTAAAATATTAAAATAAACGAATAAATAAACATATAAAGCTTTGTCATAACTATTTTCTACTAGAGTATTCCAGATACTCGTTTATAGAATAGGAACTTCCCTCCAACAAATATTTTTTTATTCTCAGTTTGAACAAAGGTAATTCTGAAATAATTTTTATGGCTGGTGGTAAATAATTGAAGAGCCTTATGCCTGCTGCAGAAGGTGATTTTCGAAACAACGAAGTACGATGTTGTTGTAATTTTAGTAGGTTTCCGTTTCTAGTTGGGTATATGTGACACTTGGAATTTGTTTCTAACCTGCATTCATTTTTTTTCACATAGAGTAGACAACTATAAATGTAGATGCAGGGTAATGTTAAAATATTATTTTCTTTGAAAATTGGTCTGCAGGAATCTGTGTAACGAAGACCATATAATACACGAATAATACGTTTCTGAGCTACAAACGCTCTTTCTATATTTGTTCCATCTCCCCACAGGAGTACATCATAAGACAGAACTGAATTTACCATGGCATAATAGACATCCTTCAAACAGTTTTCATCCAAAATCTTTTTCAGTTGTACTACTGCATAGAAACTGCTGTTTAATCTTTTACATACATGGTTTATATGGAATTTCCAACTTAGTCCAGAATCAATGTGTGATCCTAAAAATTTGGTCGTCTGATGTATATATTGCCACGTTACTAATTTCAATGTTCAGAGGTTCATGATATGTATATTTCCTGCAAAAAAATTGAAATAAAACTGTTTTATCTGGATTGACTATAAGCCTGTTTCTGTGACACCAATCTGTGAATCGTTTACTAATAATGTTGAGTTTAGTTTGAAGTTCCGCAGGACTGTCGGCTTCTTCTGAGATTGAAGTATCATCGGCAAATAATGATATCGAGCTTATACCAAATGTTGTGGGAGATCGTTTATATAAAGTAAGAATATCAATGGTCCCAAGACTGAGCCCTGTGGAACTCCTATGTTCACCTCACACATATCAGAGTCAGTATTGTCCCATCTTACATATAATCTCCTATATTTCATATAGGAAAGTACCCAAGCCAGAAATTTTCCACGAATACCTATAGTGTACAGTTTATCAGCGAGTATAAAAATCTATGGAATCAAAGGCTTTAGATAGGTCAAAGAAAAGTGCGGCAACAAATTTTCCTCTATCGACACCACTATAAATAGTTTCTAAGAAAGCTGCAGTAGCACTTTCCGTCGATCTCCCTGGGAAAAATCCATTTTGACACTCGCTTATAATATTGTTTTTTACCAAAAAGGGTAATAATTTATTGTAAATACACCTTTCTACTACCTTACTCAAAACACTGGGAATGGTCACAGGTCTATAATTTTCAATATCAAGAGGATCGCCCTTCTTGAGTAACGGAATAACTTTTCCCATTTTCAATAAGTCTGGAAACAATTTCTCTTCAACAGATCTTTGGTATTCTGTTAATAATAATAGATTTATTGCCTCTTAAAAATACATTTTATGGCAAGGGTGCGAGTTATCATTAAACAGGTTGAATAAGTGGATGTGTGTTAAACCTAATAGTTAATAATGATAATGTTAACTTGATATTACAGTAAACTGGTAATTGATGCATACATAAATAAACATACATATGTATTACAAAGCAAAAAAAATATTGGGGAAGTACAATAATAAAAACAAGTGGAAAGAGAAACAAATATAGAGAAGAAGAAGTAGTAGGGAGTATTATACTGGTGAGCACAGAATAACTTTCATTCATTGATAAGGAAAGATCGTAGCTTTAGAACGTTCCATAGGTATGTAGCAATGGTTTTAGCTTTATCAACTGACAGAGTGTCAAGAGTATGGGCCAAAGCAGTCATATGTGTTGAATAGTTCAGGAAAGGAGGTTTCATTACACAATATATGGGGCAATCAAAGAAAATGTGATCGAGTGACTCCATCTGAGCTTGGTTACAAACTGTGCACAGCTCGTTTGGATTGATGGTATGAGTTGAACCATTGTATGTGAATTTGGCAGGAATGGAATTACATAGTCTTAGCTGTGCAATGGTTCTTGTGTACTTGATGGGCATGGACACAGAAATATATTTCTGAGGAGAATTATGTAGAATCGAGAAAGAGTTATACATGGTCAGGAATGATGACCGTTGCAAAAGTAATAGATTAGCCTCATACAGGTTTGATAAGAATATACTATGTTACTAGATATTCAAGTACATTTGCCTTAAACCTAATTTTGAATATCACAGCATTTGGTGATGTTTTTACAAGTAATGGTCAAGTTATTATACACTTTCCAACCTTCGACAAAGAGTGTTTTCTCCATAGCTCTAGTGTTGACCCTTTGTATTTGGTAATGATCTTTAGATCTCAAATTATAGTCTACCAACTCTGATCTTTTTACAAGATAATTACTTAAATATAGAGGAGCTTGTTTATTAATAATCTTATATATTAGCACTAAGTATGACTCTGTAATAAGATGACGGACATTCAAAAAAATTAGAGTTTTTGCCATTGAGATTATCGTAGTATATCTGTTGCATCGAAGAATAACTCTCATAGCTTTATTCTGGAATTATTGCAGCCGATAAATATGTTCATCTTAACAGGAAATAAGTATTGACATAAAAATAGTTGAAATGTATTGTATACAATTTTTCTGCACCATTACGAAAGATTTCTACTAATTCTATAGAAATACCCAACTTTTTTGCCAATTTTTTTACAAAGATAATGAATATGTTTGGGAAAATTCAGTTGGGGTCAAGATAGATACCTATATATTTTATTTACGTAACTAATTATAGTATTATCCACTTCAATAACAAAATTACATTGGTCGAATTTAGCAATATTACTCTTATTACGTAAAATCATACATTTTCATTACTTCAACTATTTCTTTAAAGTTTTCCCCAGATACAGAAATCAATGTGTCGTCAGCGTAGAGGATGACAGATGACTTTTGTAAATACATATGTACATCATTAATATATATGAAGTCCCCATTTCAAGTGAAAAATTTCCATTGATCTTCATTTTCTGACAGTTTTCCAACCACTTTAATACAACTCCTGTTATCATATAATTCTATTGATTCAAAGGCCCTTTTCAGATTTATAAAAACACTTTTAACAATTTTACCATCATCTATATCTTTTTTCCACAAGTTGCAAACTTACTGGCACGCAGACTCTAGAATGATTACGTCTAAATCCCGATTGATTCACGTGTAGAATATGTCGTTTATTCAAATACTTGGTTAAGTGTTCATGTACTAAAATTTCAATGATTTTCTCAATGACTTTATACTCGGTTTCGAGGCATTTATTATCAGTCACTCGTAAGAAACAAACGACAGAAACAGTATTGAAAAGGGAAACATTCGCAATTGAATATTGTTTTGAAAAATAATATCACCATTGCAGTGATTCAGACATTCGGAACTGAATACTGTTGCCATGCAAGATTCTACTAATGTTTTCTGATTGGCTGGTGAATGAAAGATCTTATTTAACAGCTAATCAGAAAACAGTACGCGATGTACACGAGAATTATTTGCCTTTGTCTTTTGAAAAATTTGCCATTCTGTCAAAAAATATATATCTAGTACGAAAACGCTCGCACAGTGATTGGCGACTCCAGAATCCAAACAGAATTGAAATTTACTACTTCATTCATAAATGCGACCAGTGGTTCTTCTTGTCTTCTACTCTTCAAAATACGCACGTAACAGCTCGGTGTTTAGTTTTAAGAACCTGCAAAAGACAAAGACAATAAATAATGTTCAAATTGATTCTCTTGCACATCGCGTACTGTTTTCTGCTTGGTTGTTATGTAGGATCTTTAATTCACCAGCCAATCAGAAAAAACTAGTATAATCTAACAAACTTTCGTTCGTAGACAGCCTTGTAAACCGTACATTCGAGAATCTTGCTTGGCAACGGTGTTCAGTTCACGTGTTCTGAATGCCTGCATCACTACAATGGTAGTGATATTATTCAAAACAATATTCAATTGAAAATGTTTCCCTTTTCAATACTGTTAGTGTCGTTTGTTTCTTACAAGTAACTGTGATAATTATGATAAGTACCTCAAAGCAGAGTATAAACTCAACTAGTTCTGACTTTATCGCCAGTTTTGATTTAACAAAGTTGTTTTCTTCACTTTAAAATTGAATATATATCTAAGGCAGCCTGCAATGCATACATTTACCACAAAATCAGTTCAACATTCCATATTATTCAAATGTCGAGTTAAATGTTTATTGGATTCGGCAATTGCCAAAGTTTTCATCTGAGTATGTCACCTGAAATTAGGCGGGTGGTGATACCCAAAATGTTGTCAAATTTTACAAAGAACAAAACATGTTTAAAAAAATAACATATTTTTAATCAGTGTAATTCGTTATACACTCGTTATTCACGGGTGTGCAAGAGGTTAGATTACACTCTGTATATACAGTTCTATACAAATATTTTAAGGGCGTATTCCTGGGGTCAAAATAATACTTTTTTTTTCATTAACATGTGTTCTAAAATATACCCCCTCCAAGCTACAGACAATCGAAAATTTTTAATTGTGGCTACAATTATACATTACGGTTATAACATACCATATTTTAGTTTGTTACTTTCCTTATCTCCCCTTTCATTTACCAGCGATTTTCTCGAAAAGGGTAAGCTGATTCCTAAAAATATAATAGGCCAAAATTTTGGGTTTTTTCATGGCCAACTTAATGGTGATGTTTAATTTTTTTTTTTGAAATAGAAAATGTTTGCCATAAAAACTGTAGGCAACCCTCATTCACCCCCTTGAATTAGAATTACCTTATTTTTGAAACAAGAAATGAATAGAGCGTCCAAAAACCAAGGTCCTGTACATTTTCCGAACATTTGATGCATAATTGTAGCCACAATTCAAAATTTACGATTTTTGTCGAGCAACTTGCGATGTCTGTAGCATGGAGGGGGTGAATTTTAGGACACATGTTTATGGGAAAAAAAAGTTTCATTTTGACCCCAGTAATACGCCCTGAAAATATTTGTATTCAGTTTTGTAACACCCTGTATATATTTATTTTATCGAGTTTTTGCCTTCCAGGTAACGTTGACGTTTTGGATAGTTCAGATGCGGAAGTAGCTGGTATAGATTTTCACGCGGTGAATATGAGATCTAACAAGAAAAAACGAGATGACATTCCGAGGCCGATGAGCTGGGAAGGGGAACTTTCAGACGGTGAAAGAGATGGTATGTGCATCGATGAAGAAAATTCAACACAGGTGAGTTATTTGTCAGCAGTCGAATATCTTTTCCTGTTTTGCGTGATTTTCAATGCGTACTATACATGAATCCCAAGTCAAAACGCGACGCTCTTCCTGTACTTTCGATGACGAGGAACATATTCTTTCAATTCTTCTTTTCTAGCATTTCAAAGCATTTAAACAATTTTGTAGGTCTTGTACTTTTCACATACACTTTGAAAACCTATTTTTGTAAAAAATTAGCCTTTGGTCATAATGTTACCTCAGCAACATCAGTAATGACATGCTTGCATTATTGAGGAAAAATTCGTCTCAGAAACTACACTTTTTAAGTCTAAATAACGTTTGGTGTTCATTCAAAATGCATGTTGGGAGTTGTGTTCAAGACAAAAATGTATTCCTCGTTAATTTTTCGGTTTCCGTCATTCTGTTTTGTTCTCTTCAAGGTACCGGAGAATCTATCGTTAGGCCACTCGAAACCTCCAATCATAAACGACACGAAAGATAGTCCTATTCTCCGACTGAAACAGCCACCGATGGGCAACTATTCCTTGCACAGCACGCCGAGCAACTCACCTTTACTTAGTCAACGGCATCCTGTTACAGGTATAAAAAAACACGTCCATATCAATTGAAAAATTTTTCAATGCTGTGTGCTTTTCGATGAACACTGTATATGCATTCAATTTAATTCAGGTGTACCGATCATAAGCCACAAGGATCTCATGCATAAGGCTCTGAACGTTCCTCCAACGCCGAGTCCCGATTCGGCGATCCATTCGGCCTACAGCGTGTTCAGTTCGCCGAATCAGAGTCCTTTGACGCAGCGACATATCACCCTTACCCCCAACCTGAGCAGAAACAATAGCGACGCATCCCATTCGAGTTGTTGCAGTTACAGCAGCGTGTCCGTTTCCGTGTCGCCGACGCAACAGTTTTCTCCCACCCATAGTCCCATACAGGTGAGTCAAAATTTTTTTATCGCTTGTCGATCACGACGTGCTATTGATAAAAAAAAAACGTTTGAAATAAACGTTGAATCTGCCACAATAATTATATATCTACATATTTTGACTTCTGTTATATATGGCATTATTAATGCATTCGTTGTTCTGTGATGACCATTCTCGAACCTTATCAATATAAAGTTTATGGAAATGTTCAGGAATTTTAGTGTTGTGACTGTATTAGGGGTCTGTATAATTCCCCTTTCTATATATATAAACTCAATAGCATGTGTAGGTAGATGATATTATTTCTAGATGAAGTTATACGGAAGGCCAAAAGGTTACACGGGAATGCTTGGTGGACTCATTAATCAGTAAACGAATTCCCAAACAGCTTTGATGAAAAGGATTACAAAATCGCCCATCTTAGAAATTATGACATTTGAAAAAACACGTATAAATAATCAATAATGACGAGATAACGGATAAAGCTGGTAGTCATCCACAAAATTCAATAAACACTATGGATAAATTTGAAAAAAAAAACACTTTTCCGAGGCCTACTAAGGATCATTTATTGGGTCTAAATTTCGAGGATTCTTTTAAATCGAAACAGTAGACAGCGTATTCGATTCAGCGTCTCAAATATCTCTATACTTCATAGTTTGAGCACGGTATCTTTCATAGGCTGTTTGTTAAACAATGGCAAATTTTTTGAGTATGGATTTTCCGTTTTGTACACAAGTCGGTGGTGTTTACTTGATAGAAAAGTAACCATTCAATAGAGTACTACAAGAAATTAAAGTTTCACAACCTCCTCATTACTAGGATTTGTTTCCTCTTGATAGCAACAAACAAAAATGCAATTGCGAAACCTTTAGATCAGAGAGGGGGTTATATAGAGTAAGAAAATTTGTTTTACCATATTCACCTGTTCCGTGGTCCGGTGCCCACCTTGCACATCTACTGAGCACGTCCCTGGGAATATATTGGAATAATTTATAAACCTGATTATTATTTTAAAATTTATTCGTCAAGCTCACATGGATTCAATTTATGTAGTCGATGAAAACATGTCTAAGAGTAATCTACATCGGTCCCCTCTTTCAGTCGAATGCTATAGGGAACATTGTGAATCGAATTATCATTGGCCACTCTTTTCTCGGCCAGCAAGTCCTTGATGAGTCTCTTCCTGTACTTCTTGAACTTCTCCTTTTCCATGTAGGTTTTGAATATTTGCTTCGTCGTCGGTATATTCTTGTTCAGGAATTGTTGAACCCTGTTCCAGATATTATCCGTGTTGTTTTTCAGTATCCAGTATCGCGGCACCAACAGACAATTTGTAGGCGTTATCGCTACGACGCGTCTTCGATGGAACTCCTCGCCAATGTTGAAACAAGCGCCTTCGCTCAACTCGCAAACTTTCATGAAATGAGTTTCTATCTTGTAGTTCTTGCTGGGGGCCAACATGGTGACATTTATGATGGCAGACGCCTCCGACGTCAATGACATTCTCTTCTTCTCTTCGACAGATTCGAGGTCCATTATACCGTATCCGACGTTTTCATTGTAGCCGCCGGCGGTGTCATCGAGATATTTCTGGAAGATTTTGCTCATTTCGTCTTCTTCTTCGTGTTGTTCACTGTCAATCTCCTTAGACTCGAACAGTCCGTATTTGTAGATGCCCTTTTCGTTTGTGACCTTCAGCACCAAGTGTTCGATGATGCAACAAGTCCCTTTGGTTATGAAATATACGTATGAAGGTAAACCTGCCTCGTCCCCTAGGAGGGTTTCGTCTGCTGTGAACGATTTCACCCTGGACATGATGCTGCACTCTCGTTTGGTCACGGCATCCCAGTTCTTGAAGTAGGAGAATCGGTTCATTATTTTCTGGATTTCTATCCAGGCTTTCATGACAGTCTCTTTCAGGACTGTATCGAAATCCTCCCGCTTTATCATCAGCAATTCACAAGGCGTCAGGGTTGTGATTGTGGCCAGCCTTACTATGCCGTGGATTAGAGCCACTTCCCCGAACATAGTACCTGTAACAATCGTATAATCATTGGGTGGTTGATTTGTTTGAAAATATGAACAGGATGTTCATAAAATCAGATGTGGAATCATCTGCGACTTGAAGATAAACTATCTTCCATCGTTCAAGATAACCTCTTGTGGGGTATTCATGTTGAAAAGAGAAACATTCTCAATTGAATATTGGATAGAAAGATTTTTCTGTTAATTGAATTATCCACAAAGTTATTTTTTGTCGAGTAGTTGTTAGGTTAGGTTAGGAAAACAGAAAACAACTACTTCCCCGGGTAAAGCCACGCAGGACATTGAACTACATCTTTAGCCGGGGAAGTAGTTGTTTTCTATTAGATATTCACAAAAAATCGTGATTTTTCAATTCACAGAAAACATTTTCTATCCAATATTTAATTGAGAAAGTTGCTCTTTTCAACATTGAGTGGTGTTACGAAAATAAGTAGAGTACGCCCCTATTCATCCCGCACGTGCTTGACGAAGCGGCCGTTGGGGTTTTCCGATGACGTCATGGAGCCATCGATATTTTCCACGAATTGCTCGATGATTTTGGAAGCTAGGAGCGAGGATATATAGGTCGGGCGTTTCGCAGAAGCATCAGTCATTCATTGAAGTAGTATTTTTATGTTGCGTGGTGGTAGGTGGTAGGAACGGATATTTCCAAAAAGATTGTAGGGTGAGATTAACATCATGTCTGTCATCACCTTGAAAGACACCCCCACGTTTCAACTCACCTACGAGGACAGGATCGCCAAAGAGTTAAGAGAAAACTGTTTCAAATGTGGTAGGAGCAGACATTTCCAGAAAGATTGCAGGGTGACGTTACCGTCAGGTTCGTCATCATCCCGCACGTCCCTACTCACTGGATTAACTAGAGGCACGCGGGTTAGTGAATGCGAAGTTAGAAGAACTACTGATAATCCGCCAAGCGGGGAAAAGACTAATCAGTATTATACTACGCCTAGGACGACCAAATAGTAATGTATCTTAGAGCATCCGAGCAAAGTCAGAGAAAAAGGTACCGCCAAGGAGTTGTCGGCATCAGACCTGAGGATCACTGGACTAACGCACATATGACAAGACCAAGCCGATCCAAACATTGGGGACTTTGTTCATTGGAAAGAGGCCGGAACTGGCGGACCCTGCTGGATAAATATTTCCGACAGAGAACTCATCTTCAAGGCAATGTGAGCACAATGGGAATCCCTGTGGAAAATGGACTACCATTTCTTATGACGGACGATGGCAATAAATACAGCCTTGTTGCAATGGACCAATTCAGCTTACGCCATTCCAGACTAGGAAGCCAGGTCATTACTGGACAACGTGTTCCAATGAAGCTACGTTCCGACCAAGGAAGGAATTTCGAGTCGAAGTTATTCAAAAAAGTTTGTGAGCTGCTGGGCATCAACAAGACCAGAACCACGGCACCTCACGCCCAGTCAGATGGCATGGTTGAAAGATTCAATCGAACTATGAAAGAGCATCTTTCCAAGGTAGTGGAAAAACATCAAAAGGACTGGGACAGACACCTGATAATTTTTCTGATGGCCGTCCACGATTCAACCAAACTAGCATTGCCCTGTGACTTGGTGTTCGGTTTACCAAGTCCGCTGAAAGAGCTCGAAAGAGGTTGATACTGGCAAGTGACATGATGAGAGTTCGTTATGATTTGAAAGCTAATTCAGGAGGATTCAAAGGAGGTGACCAGGTTTGGCTGTACAACCCACGTAGGAAGGAAGACCAGTGTGAAGTTAGCAGCCACTTTCCAGCAGCCATTTTCTCCCCAGCAGCCAAACGACCAGTGGCGGCGGTTATAAATAAAATACATTGAATATAGTATTGAACAATTGGGAATGAGTTTCTCACCGCTACCGCATATCGTCTTATATGTGATGTTCATATAATTTGCCTTAAAAGATATTTGAACCATTAATGAGCTTATACTCTAAAATATTAAAAGTTAAAAAAAGTTTTTTTTCCTGCGAAGGAAAGAAATAGCCGCGTTCATAATTGGCAGATAGTGTTTTATATACCAGAAGAGTACACTGTATGATTTGGGAGGCGTCCAAGGGGTGGTTCCACCCTCACGAAAACGATTTTTCTATGAAGGAAAAAAATAGCCGCGTTTATATTTCTAAGAGAGTATTTTATATACCAGAAGAGTGCACTGTATGTGTTGAATTATATGATCCTTTAAGTACTAACTCACTCTGTATATGTTTTAAGAAAACAAAATGATTATGTCATGTTGATCTTATAACTTGTCATTAAATACTTTTTCATTAAGAGTTCTTATTCAATCTGTGTGATTTCCAATCAACAACTTTCTGCTAGTTTGAGTCAGAGTTAAACTAACTGAACTTCGATTTGGGAGGCGTCCATGGGGTGGTTCCACCCTCATGAAAACTTAAAAAAATCGATTTTTCTATGAAGGAAAAAAATAGCTGCGTTTACATTTCTAAGAGAGTGTTTTATATACCAGAAGAGTGCACTGTATGAACGACTTCGATTTGGGAGGCGTCCAAGGGGTGGTTCCACCCTCATGAAAACTTAAAAAAATCGATTTTTCTATGAAGGAAAAAAATAGCCGCGTTTATATTTCTAAGAGAGTGTTTTATATACCAGAAGAGTGCACTGTATGAACGACTTCGATTTGGGAGGCGTCCAAGGGGTGGTTCCACCCTCATGAAAACTTAAAAAAATCGATTTTTCTATGAAGGAAAAAAATAGCCGTGTTTATATTTCTAAGAGAGTATTTTATATACCAGAAGAGTGCACTGTATGAACGATTTCGATTTGGGATGCGTCCAAGGGGTGGTTCCACCATCATGAAAACTTAAAAATCGATTTTTCTATTGGGAACACCTGTGAATTATACTTATTTTCGAAGAGGCGGCAAATAGATTTCCTGTGATAGAAAATGATGGAAATAGTAAAAACTGGCGACAGCATGAGGGTGGAACCACCCCTTGGACGCCTCCCAAATCGAAGTCGTTAATACAGTGTACTCTTCTGGTATATAAAACACTATCTGCCAATTATGAACGCGGCTATTTCTTTCCTTCAGGAAAAACTTTTTTTAACTTTTAATATTTTAGAGTATGAGCTCATTAATGGTTCAAATATCTTTTAAGGCAAATTATATGAACATCACATATAAGACGATATGCGGTAGCGGTGATAAACTCATTCCCAATTGTTCAATACTATATTCAATGTATTTTATTTATAACCGCCGCCACTGGTCGTTTGGCTGCTGGGGAGAAAATGGCTGCTGGAAAGTGGCTGCTAACTTCACACTGGTGGAAGAAAGGCTTATCCCCCAAACTAACACCGTTTTGGGAAGGACCGTACGAGGTGAATAAGAGGATCAACGACGTGGTTTACAGAATCCAACCCAGCCCTGAAGGTTGGTCACCTCGAAAGATTGAAGACCCAACATGGCGAACCAATGACTTTTGATCGGGACGAACCATGGAGATCTTTCCACAAATTGCTGGAAGATTTTGGAAGCTAGGAGCGATTTGACTTCGGCTATTGTTGCGAAATTTTTCAGATGCTAGGAAATCGTGAATTACGTTTTCTGGGGAAATGGAGGGCTCACTTACCACCCGAATGAAGTAGTTCACTTATCATTATGAAGTAGCATTATAACTTACCCGCTCCTAACGTGCCGGAATCCTCTTCGATCCACTCTTGCAGGAATTTGTCGTAATGTCTGACGGTAACGCTGGCCTCTCCTGATAACATGAAATACATCGCCCAAGGCGTATGGTCCTGTTTAACGATTTGTCTGCCGGGACCGTAGTACACGAAGTATGTCACTGCCGCCAGTTGACTTTTCACGTTCGGGGGGTATCTCCTGAAGCATTTCATCCCGCCTATGACTTTGCTGAGTAGTTGCTTCTCCTCCTCGGTCCTGTCTTCTTTCCGCTTGCACAGTATGGATTTTTCTTCGATCGTTAGGGAGCTCTTCTTGACCTTTTTTCTGGTTAGTAGTTGGATGTTCTTCATAACGTTGTCGCTTATTCCCCCCACCTGTGGGACATCTCCTATCCAGTAAAGGTTGGACACCACGAGTCTCACGATGGCTTTGAATCTCCGGCGTGCCCGGATTCGGCGAATCGATCTTTCTTCGACTGTGAGGGATGGTGGATTTTTCGCTCTTGTGGACATTTTCGCTTAGTTTGTGACGGAATTCGAAATGGGATCAAACTATGTTGTCACTACGAAACTTGAAAAAAAAATGACTTTGGCATTTTCATCGACAGTATACAGAATGTTCAAACGACTCCTTCGCGACAAATACATCTAGGTCACATCACATCACGTCTCCTTTCCAGTTTGTAATTTAGAGTAATGCTCGAATTCATCAACGAATTGGATAACCAAACTATCGAGACTGAAATATGTGATAATTTTCATGATTATTTTCGAATGAGATTGGATAAGGAACATCACACTTTGGGAGTGATACATTTCAATATACGGAGTCTAAGAAAGCATATGGATGAACTACTTGTATATATACAAATGGCCAAAGACTCACTGGACATAATTGTACTTTCAGAAAAAAGAATAATTGATTCGGTAAGTAACTTTTCGATTCCTAACTTCACCCAATATTACAACGAATCAACTATAAATAAATGTGATGGGACCTTGATTTACATTAAAAACAACATATCACGATGTAACAACAGTGGAAATAAATGACAGTCGTTTCCTAAGAGCAACTTTCACCACTAATCATCTATCAAAACAGAACAAAATAGGGCTAACAGCATATTACAGACCTCCCGCGACAAACAGTAGTGAATATATTGAAGATTTGGAAAACTACCTATCCACCTTAAATAAAAAAAACATTTTTTGGGGAATAAACATAAATTTATTAAATATCCATAATAATGAAACAAACTACTACTTGAACATTCTAGGTTCCAATGATTTTATCTCGTACATAAACAAACCAACCAGAGTAACTGAAGATACAAAATCCGCTATTGATCATATTTTCATAAGGACAGAAACTTGTTTAAAAAACAACGTATCAGTTTCACCAATCATTTTTTGTACAGACATGACAGACCACTTTACCCCATTTGTAAACCTTACTTTCCCAGAAAACAAAAACCAAAAACAACCCAAACAAAATAAAATAAGGCAAAATATCCACTATAAAAAATTGAACGCATTACTTTCAACAGAAACATGGGAAAGTATTTTACTTGAAACGAACCCGCAGCAAAGCTATGACATTTTCATTAGTAAATTAGTAAATCACATAAATTCATCCACTTCTGAACAGTCATTAAAGAAAAACAAATCAATCATCAAAATCAAACCTTGGATTACCACAGGGCTAGTGACTCCATAAAACATCGAGATAACCTAAAAAAACAACTCCTGAAAGAATATTCAACAGAGTTAGTATCGGAATATAAAACTTACAGAAATAAATTAAACTCCCTGTTAAAAACACAAGAAACGAGTACTACAAAACACAAATAAATCAGGCAGGTTCAAACTATAAAAAAATATGGAACATAATAAACAATATACGAGGTGGAGATCAAAATAATGCAGCAAAAGCAAACGAATTTAATAGATTTTTTGTTAACATAGGTAAAAACATGAGCCAAAAAATACCAAAGACAAACTTACCCAAAAACTTTTCAACAGATATTAAAGTAAATCAATCCTAATTTTTGGACCCTACAACAAATAATTGGTCATGATAATAGCAAATCTAAAGAATAACTCCGCACCAGGACCAGATAGGATAAACTCAAAAACATTGAAAACTATTCATACCAATATTTTAATGCCACTTGTCCACATAATTAATCAAATTTTCTCTACGGGGGTCATACCGTGGCAATGGAAAATTACCAATGTAACACCAATTTTCAAAGCAGGAAAAAAATCGCAAATCAATAACTATAGACCTATATCTATCATAAATACTTTAGCGAAAGTATTCGAACAATGTGTCAAGAAAAGACTGATTGAATTTCTTGATAAGCACCATATAATAACAGACAGACAATTTGGTTTCGTGAAAAACTCGAATACAGAAAATGCCATTATGGATTTTCTTGAAAATGCCGTGAAGGCCATGGACAGGTCAACCAAATGCTTAGCCATTTTTTTGGACCTGGCCAAGGCCTTCGAAACGGTTGATCACGAATTATTGATGGAAAAAATACATAACTATGGTATTCGAGGAAATGCACATGTGATGATGAAAAACTACCGATCCAATCGAATCCAACGGGTGAAAATCGGGAACGAAATAAGTGAGGAACAAACTGTAAAAACGGGTATACCACAAGGGACAGTTTTGGGGCCGATGCTCTTTCTTGTTTACATTAACAGCATAACAAAAATCAACAACTTTGTAGGCGATTTAATATGTTACGCCGATGATACTGTACTAATTTACACGGGACCATCATGGCAGGAAATAAAAAATATAACAGAAACAAACAAAAAATATACTTATGGCTGAATATTAATAAGTTATCGCTTAATGTAGATAAGACAAAGTATCTGACCTTTTCCCCCACCCTCCGTGACCAACCAAAAGAATTTAATTTGAAAATGCACAAACCACTCTGTAATAACCAGTACACTTGTGACTGTCAGACCATAGATCATACTACTTCAACAAAATACCTTGGAGTCATACTAGACCAACACTTAAAATGGACGGAGCATATTAACTTCGTTACAAAACGGCTCCGGGTACTAATGCACACCTTTTATGAACTACGCGACATACTATAAAAAAAAAATCTTGTTGTACTTTATACGTCTCTTGCCGAATCTATTATCAAATATTGCATTCCTGCATGGGGTACAACATTCAAAGCAGCCATCAGTCCGTTACAAACCGCCCAAAACATTTGACTGAGAATAATTTTCAAAAAAATTGACTGTTTTCCACAAATAAGTTATATCAAGAAACTAACATTTTCAATATTCACTCACTATACACTTATAACTGCCTATTAAGAATGTTCCATTCACAAGAAAAAATACACACACATACATTCAAAAGAAACCCGATCAAAAATGAACTTGGAGGTACAAACTGAATTTTTCAATAAAACTGTCACACAAAATTCTTTTCTTTTCTATGGCCCAAAAATATTCAACATTCTTCCAAAAAATCTGAAAGTTATAAAATCCCTTAAAATATTCAAAAAAGAAATAAAAAAGTATGTACAAAATCACCCTGATAAATTTCCACTTTTTTACGGAATTACATATTAGTGAATGTGTGTCGTGCATATAAATAAGTTTTGCACCTTCTTTCACAATAATTACATACCAAATTGTAGAGCAAAATCAACACGTCTTGAATTGTCCAATCTCATTCGAATCCTAATCTGTAACCTAATCTAAATCTTTACCCTACATGCGAATGTCATTCATAAAAACATACATGGTAAATGCCTTACTGAATTAGATATCACAACACAGGCTTCAAAGCCTAGCGTGAGTCTACTCCAGTAATGCATCTAAATATAGAATTCCATTTGTTAAATAAAAACAGCCATTATAGATATAAGAATTGTAAACCAATTTGAGAATGGTACTAATGACAAATATTGTATTATTTATATTGAATAAATTTTGATTTGATTTTTGATTTGACATACAGCCAGAAATTGATTCATTGAGTTATTTCGAGTAAATATAAAGTTAGCGTACACATGCTCTCTGGATATAGGTAAATAACTTTTCTCACGTGTTTTCGTCTCCTGAACACGATACCGGAAGAAAAATGCGGCGGTCTCATACCGTTTCCGAATTAGAGCGCTTTTCATTTTTTTTATTCATTTTCAATCACCGTTTTCTCGCACAAAAATCATTCAAAACGCCCCCTTCTTTTTACCAGCATAAATAATACACCTTAAAGCACTTATTTTCGGCACAACTTCGCACAAATTTATCGAAAAAATCACCCTTCTTACACAGTTCCAAATTTAGTAACTTTCCTTTTATTTTCATGTTGGTAATAAATTAATCACCGCCAACTTTTCGCATTCAAATATGAGTAATAGTTTCCCATTCATTTATGTTTGCAATTGTTTTTGGGCACCATGATTCATTTATTACCAACATGAAGAAAAAGCGAAAATTACTAAGTATCATCTGTCAGATGTGTGAAGTTTGTTTATTTGGAACTGTGTAAGAAGGAGGATTTTTTCGATGGAAACGGCAATATTTTGTGCGAAGTTTTGCTGAAAATAAATAATTTAGGGTGTATTGTTTATGCTGGTAAAAAGAAGGAAGCATTTTGAGTGAGAAAACGGTGCTTGAAAATGAGGTTAAAAAAAATGAAAAGTGCTCTAACTCGGAAACGGTATGATTCCGCCGCATTTTTCTTTTTCCGGATTCGTGTTCAGGAGGCAAAAACGCGTAAAAACAATTTTTCACCTACATTCAGAGAGCATGTGTACGCTTACTTTATATTTACCTTATTTCGTAACATTTTCCTTCCCTCTCTTAATGTTCTTTTGGAAGCCAACGCGAAGCCATTGTTGGACAATTTTTAGCAGCCGAAGCCATTTGTGCCGATTCGATTTACCTTTCAAAAACATCGTACCTTGCTAATAATGAATGCACTCTACATATTTCCTATAAAACATATATTTCCACAGATATACCGAGTGTAAACGTAAACTTTAGACAAGGCTATGGTTTCTAGAGTTCCGAGGGTATGAGATCCAAACTTGGCAGGGGTGTTGGATTCAAGAATTGAAAATTTTCTCAATATTTCGGATTTTTCCATCACTTCCGGTGGAAAACCCTGTATATTTTTACCTGTTTGGATTCTAGGGACGATTCTGAGTACGATCACATAGTTTTGAGAAGAAAAATTGGTAAACTTGATTTTTCAGAAACATTTTTATTTTTGCGTCTAGAGTGCTTTGGACCCACTTCAACCAATCTGATGGACAGGAAATGACCCCAACTTAGTGATTTCAAAAGGAAAACCCTGTATATTTTTACCTGTTTGGATTCTAGGGACGATTCTGAGTACGACCACATAGTTTTGAGAAGAAAAATTGGTAAACTTGATTTTTCAGGAGCATTTTTATTTTCGCGTCTAGAGTGCTTTGGACCCAATTCAACCAATCTGATGGACAGGAAATGACCCCAACTTAGTGATTTCAAAAGGAAAACCCTGTATAGTTTTACCTGTTTGGATTCTAGGGACGATTCTGAGTACGATCACATAGTTTTGAGAAGAAAAATTGGTAAACTTGATTTTTCAGGAGCATTTTTATTTTCGCGTCTAGAGTGCTTTGGACCCACTTCAACCAATCTGATGGACATGATAGGCTAAGAGCGGGCTGCAGAAAACCTGGCTAATCGAGTAACAGAATGAAATGTTTTCAAAATGTTAGAACTCGTAGCAAACATAAGAAGAATCATTGACTGCCTGGGCAAAAGTTGTGTATGAGTTTTGTATGGCGTTTTTTCGGAAAAAGCAACCATACTAATGTAGCAACAGATTGGTAATACTTTCAATATCTTCAGAGTTGTTTAAGCGGTCTAAGGCGCCAGATTTAAACTGGTTCACGAAAGGGGGCGTGGGTTCAAACCCCAGCTCTGGCAGCTTTTTTTTTTTTTTCCTCCGAAATTGAAAAATTATTTGTTTGGGGCTAATATTCGCCCCAAAACAAATCATTTCTCATGTCTAAGAGCTGGTTGCAGAAAACCTGGCCAATCGAGTAACAGAATGAAATGTTTTTACAAGCTTTTATTCAATTTCACATATGTATATATTTTTAGTTCAAATCTTGCAAGTGAATTTTGACCCACTTCTAGTTTTGCGATCAACGTGAAATTTGGCAGGTGTTCATAATTCCGTTGACAATGCATTATTGAAAAGAAAAAACGAAATGGCGGTTCCAATATGGCGAGTTTTGTGATTATATTGAAAAGAAGTTGTTGGGTTAGGTCTCTTTTAGAAAACCAATATTTCTCAGTTAGC
The DNA here is from genome assembly GCA_018342105.1 of Gonioctena quinquepunctata. NCBI lineage: Eukaryota > Metazoa > Arthropoda > Insecta > Coleoptera > Chrysomelidae > Gonioctena > Gonioctena quinquepunctata. The sequence goes on along the minus strand of JAFIRS010000711.1, from coordinate 359,365 downwards.
CAACGTTTCGGCAGTATATTTCGCCATACTCAGGGCTCTAAAATATAAAATTATGGACCATTACAAAAGAAAAGTTGCACAAGAACAATTTTTATGAAAGTAAAAATAAGAACGTGTAAACGTTTATAGTTGAAATTATAATTCTTGAATATTGATACCAGCTCAAATTCCGAAACCAGTCTTGAGAAAGAATTTTATTGTAGACTTACATGAGTGAATTTGATTTTCTTCGTCAAAAATACAACGTCGTCAAAAATACAAACATGTGATTATAGTTCGATTCTATTCGAAATTAGTATGTGGGGGTTTTTGGGGTTGGATATCATGATTAATTTGTGTAAACTCATAATTCAAGATGGCGGCTCCAATATGGCGATGACTTTTGTGATTATAGTCCGATTCCATTCAAAATTGGTGTGTGGGGGTTTTTGGAGTCGGACATCATGATTTCTTAGTCGAAATTCATGAATTCAAGATGGCGGCTGCAGGAAGGCGATGTGTTTTGTTATGATGGTCCGATTTCATTCAAAATTGGTACATATATGGGTTTTTTGGGGTCGTAGATAATCAATTTTTGTCAGAATTCGGTAAGATTACGGATTTTATGAATGACTAAAAAAAAATGATTGAAAAAAAAAATCAAGACAAAAAAGGAAAAAATAATGTCTTTAATTGTTTGACCTAGGTTATTCTATGAGTAACAGATTCACAAGCTTGGCAAGATTTTGAATCTGTTACTCACAGAATAATCTAGGTCAAACAAAGAAATGATGTTTTCCTTTTTAGTGCATTTGTATGAAAGCTTGTCTTGATTTTTTTCTCAATCATTTTTATTTAATTCTTTTTATTCATTCATGAAATTCGCCATTCTATCGAATTCTGACAAAAATTTATAATCTACGATCTCAAAAAAATCCACATACCAATTTTGAATGGAATCGGGCCATGATAACAAAACAGTTCGTCTTCTTGGAGTCGCCATCTTGAATTCATGAATTTCGACTAAGAAATCATGATGTCCGACTCCAAAACCCCTCAAACATCTTCAACTTACAAAAACTCGTTGTTGCGGAGCCCTGAAGATGAATTCAACGTTTCGAATTTTATTAAATTAATAAAATTCGAAACGTTGGCTGAGAAACAATAGTTTTTCTTCAACCATACTGATTCAAATCTCAACAAACCTTCTGAATATTATGCAAACCAATATCGATAATTACAAATCCTATATGAAAATATTTATATTGTTTAGGTATTTTGTTCTGATTTGTTGAAAATATAAACAGGATGTTCATAAAATCAGATGTGGAATCATCTGCGACTGAAAGATAAACTTTAGTCACTATCTTCCATCGTCAAGATAACCTCTTGTGGGGTATTCATGTTGAAAAGGGAAACATTCTCAATTGAATATTGATAGAAATATTTTTCTGTGAATTGAAAAATCCACGATTAAAATGAATTATTTTTTGTGAATGTCTAACAGAAAACTACTACTTCCCCGGCTAAAGCCACGCTGGACATTGAACTACATCCGATAGATAATCTGAAAAGGCCCTAACTCAAAAAAAAAAAATCCGAAATTGAAAATTTGCATTTTCATTAAGATAGTTATTTGATTTTTTTCTTTTGAGTTAGGGCATTTTCAGATTATCTATCAGATGTAGTTCAATGTCCAGCGTGGCTTTAGCCGGGGAAGTAGTTGTTTTCTGTTAGACATTCACAAAAAATAACTTCATTTAATCGTGAATTTTCAATTCGAAAAATCTTCTATCAATATTCAATGAAATCTTTCAACATGAATACCCAAAGATTATCTTGACGATGAAGATAGTGACTAAAGTTATCTTCAGTCGCAGATGATTCCACATCTGATTTATGAACATCCTGTTATATTTCAACAAATCAATCTATCATACCCATGACGGGTTTTAAAGTCAGAAAACACAATTTCAAAGTGTCTCCCCAAAAGAAATGATTCTAACTTTTTCCATCTTTGCAAAGTGAGATTGCTTCTTGAAAATGTGTTTCCCATTTCTTCCGGTCTTCCTGATGATCGTGGAAGCGTGAAATAGATTTTCGTCGACAAAAATGTATTGAAGACCTAGTGAATGCGATGTCTCTCCTGCGTCAATGTTACGAATGTTTTCTGGTCAGTACTCTCTTTTGGAAAACATTCTTCTTTGCCTCATTCATCTTTATGAGTTCTTAATTAAGACTGGAATAGAAAATCAAATAACTATCTGAATGAAAATGCAAATTTTCAATTTCAGATTTTTTTCTTTTGAGTTAGGGCCTTTTCAGAATATCTATCAGATGTAGTTCAATGTCCAGCGTGGCTTTAGCCGGGGAAGTAGTTGTTTTCTGTTAGACATTCACAAAAAATAACTTCATTTTAATCGTGGATTTTTCAATTCACAGAAAAATCTTTCTATCAATATTCAATTGGGAATGTTTCCCTTTTCAGTATTTTGTTCTCTTTATAATTCTCCTCAAAAATAATCTATTCAATTGTTATATGGAAAATGTAAAAAAACAATGGATTGTCCACTCTAATGTTTTTGAGTTTAGAAGAGTAAGATAATAATAATTATTCTAATTATGAGATACCAGAAATTAATCCGATTGGAATGAGGTTTTCCCTAGTTATAACAATTTTTAATAAAAAAATGGATTTCTCCAACTCCGGATAATTAGAAAGGTAACTGCAAAATATTGTGTGTATATAGAATCTCAAGGATCAGTGATTAACTGTCGACTATTTTTGAAGTAATTAGTTATCTGTAAAAGAATAAAATTTATTAACTGCTATACTACAGCGGTTTTTACATTCTTTAATGTGCTTTTAATTGGTGCGATATAATAACTTTTTCATTTGGCACTATTTACTTTTTATTCTTAGCATTGAATTTAGATTGACAATCAGGTCAGTCGTTATAGACATTATTATTTCGACGTTTAGCAAACGTTTTGAAAGCCCTGGTGACTACAACCTTTTCCAAAGTCCGGAAAATTATTGAAAGCCCAATTTTTATGAAATGATTTTTATAATTACTGGAACTGTTATCATTTTTACAAGCTTTTATCTAACTTCACATTTGTATGTATGTACCTATGTATGAAAAGGGAAACATTCAGTGACTAAAGTTTATCTTTCAGTCGCAGATGATTCCACATCTGATTTTATGAACATCCTGTTTATATTTTCAACAAATCTACCTATGTATGTTCAGTTCAAATCTTGCAAGTGAATTTTGACCCACTTCTAGTTGTCCGATTAAAGTGAAATTTGGCAGGTGTTCATAATTCCGGTGACAATGCATTATGGAATTTTTGTCAGAGGAAAAAACAAAATGGCGGACGAGATTTGTAATTATGGTCCGATTTGATTCAAAATTGGTATATGGGGGCTTTTGGGGTCGGGGATTAAAATTCATTAATTCAAGATGGCAGCTCCAAGATGGCCGACGAGTTTCATGAATTTTAGATGGCGGAGATTATCAATTTTTGTCATAATTCGATAAGATGTCGGATTTTATGAATGACTAAAAATGCTCTAAAAAGGAAAAAATAATTTCTTTATTTGTTTGACCTAGGGTATTCTGTGAGTAGAAGATTGAAAAGCGTGCCAAGAATATAAAATAGGTATTCTTGCATGGCATGATTTTGAATCTGCTCTTCACAGAATAACCTAGGTCAAACAATTAAAGAAATTATGTTTTCCTTTTCAGGGCATTTGTATAAAAGCTTGTCTTTTTTTATTCAAGGGTTGAATTTGAAACCTATTAAGAGAAAACATTTATAATTTGGATAACTTCAATGAGAAAAGTTGCAAATTCAAATGTTGAAATAGAAATATATTCTGAAAACACATGTTGATTTGCAACTTTCTATGATAACTGTTTTCGTTTTTCTTAGTTTTTTTTTCTGATGAAGTGATCTCGAAATAATCACAAGTATTTAAATTAATTTGAGCTGTTGAATTGGCAGGAGTTCGGTCGTGTTTTGAAGAAAACCAAAGATTTAAAATAGTCGACGTTTCGAAACTTTTATTGCTTCATCTTCAGGACTCTGAAGTAAAAATAAACATAAAACATATTAACAAAATCATACATGTTAAAATTGAGTCATTAAAAGGTTTCAGAATAAATATAAAATCGTAGGGCAAGGGTAAAAGCTAAAGAAGCCAGGACGGAGCAATGCAATATAAATTCGACATAATGTATAAATACAAGCACAGGTTGATACACACATGAAGTTGAACGAGTGAGTTCACAATACTAAGTGAGGCTTGTCTGTTGTCTGCCTTTTTTTTTGGTATGTGTCTTCTTTATTGATAGTTGTAGGAGAAAAAAAAACAAAAGGAACAAAAACCGAAAAAGAACCTGAACATGAGATTGAAAAAACGAAATGCTACCAATTTGAAAGCTGATTCATACTTTGCCTTTGATTTTCCTTATCAGGTTTAGATACGAGGTGTTTAGGTTTTTGATGTCAGATCTTTTATTAACGCATTTATCTTCATATTCCGTGATTTCTATCATTTCATTGAGGAGCCTTTTTTCTAAAATTGTTTGATGTCCGATAATGTCGGTTGATTCAAAATCAAACGAGTGTAGAGTTTGCTTGGAGCGTTCTGCAAGACTTGTAGGGTTCTTCATGTTTTTTAGAGGATTATGTATATTTTTACAGTCTCTACTGTGCTACGTAATTCTGTCTTTTGAATATCTTTTCGTTTGTCCTAGTATATTTTATTGCAATCGGCAATGGTATTTTGTAGATGATGTTGGATTTTAGTTCTTCTTGGTGTCCGATTTTAATTTTGTGTAGAAATGTTTTTTCGTGTTTTCGCATTTTTGACTAATTTTTTGGTTTTCACTTTCTAGAATTTTTGACAGTTGTGGCGTTAACTTTTCTACAAAGGGTAGTTCAAAATATTTTGTATTAAGTTTCAGTTCTTTTTTTTGATGGGGGTTTCTTTTGTTTGGATATAGTAATTTTTTTATTACAAGATATTGTAGAAAAGTTAACGCCACAACTGTAAAAAATTCCAGAAAGTGAAAACCAAAAAATTAGTCAAAAATGCGAAAACAGCGAAAAAACATTTCTACACAAAATTAAAATCGGACACCAAGAAAGAACTAAAATCCAACATCATCTACAAAATACCATGTGCCGATTGCAATAAAATATACATAGGACAAACGAAAAGATACTTAAAAGACAGAATAACGGAGCACAATAGAGACTGTACATAATCCTCTAAAAAATATGAAGAACCCTACAAGTTTTGCAGAACACTCCAAGCAAACTCTACTCTCGTTTGATTTTGAATCAACCGACATTATCGGACATCAAACAATTTTAGAAAAAAGGTTCTTTTTGGAAATCACAAAATATGAAAACAAATGCGTTAATGAAAGATCTGACATCAAAAACCTAAACACCTCGTATCTAAACCTGATAAGGAAATTCAAAGACAAAGTATGAATCAGCTTTCAAATTGGTAGCATTTCGTTTTTTCAATCTCATGTTCAGGTTCTTTTTCGGTTTTTGTTCATTTTGGTTTTTTTCTCCTACAACTATCAATGAAGAAAACACATACCAAAAAAAAAAGGCAGACAACAGACAAGCCTCACTTAGTATTGTGAACACACTCGTTCAACTTCATGTGTCGTATTTATACATTATGTCGAATTTATATTCATATGTTAACAAGAAAAACCACTTTTAAATGCAAGTATCATTACACTGTAATTAGTGTTTCATTCATCATTATGTCCCTATCTCGTTGATGGGTTTATGTTCCCTTTTTTTAACTTCGTTTTATGTACCTGCATTACATTGCTGCGTCCTGGATTCTTCAGCTTTTACCCTTGCCCTACGATTTTATATTAATTCTGAAACCTTTTATGACTCAATTTTAACATGTATGATTTCGTTAATATGTTTTATGTTTATTTTTACTTCAGAGTCCTGAAGATGAAGCAATAAAAGTTTCGAAACGTCGACTATTTGGAATCTTTGGATTTCTTCAAAACACTGACCAAACTCCTGCCAATTTCAACAGCTTCCATTTCTATTAAATCATTTAAATTAAGTTCTATATACAGTATGGAGTTACGTTATAGTTGTTGAGTTTTTAGTTTGCTGTAGCGAATTTAGTTAATCGTTTTTTTTTTGTAATTTTTGCAATTACTATTAAAACCATATTATTTTTGAATAGAGAATGGAAATGCCTTTCAAATGAGGTGTCACAAGCACCAATTAAAAAGTTTGGGGGTGGCAACTGTCACGCGAAGGGGGTTCAATTTAGGGATTACATTTTTACACGTTACATGTTTACACACTGTGTAAAGGGCGTAAACTAACTCCTTGTACAGTAAATATTCCATCATTTTTTCCAAGTCCTTAATAATCCAGAAAAAATATGTATTAGGTAAGGTTAGGCGAATTTGACAAAAAAAATACGAATTTATAACCACTGTAATTCGTTATAAAATGGCATTATACACCCGTCATTCACAGAGTGCAACAAGTTAGTTTTACACCCTGTATATGAAATAACATGTCCTAACTATATTCCAAACTTGTAGAACTTTTGAGATTTTTTTTTGTCTCGGGGTGAAAACTCTGGAGACACCTTGTATTTCTTCTTGAAAAAGTTCTTGGTATCACGGCCATCGTTGCTTCTGGGTTGGGCGCAAATAGCCCAATTTGTCTATGCCAAATAAGACATTAACAAGCTGGCCGAATTGGTTTAATTTCAAGAAAGTTTCTTTACATCATAATCGGTGTGTGCGTCTATCACATTCGGCAATCTCACTGGACCGGTATTGAGACAAATCGACGATACTCCATTCCATTCAAAACCAACCTGAATAAAGTTAGCTGAACAATGATTATAATGTATCCATGTCGACACAGTTCGATTCGGTAAAACATGCTTTATTGTATTATATGTAAATCGCTGGATCTGAATTATTAATATATTCTCCGAACTGTTAGGTAATGTATTATTTCTCCGTACGATGAATTACAATGAAATGAGTGGGTATTGAATGTTTATTTTTTCAACAAGATGGGTACATTGCTGAAGGCGTGGGGGAATTTTCGTGATCGCAATTTTCTGAGGTATATTTGTCTACCCTGAAGCACAACCGATTATGATAATTTCGCAATTTTTTATCGTCAGATGCATCAATCAATAGTAAATTGCGTTCCAAGCGCCAATGCGTAATTTGATTTACAACTAATGGTATAGTATATCCATTCTCAGTTGGATGGACTGATAAACCCGAGCAAAATATGATAGGATTTGCCGCTTTGACCGAATATGCCGTCCATAGGCTGATACTTATTTTTTAATTCAACTAACTTTTCCTATTTTTGTTTAAATATGTTTTTTCGAATTTGTTATTTTTAATTCCTAGCAAATTCTTCTTTTTTTCCGGGCTTGGGACCGGCAGATGTTATCTCTAAGCGATCTAAGAAATAAAAAGTATCAGAAAATTGTAAATAAAAAAAAACAAATATAACTGTTGATTCAGTGTTCTGAATATTATTAATAATAATGTATTTGTTTAGCATCAAAAGGCATTCTCTGCTGTGCAACATATTTTTTTATGCGAGAACCGTGCGTCAAACGAAAAAAAATTAGGACACCAAATTTGCTCGGAAAGAAATGATGATTTTTTACTTTGAGAAAAAGCAGTGGCGTATCAATTTTCTCTTTAAAATGAATCAGTGCAAATCCCGCACGAACGTCACTGGCAAGAATAAAAAATTATGTTGTACTGCAGACAATGCCTTTTGATGCATATGAGATGCGCACTACGTTTCACAAAAATATCTAGAGTCATTCCACAGTAATTCATAAAAACTTTTTTTTTTCTTAAAACTTTAGCACCCTGTAGTTCAAAAGTTAAGACCTTTTGGACATATGCTCGTATGAAGTTTTTTTCTCAAAATGGACCCAAGAATAATAAAATATTAGCATGTTTTTGAGAAACACCCTGTATATACCGGATGACTCAGGATTTCGGGCCACCCCTGTAACTTCTGCATTGGTGAACGGATTTTTAACCGACGAAACCAAAAAGGAGGAGGTTCTCTAGTCGACGCGTATATTTTTTTTTTAGTTTGACCACGCATAACTTTTTACTGAAACGTCCGATTCCGATAATTATTTTTTCAGTGGATAGGGTGTACTTCGAAGTTGGTCCCATTTGAATATAAAAGATTAAATCCACCACTAAGGGTAGCAAAATGAAGGATATTGATCACTCACCCTCTAAATTCTGTTCCGTTAACCGATTCTATCAGGCATAACTTTGTACTGGGTTCTTCGATTTGGATTATTTTTTTTCATTAGATAGGGTATACCTCATAGTTGATCATATTTGGTTTTCGTATGGAATTATCCACCTTTACGGGTAGAAAAATAGGGGATAATTGATTTTTCACTGGCACACATATGTAGTTGACAATGACAGATCGCTAATGTCATTATTTTTGTTCTCCTACATCCGTCACAATCATTATATTCTATGGGACTTCACCTGCGTAGATACCGTTGCAGCATCACATATAGATTCAACATCCAGAAATGCTGGTGGGGCTGCAGATTCTGCTGAAAAGTCCAAATTGAAAAAATATTCTACTTTAAAAGATCAATACATTTTTTATCCGGTAGCAATTGAAACCTTTGGTTCATTTGGTAGTTATGCCAACGAATTAATCAATCATATTGGACAAAAATTGATCAATAAAACAGATGATCGAAGAGCAAGGACTTTTTGATACAACATATCAGTATCGCCATCCAAAGAGGAAACGCAACGTCAATTCTGGGTTCTATTCCTGCTACTCAACGTTTGGATGATATATTTATTCGTCCACAAAGAATAAATATGTCAAGGAGTATCCATAAGTATATTACTCGGAGTCAAATACCTGAAAAGTATAATTTGGATTCAACCACTTCCAAAAAAATAACGCGATCTACCATATCTTTATCCAACTCGATTTCAAGCAGCCTCCAATCGAGTTCCTTATTGCGGCGATCCAATGATAGAGAAAATCATTGCATAAAAGACTATTCCTTTGAAGATAGCAGTAGCAGTGAGCGCATCTCCCTCAGTTCTGATTCCATCAAACCACTTGTGCTTGGGAGCTCCAAAACTCTTGGTCTTAATGGTTTGAAAAACATTGGCAATACCTGCTTTATGAATAGTGCAATACAATGTTTATCGAATACCAGATGGTTGCTTGAGTATCTGAGAAAGAGGAACATTTGAAGGATATCAACACAAGCATATCAAGTATGAAGGGTGCTTTGATAAAAGCATTTGAAGAAGTGGTAAAAGAACTTTGGTCAGAAGATTCGTCTAATGTGGTGGTTAACACTGTTTCTTTGAAAAGCCAGATACAAAGATTTGCACCTCGTTTTATGGGTAACGCTCAACAGGATGCCAAGGAATTCTTCAGATATTTATTGGAAGGTCTTCATGAAGATGTAAACAGAGTAAGAGAAAGGCCTAAGCCTATGTTCATAGAAATCGATGAAAATTTGAGCGATAATGAAAAGGCAAAAGAGTCTTGGTCAAGATATCTTAGAATGAACAACTCGAAAATTGTTGATAACTTTGTTGGTCAACTGAAATCATCGTTGAAATGTACTTTCTGTGGCCATTGTTCCGTCACTTTTGACCCATTCTGGGACCTTTCACTCCCTATTCCAAAGAGTACTGGCAAACTCAGACTGTCGCAATGTTTAGACTTGTTTACTAGGGAAGAAATTTTGGATGATGACGAAAAACCCACTTGTTCTAAATGCAAGGAAAGGAGAAAATGCACGAAGTCATTATCTATACATAAATTCCCCAAAATTTTAGTAATTCACTTGAAAAGATTTTCGCAGATGGAGAGATTCAGAGGAAAACTAAATGTCTTCATTGACTTTCCTCTCGATGGATTAGATATGAATATTTATGCAGTAGATAACGCAGCTCCGTGTCGCTACAACTTGTACGCTGTATCCAACCATAGCGGAACAACTTTTAATGGACACTACACGGCTTACTATAGGCACCCTTATGCAGGCACATGGCACGAGTACAATGACTCGAGAATATCACCGCTATTACCAAAATCTATCGTGAGTGGAGAAGCATACGTCCTCTTCTATGATCAAGAGGACACCAAATCACAGTTTTGAATAGAACATTTTACTTATTTACATTTTATATTTTATATTCATCTTTACCTTAATAAATATTTTATTTGTGAAAAAAAAAAAAAAACCAGAACAACAAAAATAATTTATATTACAACAAATAGTAAAAGTAGTAGTGTTTTGAAAGTAATCAAAAAACAAAAAATTAGTAGATTTCAGCCACAAAAAATTGAAAAATAAAAACTTTTAACAAAAAATCAAACCGACGAAATACGGTACTGAAAAGTAAAAAATAAAATAAACCTTCTTAGTCTCAATAACTAAGCTCCTAAACTAATGTAAGTAACTAATTTTAAGTCGACGCCAAATGAACAATCAACGAAAATCATTACATTACTTCAAAAAAATTATCAGAATGTCACCGCGCAACTCGATGCCATCATTTTACACCTTACCTAATTCATTCGCTTGTTTGTTTGGCGCCGACTCAGAGTTGGTTACTTACATTAGTTTAGGAGCTTAGTTATTGAGACTAAGAAGGTTTATTTTATTTTTTACTTTTCAGTTCCGTATTTCGTCGGTTTGATTTTTTGTTAAAAAGTTTTTATTCTGAAATTTGGTACAGTTATACAAGCAACCATTTCGGATTTGATCACATTACAATCCAATATGGTGGACTTCCGGTTTTTCTGGGAATGCCAGCAACTTTGTTTTTTCAAATGAACACCCTGTATGTTTTTACATATTCAAGTTCAACAGGTCAAAACAAGTCCCAACCTTATGTCAAATGTTATTTTTTTGAAACAATTAAAATTAAAATTGTTTTTTTATTTTACCTTGTGGATAAATGAGATTTTTGAATGTATACAATTACAATACAAAAATGATATGTCATTTTTTTCCTGAATGATGTTCTAGAGAGACATGTAGGTGGCCCATAGGGGTTCCATTTTTTTTTTTATTTTTGATCCAAATGTGATGTGACTGAATTGATTCATCAATAAGAGACACAAAACATAATTTTTCAGAAAAAAAATATGTTTTTCTGTTTTGTGCGACTCATTGTGAATAGCCTTGACCAAATCTTATTTATCCAAGAGGTAAAATAAAAAAACAATTTTAGTTGTTTCAAAAAAATTACATTTGACATAAGGTTTGGACTTGTTTTGACCTGTTAAACTTGAATATGTATTAGGGTGCTTCATTTTTGGCCAACATTTTTTTCTTCAAGTCCCGCCTGAAAATCTTGTAATTTATAGGAAAACAAAATTTTTGAGCATATTGCGAACCCTTAATTCGAATTTTAACCCATTGCTAGAGAATTTTGAATTTTATCCATTAAAATAACATTAAAAATTTTTTTTGGGAATTTTGACTTGATTCTTGTTATAGGTATAATTTCCCACAAAAAAGCCCATTGCGTCGAGTTTGTAACTCAAATGGGTTCGACGAAAAATGTCATTTAAGCTGAATTTTCATAAAAATACCAGTAAATCGCGTTTATTTGCTAAACTATTTTTGACGTTGATAATGAGAAATAAATTAGGTGTGCAAAGATTTCATAAATACAAATGGAAGAAAACTACTGGCAAACTAACGAAACCGTACATATTGTGCATAAGTCTGACATAAATAATCTATCTGTGAAAATCGTATAATTTTTTTATAAATATTCTGAACTCCAAAAAGTAGTAATCGTTGTGAAATTACCGATTTAAAACATTTTTGCTGCCATAAAATTCCAAAAAATACGACAAACAAATTTTTAAAATTTTTTAATTGGTTTAAATTTTTTTTTTTTTTTTAATTTTAAGGCTTTAATAAACTAAGCTACGTAAAATATTTTGGAAAAATTTAGGGTAAACCCCCAAATTTTATTTTTATATTTTATCAAATAAATGATTTACTGCTATTTTTATGAAAATTCAGCTTAAATGACATTTTTCGTCGAACCCGTTGGAGTTACAAACTCGACGCAATGGGCTTTTTTGTAGGAAATTATACCTAAGACAATAATCCATGAGTCAAAATTCCCAACAAAATTTTTTACCTGGTGAGCGGAAGGAAAAACGGATAAAAAATCATTTTCCAATGTTATTTTAATGGATAAAATTCAAAATTCTTCAGCAATGGGTTAAAATTCGAATTAAGGGTTCGCAATATGCTCAAAAATTTTGTTTTTCTATAAATTATAAGATTTTCAGGCGGGACTTGAAGAAAAAAAATGTTGCCCAAAAATGAAGCACCCTAATATGTATATGAATATATATATATATATATATATATATATATATATATATATATATATATATATATATATATATATATATACAGGGTGTTCCATTTGAAAAAACAAAGTTGCTGGCATTTCCAGAAAAACTGAAAGTCCGCCATATTGAATTGTAATGTGATCGAATCGGAAATGGTTGCTTATATAACTGTACCAAATTTCAGCAAAATCCGTTCTCGAATGCAGAAGTTACAGGGGTTCCCTGATATCCTGTGTCACCCGGTAGAGGAAAACTAAACCTAATTAAATAAAATTTAAATTAGGTATGGAATTATAAAAGATGACAAACACGCCAACATTTGGTTATTATTAAACGGTTTTATTTAGCTTGCCTTGTTTGTATCTTGTGTGGGTCAAATCTAGTAATTGAAATTTCACCCCCTTCCTGTTGACCGATTGATCTGAAATTTTGTACACACCTCTAGTTCTAATAACAATACAATTAAGTGTATTCAGTATCATTGTGAATCCAAGATGGCCGCCGCCACAAAATGGCGGATTACATATTTTTTTACAACCCCCTCAATAGGGATATCAAATGAAAGGGCTTGACTAGTAGAATACAGTACACCATGAAAAAATGCCAAGTCCAAGATGGCGTCCGGAACAAAATCATAGAGTTTAGACAAGCAATACATTAAAACTGAAATCTAGGTTTCTAATCAAAATCAAGGACTTTGTCAACTTAGAATCGTGATTCAAGCATGAATCCCCCATCCAAGTCGAGATTTCGTATCATGTCGAGGATTGTGTGGCCAAAAATGATACGTCGTTAGCGGTACACCACCCAAGTTACGGTAAGAGGTTAAAGCACGCCGAAGACTGTATGGCATTAGGGTAGATAAAAATGATATATTGTTAGCGTTTTCTCCTCAAGACTTGGGCACATCTTGTTGTATACAAGCCTTGCCCCTCTATTGAACCTCTGGGGGGGGTTTAATGTCCATTACTCGTGGGAACAAAATGGTAAAAAATAATAACAAAACAAAAATAAAATAAATAAAACAATGTTTCTAAGTTAAACGGCTTTATTGTAAAGAAACATAATGATGCAGATAATGTACTAAAAGCTACAAAATAATTAGCCAATCTCCTCATCAATATAAGGCATTGATCAGACTAAAATAAAATCGTGGGGCGTAGCGAAACCTGAGTAAATATATAAATGATCGTTCTGTGATGTCGCACGATGGTAGTGACGGATTCACTTTTCCACACATTTTGCATAAGTTGTCTATTGAGAAGATGCATCCAAAGCATATACAATTATATGAGCGGTTGACTGTAGATAGTAGAAATTCGACGCGCCCCACGATTTTATTTTAGTCTGATCAATGCCCTATTTTAATGAGGAGAGTAGTGTGATGACTGGTACCTACAAAAATGTACTTATTTTATGACACATTTTGTCAAAAGCCTTCTGAACTGATTTAAATTATCAAATTTTTAATAGTCACAAGTAGTTTATCAAACTCAATGGGCAAGATCACAAACTCATAAATTTGCTTCATATGTGCTTGAAGTTGAAATATAATGATAAAATATGATGTATGCATAGTTTTTCCTGTATGCATATTGTGTAATATTCGAATAAACGCCGATCTAAAACCCCCAAATTCAGTGTTTAGTCAAGTACTGCGTTATTGCCGCTTCTTTTGACGTCATAAGTCCAGTGATTTGTCATTTTCCTGAGTTGCCAGTGTTACTATTTTGCGGAACTTCTGAGAAAATATTATTCTGTTTCATCTTATGAATAATTTCGTATCATGTCGAGGATTGTGTGGCGTTAAGGTGGCCAAAAATGATACGTCGTTAGCGGTACACCACCCAAGTTACGGTAAAAGGTTAAAGCGCGCCAAGGACTGTATGGCATTAGGGTAGATAAAAATGATATATCGTTAGCGTTTTCTCCTCAAGACTTGGGCACTTGTTGTATAAAAGCCTTGCCCGTCTATTGAACCTCTGGGGGGGTCGACCATGTCCATTACTCGTGGGAACAAAATGGTAAAAAATAATAACAAAACAATTTTAGTCTGATCAATGCCCTATTTTCATGAGAGTATCCCGTGCAGTGATTCCATTTACTTGCTAAAACCATTTTGGTAATGACATTTGATGCTTTTCGATATTTATTGCCGGAAAAAGGTATCAAAAATAAAAAACATTTCCAGGGCCGGCATATGCACAGTGTCCACAGCAGCCCCCTCCACCATCACCACAACCTGCTCTACCGGAGCCTCCAAGACGAGAACATCCAGTACACCGCCGAACACGAAACCCTCGAGGAATCCGAAGACAAGACCGGCCTAATCCACACGTCACTGCCCGCCCAGCCGGGCATATCTCGACAGCAACTCATAAACAGCCCGTGCCCCATTTGCGGCGACAAAATATCCGGCTTCCACTACGGCATTTTCAGCTGCGAATCGTGCAAGGGCTTCTTCAAGAGGACGGTGCAAAACAGAAAGAATTACGTTTGTCTGAGGGGGGCGCAGTGCCCCGTCACGGTGGCCACGAGGAAGAAATGTCCGGCCTGTCGGTTCGATAAGTGTCTGCAGTGTGGAATGAAATTGGAAGGTAATTGATTATTTTTTCTCTAGTCCTGATTTGTTTCCAATAGTTTCCAACGAACAATTTCACGCGATTAGATTAAACCGTGACATACCACTTCATCCTAATTTAACATTGTTCTCATGTCTTATATTTCGTTTACATTTCTAATTTCTTTACCCACTTCCTCCAATCTACTCAACCTTAAAATAGTCTCGAAAAATATACCCAACCTGGATCATTATCTTTGAACCGCGCTCTGATATATCCAGTTATTATTGGAATCAGTGAAAAACTTTTTGCCGGCGCCTCTGGTGTTTTTACTGCAGAAATAAAAGTGACCCCTAGAAAATTCACACTGATTATGTGGCGTCCATTTCTTCATGGAAAGTAGAATGTTAGCAAGTTGATGTTCATGAATTCTGCTCGTTACTTGTCTGTTAGTTTATCTTAGGTATGTCCTAGGCTATTCATGTATTTCGCATGTCCGTTGTGACTCATTGATTCAGGATATCCGAGGAAATTAGAAATTTGATTATTTGCTGTTAATATTATTATTTTGTCATGTTTTTTTAAGATTCTGTCAATACGCAAAACTGTTTGATCTTTCCTGATGTTGGAAGAGAGCGGCGAATTTTAATGATTACTTTCATCACACAGCAATACGTGAGGACAGAACGCGCGGAGGCAGGTCGACATATCAGTGTTCGTATTCGTTGCCCCCATCTTTGACCGGCCACGGAGAATTTAGGGCGAGTACGACTGACTTGAGGCATGGCATGGGCGACGGCAATTCAGGACTCACAGTCAAACTGGAACCTCCCGATTCCAGTACATCGCATCATAAGCGAGCTACATATCCAGGTTCGAAAGGTGTCCCACCGTTATTGCAGGTAAGTGCTTGTCCAATGAAAAAAAAATGGAACCTAATGTAATAACACCAAATGCGCTTCATGATTCTCAATGCTGATCATTACAGATTACTTGACCTCTGAACTTTGCTCGGATACACTTGGGTATATGTATATTGAGGTATAAAAAACGCAAGTTACAAGTTTTGAAAGCTTGCACGACCTGCTTAAAGATTTACCTCAAGTATTTAATGCCGCCAAATTTGAAAATAAAAAAATAATGGCCACCCTGTATGACAGGAAACTATACATTTTGCTTGATAGAAATTTGAAGCACCATTTGGTTCTTACCGGAAACCATAAAGTGCTGAACATTGTTATTGGTTAATAACGCAATTTTTGGTAAAACGATGGAAAAGGCCGGTTTCATAGAATAGTAGAATTGATCTCTTCATTCGAGGGGAGATAGCTGATTGATAGTCCTCGATTTCAGGCTCGAACCATTTCCGATACAGACTTTCATGGCCATTGAACTGAAAAAGGCCAATTCTCAACAAACTCCCGTATATTGGAATATTAGACATCTAAAAAACCTGCATGATCGATTTAATAATCACAAAAATATATCGAGTAGACAACAAAGGAAATCTGGAAGGTTTTCATTTTTGTTGCCAAAATGAACAACTAAAAATCAACTGCACGGGGAAATGTAATAACTTACGAAAATTACAAAATACATTCACATAGAGGGGAAGCAGAATGGGTCCAATATTGGGTCCTGTGGTACTTACTTATGCTCCACAACTCGAAATTAATTCTACCAATTCAACTATTTACTTGCTTTTAAGCAGATACATTGTTTTTTCTTTTCATGAAATGGTGGCAACAACTAACACCATACATACGACTTTGATGGTTCATAAAGTCAAAAGCTCAGCTCAAATTGCAATGCTTTTGTTGAGTAACAGGAACATGGCTATATCGGTGGATTTCTCAGAACAAAATCAAAGTTTCATATGACATGAGATTTTATTTGAAAACTAATGATTGTTAAACCTTTTTTTATAGTTAGTTAATTCACATTTCTGAAAAAGATATGTATTTACTCTTTCTCAGGAAATAATGGATGTGGAGCACCTTTGGCACTACAGCGAAATGGAACTGAATAAACTCAGCACGGAGGGTCACCTGGGCAAGGAAGGGTCCAGCGGGGCAGTGCACAATCTTTCCACCCATCCTCTATTGGCCGGGACAGCATTGGCTGGTTCGACGGATACGAATCCCGATTTCGTAGCGAATCTCTGCAATATTGCCGACCATAGACTTTACAAGATTGTGAAGTGGTGTAAAAGTCTTCCATTATTCAAGAATATATCGGTAAGATAGCGTCTGACGTATGTTTATTTAATTTTCCATTTCAATTCTCAGATACCGGCTGTCCTACTTAAATAAATATCGGGATCGAAGTGTTAGCCAGAAAAATTATTGTTTTCTGATTGCTATCCTTGAGAAACATCACTCTGTTCTTCAAGATCATATATCTCGATCTGCTTCAACAAGCATTACTTGTCGCATTCAATATGGGACACCCAGTATGACGGACTTTGTTTTTCAGATTGATGACCAGATTTGTTTGCTTATCAATTCTTGGTGCGAACTACTCCTCTTCTCGTGTTGTTTTCGTTCGATGTCCACTCCGGGGGAGATAAGGGTGTCTCTCGGGAAAAGCATAAATCTCGCCCAGGCCAGAGAAATGGGTCTGCAACCTTGTATAGAGAGAATGTTGAATTTCACGGAGCAACTCAGAAGATTGCGGGTGGACCAGTACGAGTACATCGCGATGAAAGTTATCCTTCTCTTAACGTCCGGTGAGTACACTTCGAAAATAACTTTATGGGCTCGAAATTCCTTCATTTTTGACAATATATTTGAACTCGAAAATCCATCAGCTCTAATGAAAAATTATGTTTATTTTTCCCATAGTAACATTTAATAATCAGTTGGTTTTTTATTTTTTATTCGACTTTATCTGTCAATTTCTTTTTACAGATACTTCCGAGTTGAGAGAGGCAGAGAAAGTGCGGGTGTCCCAAGAAAAAGCTTTGAAAGCTTTGCAAGATTACACTTTGTCACATTATCCGGAGAGTCCTTCCAAATTTGGGGAATTGCTCCTGAGAATTCCCGAGTTGCAGCGAACTTGCCAAGTAAGGGTGCTTTTTAAAATATCTTCTTTAGCCTACTCATTCCTTCGGGAATATCAATCAAAAAAGCTTATACAGCGAGTCGAAAGATCTATGATCAACTTCTTTGTTTTTCTAAAAATGAATAAGGGGATTGAAACGGGTCCAGGAATTGTAAATTGGTTAATAACGCCATTTTTGGTAAAACGATGGAAAACATTGTCTCATAGCATGGTAAAATTAATCTATTCGAGGAGACCTCCATTTCAGAGTCCAACCATTTCCGATACTGACTTTGATGGCCATTGAACTGAAAAAGGCTGAACTGATTGTCAACAAACCTCCGTGTATCGGAATATCACACATTTCAAAAACATGCATGTTCGGTTAAATAATCACAAAATAATATTGTATTGAAAATGATGGAAATCCGGGAGGTTTTCATTTCTGTTGCTGAAATGATCAACTGAATGGGAAAAAGTAATGACTTCCGACAATTACAAAATTTATTTAAATAGAGGGTGAGCAGAATTTGACCCATTATTGGGTCCTGTGGTACTCCCGTACTTATGCTCCACAACTCAGAATTCATTCTACCAATTCAGGGAATTGTTCCTGAAAATTCCCGATTTGCGGCATTTTTGCCAAGTAATGATGCTTTTAAAAATATCTCCATTAGCCTACTCATTCCTTCGGGAATATCAATAAAAAAAGCTTATACATCGAGTCGAAAGATCTATGACCAACTTCTTTGTTTTTTCTGGAAATGAATAAGGGGATTAAAACGGGTCCAGGAATTGTAAATTGGTTAATAACGCCATTTTTGGTAAAACGATGGAGAACATCTTGTTTCATATCATAGCATAGTAAAAACTAATCTATTCAATTGAGAAGAGATAGCTGATTCCATCTCAGAGTCTAACCATTTCCGATACGGACTTTGATGGCCATTGAACTGAAAAAGGCTCGACTGATTTTCAACAAACCCATTAGACATCTCAAAAACATGCATGTTCGGTTTAATAATCACAAAAGTATATTGTGTAGAAAAGGATGGAAATCCGGGAGGTTCATTTCTGTTGCTGAAATGATCAACTGTATGGGAAAAAGTAATAACTTCCGACAATTACAAAATTTATTTGAATAGAGGGTGAGCAGAATTTGACCCATTATTGGGTCCTGTGGTACTCCCGTACTTATGCTCCACAACTCAGAATTCATTCTACCAATTCAGGGAATTGTTCCTGAAAATTCTCGATTTGCGGCGTTTTTGCCAAGTAATGATGCTTTTAAAAATATCTCCATTAGCCTACTCATTCCTTCGGGAATATCAATAAAAAAAGCTTATACATCGAGTCGAAAGATCTATGATCAACTTCTTTGTTTTTCTGGAAATGAATAAGGAAATGAATTAGGGGAAACAGGTCCAGGAATTGTAAATTGGTTAATAACGCCATTTATGGTAAAAAGATGGATAACATCTTGTTTCATATCATAGCATAGTAAAAATTAGTCTATTCAATCGAGAAGAGATTCCATATCAGAGTCTAACCATTTCCGATTCGGACTTTGATTGCCATTGAACTGAAAAAGGCTCAACTGATTTTCAACAAACCCATTAGACATCTCGAAAACATGCATGTTCGGTTTAATAATCACAAAAATATATTGTGTAGAAAATAATGGAAATCCAGGAGGTTTTCATTTCTGTATGGAGACAGTAACTTCAAACAATTTCAAAATCTATTTGCATAGAGGGTGAGCAGAGTGGGAGCCAAAATTGGGTGCTGTGGTACTCCCATACTTATGATCTACGACTCAAAACGTGAAAAACTTTCGAATCCGTTAAGAAACCATGTGTAGATGGAACCTCTTGTAACAATTAATTTATGATAATAGTGATATGTATGAATTATTGATATATAACGAACTAATTTTTTTGATAATAGGTGGGAAAAGAGATGTTGACTATCAAGTCGAAAGACGGAGAAGGACCCAGCTTCAACCTCCTCATGGAACTCCTGAGGGGAGACCACTGAAATGTGCCTTAATAGCTTTGGTGGTGGGCTCTTATACTACAGACAGTATTGCTTAATTACTCTTCTTTAGCTTTAAGTGAAATCTTACGTACTTAGTAATTGTGCTGGACACACTAAAACACACACACACACGAGTCGGTATTATAAAAATTTTCACAGACTGTCAATATATCTATATAGGAGACCGTGACGGTTTGAGGAATGTCAGGTTCGTTTTCAGGCGGACGAAACTGTATCAGGTGTAAGCTATGAGTGTTTTGAGGTTCGGCATTACTTGAAATTCACGTAGTTCTGTATTAAATAAAAAAACATGAGCGCTGCTATTTGGATTAACACTTTTTTTACCCTCGAAATCTAATGTAAGCTTTGCACTAGGTTATTTCTTAGTTTCTAAAAGCATCGCAACTCACCAAGTGTGCAACAATTTTCCTTCCATAACCGGCTACATTTTCCCGTCCAGTAATTCCAAAGGTATTTTCTGTTACCCTCATCTAGTATCCCTAGTGACACTGACATGAAATCCCGTATTGTGAAAGAACCCTGAAGAATTTTATTACCTTCAGAAAATATTCTAATCTGTTAGAATTCCAGAAATTTGACAGGGTTAAAAACCTTCTCGGGCAATTTTTCCTGTATTAAAAAACACTTCTTGGGACATAGAAGAGAGTCCCTGTAAAATGGCGTTACTCCTGGTACAGTTTTGTCCAACTGATCGGTGTTCTTTTCATATCAACGAGTTTGTGAAAAATTCGTTAAATATTTTATCATAAGAAACATTTATGACGGATTGTACATATATATATTTAAGTTTATATTTTGATATTTTTTATTATACCATGAGGCTATTTATTGCCAGAGTCGTTAAGGATTTTTTTATTCGACATACAGGGTGATTTGTACAGAAAAATCGAGCACTTCATTTTATGTCCGTTTTCAAAATTTGTCAACATCAAAATTATCTCTTTTGCCCTCTAGCAACTTCATTTCCTGTGTTATTCTATACTCTGTTTATTCTACAAATACCCAAATGAAATAATAATCAGATCTTTAGGTTAAGCCGCGATCGTGGGAGGTGCTGTCATCGGGTAAGTACATCAAAAATTCTCAATGGAAGATTTAGCATAAATATTCACGAACATATTGCCTCGTCCAGGTTGGCCAATATGTTGAGATATTCGTCATTGCCGGCGATTTTTGCGAATAATATGTATTTTTAAGCAAAATAGCTAGAGAACATTTTCGTACATAACAAAATTTCCTACGAAAAACGCCTCATGTTATTTTCATGGAAAATGCGTATATCCATAGATATAAATACAAACAAAAACAAAACGGAAAATGACAGTTTATACGGGAGAGCTTCGAGCCACTGACATACTAGCAAATGTGATATGGAATTGAATCTTCACGCAATATTGCAAAAAAACAGTTTTTTTCTCATAATCATAACCTACAATTTTATATATGCGGTTCGGGATTTTGAGTTCAACATTCGGCCATCGTGGGTGACAGAGGTCGAACACGTGGACAGGAAGTCAAGTTAATGTGAGTATTATGCCATTTTACGTGCATTGCAAAGGTATTTAATTGTTTTCGGGCATTCGTGGTATCACTTGTGAGACAATCCAGTTTGCCCACAAGGGGGATTGAAGTTGGGCTATAATTCCCGATACTGGCAAATTGTCCGTAGTTGACAGGCCATAAAAACTGGTTCAACCAGCGGCGGTGACAACTACTCTATAACGAACATATATTTATTAACTTCAAATATTGATAATAAGGATAGCCGAAACAATTAAAAATCTATTTTCAAAATCGGGCGCTGAAAGTGAAGGTAAATATCTAGTTACATCACACATGCACTCTGAATATGGGGAAAATACTTTTCTTACGTGTTTTTGCCTCCTGAACACGAATCCGGAAGAAAAATGCTGCGGTCTCATACCGTTTCCGAGTTACAGCACTTTTTTAAAATGAAACTAACCTCATTTTCAAGCACCGTTTTCTCGCACAAAAATCACTCAAAATGCCTCCTTCTTCTAACCAGCATAAACAACACACCCTAAATCACTCAATTTCGGCACAACTTTGCACAAAATATCGTCGTTTTTATCGAAAAAATCCTCCTTACACAGTTGCAAATGAACAATTTTCGTTCCTTCGACAGAAGTCATTCTAAATAATCCAAATCGAAGATCCCAGTACAAAGTTATAGCTGATAGAATCGGTTAACGGACCAGAATTCAGAGGGTGAGTGATCAATATCCTTCATTTTGCTACCCTTAGGGGTGGATTTCATCTTTTAAATTCAAATGGGACCAACTTCGAAGTACACCCTATCCACTGAAAAAATAATTATCGGAATCGGACGTCTCAGTAAAAAGTTATGCGTGATCATACATTAAAAAAAAAATACGCGTCAACTAGAGAACTTCCTCCTTTTTGGTTTCGTCGGTTAAAAATTAAGTTCAGTCTTAGAGGTTCCCTGGCTAATGCATTAGCAAGAGAAATAGTTGTTTTTTGATGGATATGCGACCATCTTGAGGAATAAGACATTTTTCATTTTTAATGAAGTGCTTTAGTAGTTATTTGGCCGGCCCGGACTAAGCCACCCAGAATCATGTTCGTATATATTTATGCTAACTCCGCCCTCAATAGGAATTGATGATGGAGAATATAACTTCCTGTAATCGGAGATTTTATGTCCGATTGTCCATTAGGGAACGCGGGATTGGGGTCGTTTTCTTTGTATTTGGGTATATGCAGAATGAACACGGTATAAAAGGTATTTGATATAATTTAATTGGTTGTGTAGAAGCAACTATGGCTTTGGGAAAATAATTTGAAGCTTCAATTATTAAAGAGCCGTGACAAATGATCCTGTATGAACTAGTATTAGTAGCAGTTGATGCTCAACGGTTTAATGTATCCAATACAAGCGCATGTTGTAGATTACATTTTTTTTACAAATCTCTTTCCATTCCAGTGATACGGTTATTGATTTTTTTTGCAAGGTTCTCCGAGAGTAATTTGGTCTTGTTGAGTAGTTGTGAACTACGTTTTGATACCTGTTGTTTTTCTGTCCCGGGAACTATTGTTGTAAATAGTTCGGATTCTTTGTTATTTATTCGTTCGATGCGGATTTTTTGTGCCAATGCACTGTTTCGTTTCGGTGCATCTTAGGACAGGCCGGAAGAATGTGTTTTGACAATATTTTTTTATTGAGCGAAAATCGGGCCGCGGCTTGCAAGCCTGAGTAGCTGTAACGTTGCGAACGTACTGAAAACGCGAGAATCAAATTTTATAAACGCTTTGTAATTTAGGACTTTTGATGGAATGTCGAGTTGGAAAATCAATTTTTTTACATATTGTTCCGAATGTGCAACGATATGCCTGTTTCATGGAAATAGTGCAATACATTCGTTCTTTCGAAGTGTTCCAGTGATAAATACTATAAAAAAATAAAACGGAATTGGTTTATTTTCAAACCATTCACACTGTAACACTGACTTCAAAAAAGTACTTTTACGTTTCATTTTTTCCATTTCTTGCTAGTTTTAAATAATTTTTCAGTTTTAGATTGCATGTACAAAATTTATTCATGCAAAAATATTTCACTCTGTGTATTTTCACTGAATTTAGTGTATGGATCACGATATGTGTTTCGCTGTATATACCAGGTCTTCCATTTGAAACACAATACATTAAATAACTTGAATTACTAAAATTGTTTAGGAGATATACTCGTAGAGGTTGATTTACATTTTTTTCACCATAGAAAAATTAATGCCTTCCTGCCTAACGGAGCCGCACCATATTTTTATAAATTAAATTATAACACTAAAATCTGTAAATTCCTTTTTGAGATATTTCACTGAGAGTCCAAGAGCGGGCTGCAGAAAACCTAACCAATCGAGTAACAGAATGAAATGTTTTTAAAATGTTAGTACTCACAGCAAACATAAGAATACAAAGGCGTAGAAGGGCCAACAACAAAATATTTTTCAAAAACATTTGGAATTGCCACTTTGAACTGACAATTGTCACTTTGAAGTGACAATTGTCAGTGAGAAGTGACAATTGTCACTTCAAAGTGACAATTGTCAGTTCAAATTGACAATTGTCACTTCAAAATGGCAATTCCCGAAGTTTTTGTAAATGACAATTGTCACTTGAAGTGACAATTGTCAGTTCAAAGTGACAATTGTCACTTCAAATTGACAATTATCACTTCAAAATGGCAATTCACGTTTTGTAAATGACAATTTGTCATTTCAAAGTGACAATTGTCACTTCAAAGTGACAATTGTCATTTCAAAGTGACAATTGTCACTTCAAAGTGACAATTGTCAGTTCGAAGTGACAATTGTCAGTTCAAAGTGACAATTCAAAGTAGCAATTCCAAATGTTTTTGAAAAATATTTTGTTTTTGGCCCTTCTACGCCTTTGTATAAGAAAAATAATTGACTGCCTGGGCAAAAGTTGTGCATAAGTTTTGTATGGCCTTTTTTCGGAAAAAGCAACCGTACCAATACTTGGTAATACTTTCAACATTAAGTTGGTTGAGCGGTCTAAGGCGCCAGATTTAAACTGGTTCACGAAAGAGAGCGTGGGTTCAAACCCCCGCTCTGGCACCTTTTTATTTATTTTTTCATTAGAAATTGAAAAAATGAGGCGAATATCCGATTGATGTGAAATTTGGCAGGTGTGCATAATTCCGACGACAATGCATTATGGAATTTGGTTCCAATATGGCGGACGAGTTTTGTGGTTATAGTTGGATTCTATTCAAAATTAGTACGTGGGGGTTTTTGGGGTCGGTCATAGTCAAAATTCATGAGTTCAAGATGGCGGGCTCCAATACGGCGATAAGTTTTGTGGCTATAGCCCTATTTTGATAGAAATTGCTATGTGGGGGTTTTTGGGGTCAAAGATCATGATTTCATTGTCAGAATTCACGAAGATGGCGACGACTTTTGTGATTATAGTTCGATTCCATTCAAAATTGGTGTGGAGGGGTTTTTGGAGTCGGTCACCATGATTTCTTAGTCGAAATTAATGAATTCAAGATGGCGGCTTCAGGAAGGCGATGTGTTTTGTTATTATGGCCCGATTCCATTCAAAATTGGTATGTGGGTTTTTTTGGGGTCATAGATTATCAATTTTTGTCAGAATTCATTAAAATCAAGAATTTTATGAATGACTAAGACAAGCTTTTATACAAAAAAATAAAAAATAATTTCTTTGTTTGACCTAGATTATTCTGTGAGTAACATGCGAGAATACCTATTTTATATTCGCAGCAAGCTATTCTGTTCCTCTCAGTACACAGCCCACATTATTTTTTCCTTTTTTGTATAAAAGCTTGACTTAACTTTTTTCAATCATTTTTATTTAATTCTTTAGTCGAAAAGGGAAACATTCTCAATTGAATAGAAATATTTTATGAACATCCTGTTCATATTTTCAAACCAAATCAATCTTTTTAGTAATTCATGAAATCAGTCATATTATTTCAAAAAATATAATCTTCGACCCCAAAAAACCCACATTCAAATTATGAATTGAATCGGGCCATATCAAAACACATCGCCTTCCTGAAGCCGCCATCTAGAATTCATGAATTTCGACAAAGAAATCATGATGTCCGACCCCAAAAACCCTCACATACTAATTTTGAATAGAATCGAACTATGATCACAAAACTCGTCCGCCATATTGGAGCCGCCATTTTCTTTTTTCTTTGGCAAAAATTCCATAATGCATTGTCACCGGAATTATGAACACCTACCAAATTTCATGTTAAACAGACAAATAGAATAGAAATTCACTTGCAAGATTTGAACTAAACATACATACACATGTGAAATTAAATAAAAGCTTGCAAAAACATTTCATTCCGTTACTTGATCGGCAAAATTTTTTGCAGCCAGCTCTTAGACATGGAAAATGATTTGTTTTGGGACGAATATTCGCCCCAAACAAATCATTTTTCAATTTCAAAAGAAACAATTTTTAAAAAGCTGCCAAAACTGGGGTTTGAACCCACACTGCCTTTCGTGAACCAGTTTAAATTTGCCGCCTTTGACCGCTCCTACCAACTTTATGCTGAAAATATTACCAATCTGTTGCTACATTGGTATGCTTGCTTTTTCCGAAAAAACTCCATACAAAACTTATGCACAACTTTTGCCCAGGCAGTCAATGATTTTTCTTATGTTTGCTGTGAGTACTAACATTTTAAAAACATTTCATTCTATTAGTTGATTGGCCAGATTTTATGCAGCTTGCTCTTAGCCTATAAGTACTTTTTAACCCTTTCGTGACGAGAACCGGATACATCCACAAAAAAATTCTGTAACCTCCTATTGTGTTGCAATAAGTACGTGGGGCATGGGGTAGCATTTAAAAACGGTAATGGGCAGGCACAACAATTACTATGCTGCTATCATATAAATTGTATAGGGTTTCATCACCAAATTGATTTTAGGCGGTGTTTCATGGGCAAGTGGGGGCAGGTGTAGTATGACATACCCGCAAGTCGTTACTGCACAGTGCACTAAAACTGCTGCCGTACCAAAAGGGTTAATGAACCTATTATAAAAAAAAATAAACAAAATTATAACTGCTCCCCAATGAAATTTCTTTGATTTATGGTTGAAAGTCCATTCAACATCGACCTGTGTGAATATTAATCCATTTTTTTTTTTTTGAATTCCATGCTATGGTATTTCAAATGGGACGACGGGTATAAAGGCATATCAAGTGAAATTGAACAGCATTCTTGGTTTTTAAACAATTCAGTAAAACTTCTAGTGAAGTGTGAAAAGCTCTCTGACTTTTCTGAAAAAAGTATGTTTGTAAAAAAAAACGTTTTGATTTTTCAACTACTTCGACTATTCTTTTGTTTTGAAATTTGGATAGTTTTTGAAGGGGTTGGTAAGAGGAGACAGTTTGTCTAACCCGTCACTGTTCCACCTCGAATTTGAATACTTCGATATCTGGTGACGATTTAGGTGTACGCCAAGTAATGATTCTTTAACAGCCATGTCAATATTATACAAAGAAGAAAGAACTTAAGACTAAAAGGGTGGCCTTGAGAAGCTGTATGTAATGCAGCTTTAGCCCTAATACTTTTTGTACTCACTTTTTTACTATCGAATATATACAAGACATGTATTGAAGAAATATATTATTACATCTATTCACGGTTGTTTTCTTTATACCCAAATTGAAACTGAGCTTCATTCTATTGTCTATTGTCTATATATATATATATATATATATATATATATATATATATATATATATATATATATATATATATATTGTCCCAAAATATCATAAAAAGGTGGTGTCGTTGTTTAATAAACCCTTGGAAAGTCTACCAACTACGCCACTGTCTGACACTTGTTTTTCCGTCGTGCAGATCGGTAAACAAGAAAAATGTACAAAGTGTACTGTCATGTGTACCACCTTATATGACACCTGCAGCGGCTAGGGTTTTAATAATTACCAAGTCCGGTCCGGTCAGCGGAATCGCGACTCTCAATTATCAAACCAAACGCAAAAATGAATATATGAACAATTTCCCATCCCGACCCGATCGAAAACTGTCCATATAAACCGCTACGCTCACGCATGTATTTCATCAGGGATTTCGACTTCCTACATACGACAAGAGCTGACTGGGGTTCGTTTGCTCCGGCCTGAGACAAATTGAACTACCCAAGTCCCACGAATAAATTTACCAGAATGAGATAAAAACCCATTATCCCACCCCGAGTACTGAGCCCAGCCCTGAAAGAATGTCGGTGCTCCATCAGCTAATGAAATTCTAGCGAGGCTCTAAACCACCACCCCCGCCAACTCTGGGCGGTCCTCAGTAACATTTCGTATAAAAATTATAGTAATCTAAATTTCAAAAAGGTTCTGAAAAAGTAATGGTCAAAAATTTAAAAATAATTTGGAAAACCCCACGAACAAAGTTTTTGTTGAAACGCGAGATATTTCCCCACCGTAGGACATATGGTAAGTCCTTTGGAAGGAGCTCGATTCCAGCCGGTCCAAGGAGAGAGTGTTCTTCCTCAACGCAATACCGTAGCCTCCGACCGGCTATTTCGAAAAATTTATAATTTCCCTTCTGAAATTTTTTGAAAATACCAAAACTATGAAAATTCCCCTGGAGAAAACAACACCTCACGGTTATTTTTTATTCCCTAATCTGAAATCCAATATATTTCCCTAGCCTTTTGTTTACGAGTGGGCGAAGACTCGTTTAAAATCCCAAAACGACACACTGCCGAATATCTACGTTCAAATTCACGCTCTTCGGAAATGTTTGCAAAGTGCATTACAAGTTACTCGAGAACGAATCTCCAAAGTAAAAATGATTCAATCGGAATCGAATTCAAAAACTATGACAATCGTCTCGAATGTCAATTTCACAAAGAAAAACGAACACAAACTCGCCCGTGAGTTTTTACCGCGATACGTTTTCGTTGCAAGAGAATTAAATCTCAGAAAAACCCGATCTTGGAATTTAGAAATTTAATTGACAAGTGAGGTGTGACATTAAACGCAATATTTTTTCCTTCCACGAGATTTCACAGGTGCCCTGATCCATCTGTGCTACTTTTGAAAGAACAAGTCCAGGAGCGACTCAGGAAATTTACATTTAACTCTCTATCCGCAAAGAAAAATAGGAAGGGTAACCTACGTGCAGGAAATTTTGGGAAGGACACATTGACCAAGGAACTTTCTTGCGAAAGCCGGAAAACTCGGTTTGAGTATCCTTCACTGACGAACTTGCGTGCGTGCAGCTAATTAAGCCCGAGCCCTCGTACCTAGGATAGACACCAGGTTCAACGAGAACTAATTAGACCATCCTTGTGCTCTCACTCAAGAAGAGCTACCAAGGTACGTCCGTGAGCCGCAGTCTTATTTGTACGCCTGCATTCCCAGATCTGAAAAACTTCCAAAAACACACAAAGATTAATAACCTGAAAGAGAAGGCATGATAAGTAGACCCTGTATAATACTTTTCGCAGGCGACTCCCTGAAGTAAACCTCGTAAACCATCAGAAGAAAATCGCCTACGTCCATCCTAGTAAACCATAACTCCATCCAACGAACGACCCATCTGAGAACTGCCAGCCGAAATCCTCCATTGTCGTGACACCGAATCGTTGAATCCAAAATCCATGTTCGATGTACGAGCTCGATTCGGAAACTGCACCAGTCTCGCCGTCCGTGAAAAAGTTTCATCCAAAAAATCAATGCAGGAATTCTCCATACTCCGGAAATCCATCGTCCAGAAGCTTCAAACGTAGAATCCTCAACGACGAGGCACCCTCGACAGGGCACGCCGCGGAAACGCTCGGCAGGCCGAGATCCACACGACATGAATATCGAACCCAGACTGATTCTCTTCAAAAATCTATTTTTCGGCATCGAATCCGAAATAAACAAAGCTTCTTTGAATCTGCTCAGCGTCGACCGTTAGAAAATAACGCTGACTATTGAAAAAGACACCTGCGCGAAATCAATGGACACACGGCGGCGGCTCGTACAGGCTGTCCCCAGGGAACGATTGGAAATGTAATTGGGGCCACTCGTGAAAGCTGTGTATTTAAAAATACCAGGTGTGAATTGGATTTAAAAATACCAAGTGTGAATTGGATTTAAAAATGACGTGTTCCATACTGAACAAAACTGAAAGAACGAGGCGGGCAGTACGCGTTCTGCACCCAGTCCGAAACGCCAAGTCTGAGTTTGTTAAATAAAAAATGGGTTCCGTACCCTATGAAATTAAACTTGCTTTCACGAATGTACCGGGTGTCCATTACAATAGTCCAAAAACCAAGAAACGTATTTTTGGTGAAAATGGAGTTTTCGTCTAAATAGACGATTTTCATAACAATATATATAAATATATATATACATATATTTTTATATATGTTTCTTCGTAGATTTTCACATGTATAATGTGTTGAGATAGTTTCTAGGGTTTCTGTCCGCGTTCTTGGTCCTCAAAAGTTTAGATTTCACGACGTTTCGGCAAATTCACATTTGCCATCTTCAGGTGATGTCTAACAATTCGATTGTGTTGAACTTGACTGATGTTTTTGTGTTGTGTTCCTCAATTTATAATGGTGGTTAGTCGGTGGGCACGATCGTTTTCCTTCGTTCATGCTCTGCTTTGTATGGGGCCGGAAGAGGTCGCTGTTGGACGTGCCGTTGCCAAGTCACCAGTGTTGCTGGGTGAACTCTCTGCTGGAAGCGTCAACGTTCCATCCCCGTTGATATTTTGTTGTTGATTAATTCATTGGTGGGTCAAGATAGATCGCCATATGGTTGGTAGTCTTTGACTGTCATCCCTTTTGTTCATATTATGTGGTCATTTTTTTATTTCGATGGCTTTTCTCTTTGTTTTTGAGTGGAAATTCTCATCACTTGCCAATGTCCGAGTGTCACTAAAGTTTTTTCTGTGTCCTGTTGTTAGTACATGTTAAAATAGTGACGATGTGGTCTCCTTGTTTCGTATAGAAATCTTGTATTCTTCTTTGCGGATGTTGAGTCTTCACATTATACTTCCTAGTCTCCTTGGCACTCTAGTGATATACGTTCCTTGGGATTTCTGAGGGTATATCTTATTGTACGGGTCTGTTGTAAACGGTGTAAGGGTATTGTGTCGATGACGAATTCTGCTGATTTTGTCCATTGTACCCTTCATGCATGGAAAGAATGTTTTGCCAATCGGTGGTTCCTGAACCTCCAGTTGTTTCTTTTTGACTCTGACAACAAGAGGTTCAGGAACCACCGATTGGCAAAACATTTTTACCATACGTAAATGATACAACGGACAGGATTAGCAGAATTCTTCATTGACATAATGTCCTTACAACGTTTACAACAGACCGTACAATAAGATCTATCCTCAGAAATCCCAACACCCATGGTGAACTGGCAACGGCGTGTCCAATAGCGACCTCTTCCAGCCTCATACAAAGCAGAGCACGAACGAGGGAGACCGATCGTGCACAATGGAGTAACAAAGGTGGTGATTTGGCAACAACGCATCAAACAATGAATCGTGTGCAATCGATTAACCACCATTATAAATTGAGGAGCACAACACCAAAAACATCAGTCGAGTTCGAAACAATCGAATTACTAGACATCACTTGAAGATTGGCAAATGTGAATTTGCCGAAACGTCGTGAAATCGGACATTTTGAGGACCAAGAACACAGAACACGGACAGAAACCCGATAAACTAGTTCAACATATATATAATTTCAACATCTATCGGCGAATAGAAGAACATTACAATATTAAAATTTATAGATTCCTACAAATTTTAGTATGTCTATTTACCGATAAGTGGCGCTGAACTATGAATAACAAAGTAGGAACCTGTAAGTTTATGTAGTGTTTTATATATTTAGCGTGTTGAGAATCATGTAAGATATATATACATTATTAACAATATATATATATATATATATATATATATATATATATATATAGTGTGTGTGTTCATATAAGTGTTCATATATCACTCCAATGTCTGGCGCACATCATAGCATTTTCATTGCAGGTCCATAGGTCCCGGAGGGTGCATGGAGCTTGTAGGGATTGGCACATCAGGAGGTGCTCCATTGTCTGGGATTCTCAGCTTTCACATGTTTCCTCTTCCGCATATCCCCACTTCAGGAGGTTGTTCTTGCATCTCCCCATTTGGCACCGGAGTCGGTTGAGGGTTTTCCAGGTACCCCAGTCCGAACCTGCAGGGAGTTTTTCTTTTGGGTTCCTGGTTGGGATATCATTGACTGCTAAGCGCTGTTCCCACTTTGCCTCCTTGGTCGCGATTTTAGAGGCTGTGTAGACTGCATAAAGTTTCGCCTTGATTTTAGTCTGCGGTCGTCGATTTGCCTGCTTCGTTCGGCCATGGCTGGGGTTTCCCTCCGTACTTGCGGTGGTGCGATTCCGGCTAGCATGTAGAGTTGGTCAAGGCCGGAGGGTTTTAGACATCCCGTTATTAATCTGCACGAGTCATTCAGGACAGGGTCCAGTCTACAGGCGTGTGTTGATCTCTCCCATACGGGGGATGCGTATTCGGCTGCGGAGTAGCACAGCGCAAAGGCCGAGGAGCGCAGGACGTTAGGGTTGGCTCTCCAGCGAGCATTAGTCAGTTTCCGTAGGATGCCATTTCTAGTGTTGAGTTTGGCCTTGATTTTATCGATATGCTTTCTGTAGGTCAGAGAGCGGTCCAATGTAACCCCTAGGTAGACTGGGTTTGGGCAGTGTTGCAGTCTGACTGAGTTCCACTCTATTTGCAGTTCCCTTCTCGCCTGTCGGTTATTGAGGTGGAACAGGCATGTCTGCGTCTTCGCTGGGTTCGGGCGAAGCTGATTTGACCTACAATAATCGCTCAGCCTCGATAGGGATTCTGTTAAGTGCTCCTCTATCTCTGCGATGTTTTGAGACTGGCAGATGATAGAAACCTTCTAGAGAAAGATGTCTGTAAGCTTTTGTGAATACTAAAAATCCAAGATAATTTTCACGCCCACTAGATGCCCCCTCTTGAAGTGATGGATATGACCGCCCTTGCTACTATGGAACCATCAAGTATTTTGTTCCCTACCCATTCATAAGACTAATTTTCTTCAACACAACAATGAAACAAATAATTCTAGAAACATTTTATTTCAAATGATTTTTACAATGTTTTTATTTATATACATCTTTCAACATACCATAGAACTTTACTTTGGGAAATAAAAGAATTATTCGAACCAAAGTCATGAAAATTAATATTCATCATATTACAGCAAAAAAAACTGTACAAAAATTAGTCATAAATTTCTCACTGCGTCCTACAATACCTTCCATGCTCAAAATCTCAAGCAATTCTTCATCCTGAGAAACTTTACCACCTCAAATGTGGCTTATACTGTATAATATGCCTGTAGAAAAGAAAAATTAATCGTCTATCGATTAGAAAGCTCAAGATATGTACGCACCTATCCAATCTTTCCCAGAATATCATCAAAGCAGCCCTATCCAAATGCCGTTTGGTTCTGGACAGTTGTATAACTGTAACAGCCCATTTTTCGACATTGGGGTCCATTTTCATTTCATCATATTTCAAATGGAAAGCAGCAACTAGAACAAATATTCCATAATTTTTCTATAGCACCATTCAATGTTTCCAATATGACATCAATTGTGTTTATTTAATACCAGCTGGCCTGTCCCGGCTTCGCCTAGATAGACAAATTTATGTTAAATGAACACTTAAACACGAAAGTGTCTCTCCGCTTGAGGCATGCACAAAAGATTGCTCGTAGGGCTTTGTAACCACGAAATGTAAAGTTTTCTACCACATTACACTCTTATTATAAAGGTGAAATATGAATATGAATTTCCAGCACCATTGCCGGTATTTTCACGCATATATCCATCTGTAACAGCCTGTATGGTGTTATTGTTTTATGATTATAGTAGTTTGATCCCAAGGTAAGTTAAGTTTGTTTTTTATTGAAATTTAGGAAAAAATAAAGAAAGATTTAGAAATTTTAGTTGTCTCTCCAAAAAGAAATCATGCCTCTCATGAAGATAGATCGTATTATACAGTATTTGAGTGCAAGTCGAATTGTTACAATGTAACTAAGTTAATCACCGGATGTTTAGGCTTTCTGAAATCAAATAAAAGGCCGTTGTATTATTAGCAAACCATTGTGTGCAAATTTTGCTGATTCGACAATGTGGATGGTCCACGTGGACTCTGCTGAATTTGCAAGATTTTAAATTTTTCCCGTCAATGAAATTTAAATAATTATTGATGAAACCAATCATGAAAGTGGTTCTTTTGAGTGCGAGATGCGTGAAAAAATGGACAGTTCATTCAAAAAGCTTGAAGCGTGGGTCCGCGTATCCGACACATAAATTTTTATTCGAAATAGCTGACCCAACAACGAAGCCGTAGAAGGGCCAACAACAAAATATTTTTCAAAAACATTTGGAATTGCCACTTTGAACTGACAATTGTCACTTTGAAGTGACAATTGTCACTTATAAAACATCTGGAATTGCCATTTCAAGTGACAATTGTCAGTTAGAAGTGAAAATTGTCACTTCAAAGTGACAATTGTCACTTCAAATTGACAATTGTCACTTCAAATTGACAATTGTCAATTCAAAATGGCAATTCCCGATGTTTTTGTAAATGACAATTGTCACTTCAAAGTGACAATTGTCAGTTTGAAGTGACGATTGTCAGTTCAAAGTGACAACTGTCACTTCAAATTGACAATTGTCACTTCAAAATGGCAATTCCCGATGTTTTTGTAAATGACAATTGTCACTTCAAATTGACAATTGTCACTTCAAATTGACAATTGTCACTTCAAAATGGCAATTCCCGATGTTTTTGTAAATGACAATTGTCACTTCAAAGTGACAATTGTCAGTTTGAAGTGATGATTGTCAGTTTGAAGTGATGATTGTCAGTTCAAAGTGACAATTGTCACTTCAAAATGGCAATTGTCAGTTCAAAGTAGCAATTCCAAATGTTTTTGAAAAATATTTTGTTGTTGGCCCTTCTACGCCTTCGTACCCAACAGATGTCCAGACCAAATTTCTATATTTCCTAAAAAAAATTCCTGAAAACTCTCGTCTGCACAGATTTTTTTTTGTGTTGTTCCATATGAATGAATGAGAAAGGGAAACGAAATGTTACAGCCTTCAGATGTATGAGGTATTGGCCAGGAAAGTAGTCCTTTTGTGATGAATACTCAACCCACCCATTTAATGGGTTAGTAATAGCGAGTGAAGAAGTTAAATACCCCGCTTAACCCAATTCTATTTTGATAGTTCATTCAATATAAATGGCGTTTTCGCAACTACTCACTTTTGTCGAATATTTCTACAGGAGTTTCCCAAGGGTATCCCTTGAATTGCCAAGCCGGTCCCATTACCCAAACGGCAACGACCCTGTCCCAATCGCTGGGGCTCAGTTTGGCCGGGTTATCTACCACTCTATACGGTACAGTCTGTCCGTTCCTCTGACGCTGGATCAGAACTTCGTTGTCTCTTTTACTTCCCTCGGCTTTCTTCTGTTCCTGTGTTATGAATCTGCAAAAATACATCATTTTAAACAGGTCCTCAAACCAAATTACTGAAGCACACCTTAATTCCTGTAGAACATCCTTGACATTGTACATGGTAATCAGCGAATTTGTCCCAGCTGGTATTATAATAATGGGAGTCTTGGACACTTTCTTCTGAAGACCACCAGGTGGCGGTCTGGCAGCGCTTATGGGTAGAGGGGTTTGAGTCGGTGGCAGCATGGGCCTGTTGGCCTTGGCCGAACCTTCCGTTACCGATTTCAGGGACATTCCATGATAGGTGCCCATCGTGTTGATTTGGAAGCCCTCAGTTTCTGTTTTAAATGAATAGTCATTACTTTTTCACATATTCAAAGTGATGGAATGGCATATTTTTATTTTGAATTTAACAAAAAATGCTTTGCTAAATGATTTATACTAAAGTGAGATTATAAATCCACGACAGGTGTTTCGCTATACAACAGCTTCTTCAGGTAGAGTATGCCAGGTAGTTTAAATATAATAATTAATAAAAAAAACCTTTTTAAAAACAAGCTTTTATTCAAATACCCTAAAAAGTACAAAATAATTGCTTTGGATGTGTGACGTAGGTTATTCCGTGAGTTATAGATTCAAGAGCTTGTCGCGCAAAGTTTTCATTTCTAATACAGATGCGACAAGCTTTTGAATCTGTAACTCACGGAATAACCTACGTCACAAGTCCAAATCAATTATTTTGTACTTTTTAGGGTATTTGAATAAAAGCTTGTTTTTAAAAGGTTTTTTTTAATTATTTTATTAAACCCCCACATACCAATTTTGAATCGAATCGGACCATAAACACAAATCTCGTCCGCCATCTTGGAGCCGCCATTTTGTTTTTTTTTTCTCTAACAAATGCATAATGCATTGGCACGGGAACTATGAACACCTGCCAAATTTCACGTTAATCGAACAACTAGAAGTGGGTCAAATTTAACTTGCAAGATTTGATGACAAACACCGGGACAGGTGAAATTAAATAAAAGCTTGTAAAATAGGTAATAGATACCATCAGACGATATGAAAACCAACAGAAAATTAATATAATGATTTATACTATCAAAATAAATAGAAAATTCAACACCCAAAAAAAATTGACTACAATAAACAGGCTATTGAGTATCAACCATGTAAAAAAACTATCCACTATTTTGAAATTGATGGCGAAATAATCGAAGATGTCAACGAAATTTTTGAAGAGTTTAACAAACATTTCATAAATACAGGACAAAAACTTGCATACAAAATCCTGAAAAACCCCCAAGTTACCAAGAAAAAAATATTATGTCTTCAATATTCATTATTTCCATTGCGTAAAAAATGTCACCTTTAACAATATTGCGAAAAAAAAATCTAGGTGCTACACAAACCTTCTTTCTGTCTATTGAATCTCTCCTGATCGTATCTGTTATAGACGGAAGGTTGGGTGGTAGCCCTGATGGGGGTTTGGCGTGGGGTAACAATAGGCGGCTGCTGAGGAGGTCTTTGTCGTCCTTCTTCTCTCGCCCTGATACCTTGGAGCATAGCTAGGATGTTCTTGGCAAACATCTACAGAGAAAAAAACAATTGCACAATTTTTGCTCCCATAACGTGATAGAGGTGGACCTCTACCGGGTGACACAGGATATCGGGCTACCCCTGTAACTTCTGCATTCGTGAACGGATTTTTCTGAAATTCGGTACAGTTATATAAGCAACCATTTCGGATTTGATCACATTACAATCCAATTTGGCGGACTTCCGGTTTTTCTGCAAATGTCAGCAACTTTGTTTTTTCAAATGGAACACCCTGTATATTTTTACATATTCAAGTTCAACAGGTCAA
Organism: Gonioctena quinquepunctata; assembly: GCA_018342105.1. Taxonomy (NCBI): domain Eukaryota; kingdom Metazoa; phylum Arthropoda; class Insecta; order Coleoptera; family Chrysomelidae; genus Gonioctena; species Gonioctena quinquepunctata. The sequence continues at coordinate 322,298 of JAFIRS010000711.1, read as the reverse complement.
AACAAGTCCAAACCTTATGTCAAATTATTTTTTTGAAACAATTGAAATTAAAATTGTTTTTTCATTTCACCTCGTGGATAAATGAGATTTGGTCAAGGCTATTCACAATGAGTCGCACATAACAGAGAAACATAATTTTTTCTGAAAAATTAGTTTTTGTGTCATTTATTGATGAATCAATTCAGTCACATCACATTTTGATCAAAAAATTTTTTTTTCAAATGAAACCCCTATTGGCTACCTACCTGTCTCTCTAGAACATCCATTGAGGGGAAAAATGTCATTTTTGTATTTCGGTGCAGTAACAAATTGTATACATTCAAAAATCTACAACTAGTTCATGAGTTTCCTTGCAGTTCGAATAATTTTTCAACTTAGTAAGCTGTAGAAAACAATATTTCTGAATCTTGTCAACTAATTGTGTTTCGCTGTCATCTTTCATCTCAACTCTCGAAAATTAGTTAATTTCCGGGAATTAGTTTAGTAGAAATGTAAAATCAAAATTATAGGTTCACATGAAGTAAACAAGTTGATATGTTATTAATTTACGGAGAATGTCTTTAAAACAGTGTAGCCGCTTGTCAGTTATAAGCTGAACGATACCCACACAGAAGACACCCACAAAGAACCTTTTTCAAAAATGTGGAGAGAAGATTCCCAAAAGAACCCAACAATGGAGAAGATGATCGTAAGTGAGGAGGCAGAAATGAATGTTTTGCTTATGTTGATTTTGATCCAACCGCTTCGACGCGGGAATTGGAATACCAATGCAATGTCAGTCGAGAAAACGCTAGAAGAATTTAAAAAAAACACCATTATCGTGCTTATAAGTATAACTTACACAATTAGTTGACAAGATTCAGAAATGTTGTTTTCCACAGCTTACTAAGTTGAAAAATTATTCAAACTGCAAGGAAACTCATGAACTAGTTGTAGATTTTTGAATGTATACAATTTGTTACTGCACCGAAATACAAAAATGATACGTCATTTTTTTCCTTAATGAATGTTCTAGAGAGACAGGTAGGTGGCCCGTAGGGGTTTCATTTGAAAAAAAATAATTTTTGATCAAAATGTGATGTGACTGAATTAATTCATCAATAAATGACACAAAAAACAATTTTTCAGGAAAATTATGTTTCTCTGTTATGTGCAACTCATTGTGAATAGCCTTGACCAAATCTCATTTATCCAGGAGGTAAAATAAAAAAACAACTTTAATTTCAATTGTTTCGAAAAAATTACATTTGACATAAGGTCTGGACTTGTTTTGACCTGTTGAACTTGAATATGTAAAAATATACAGGGTGTTCTATTTGAAAAAACAAAGTTGCTGGCATTTGCAGAAAAACCGGAAGTCCGCCATATTGGATTGAAATGTGATCAAATCCGAAATAGATGCTTATATAACTGTACCGAATTTCAGAAAAATCCGTTCACGAATGCAGAAGTTACAGGGGTGGCCCGATATCCTGTGTCACCCGGTATATTCACATTCAATGTTTAGCATACTTTGTTTTGGCCATTGACAAACTTGAGTTCTTTTGCTGATTAACCCAAATCCATTGGATGTACTATTGAAAAATACATGCCTTGAACATGACGGGTGTAAAATTAGCGGCCATTTTCTAGCGGCCAAATGTCCTGTGGCGTCGGGTAATAAATTAAATTCGAAATTTCTTCGAATTTTCAACCAAATCAAGGGTAATGAATGGCAATGATTCAATTTGACAAAAAATGGTCAAACAAAAAAAAATCTCTAGAATAATATACCAAGATATATTTGGTATGCATGTTACTGAAAAGCTATATATAAATCAACCTAAAGATGACTGATTTGCAGGCCGTTGAAAGGGTAGTAGTCAATATTTAGAAAAAATTCAAAACCCACCCTCAAAAATGTTTAGCCAGGTTCGTGGAAGGCTATACAGGGTGTTTCATAATTGAAAGCTGATCCTAAAGGGCGATAGATAATCCTTGAATGATTTTAAGAAACATTCTTCATATGAACATAGGTCCGCAACTGCTTTATTTCTGTGATACAGGATGTTGAAATTCAACAAAATAATCAGTTCTTCTCCAATATCTCTGAAACCGCTTTGGCTTTTTTTTCAATTTTGGTACATGCTAAGTACGCATAAAAACAAATTTTTTCCATGATAAAGGATTTCTTAATTTTCATCAATGGCGTCCCTGTCATATTTTTGATCAAAATAATGATACCCACTATCTTTTTTCCTAATATATATTATTTTGTAATTGTCCTCCATCTTCTCATAAAAATGGTCTCTTGCCTTTTTTTCGTCCGACGAACGGTTTTTGAGTTAGAATATAAAATACATTAATTTGCTTGTCCCTATGCGAAATCAGCCGTTGAAGAGTACTAGGATTATCTTGTGGGCTAGAAACATTTAGTATGCTAAAAACACATTTCGTTGTTTTCAACATAAACAATTTTGACACTTCTTTAGCTAGATACGTTTCATTATTTATGTTATAAAAACTTGTTTATTAAAAAAAACATGGTAAATTTTACAGATACCGAATTAGCAGACATGCATTACTTGTATGGACTTGCCGACGGGAACGCATATGAAGCCAGGTGACTGTCTCAAGAGCGCTTCCCAAATAGAATGGTTCCTGATGCTCGAACTATTTCAAGCACTCACAGAAGGTTATGTGAAACAGGAAGTTTTGAGCCAAATCATCACTTGAAAGGAGCACATCGGACTGCAAGAACTCCAGCAATTGAGGTAGCTGTTTTAAATTCAGTTGACGAATATCCTGAAATAAGTACGAGGCAAGTTGCCAATAATTTGAATATCGCCCATATTCTAGTACGGAGGATTCTTTATGATTATTTATTATATCCCTATCACATTCAACGGGTTCAGGCTCTACTTCCTCGAGACTTTCCATTAGGAGTGAATTTCTGCCAATGGAAAATCCGCATGCAATCGTGGAATCTCATCACCAGGAGCAGTTCTCATCAAATGTCTGGGCTGGAATTATTGGAGATTACCTAATTGGACCTTTTTATGTACCATGCAGATTAAATTAACATAATTATCACCGATTTCTTGAAGATAATTTGCCAATTCTTTTAAGTTATATCTTTCACACTGCTACATGTAATTAGATTATGTCTGTAACCAGTATAAATGAATAAATTCTGTTGGAAGATGTTCCTATTTTAATGTGAAATCGCATGTGGTTTATATACAATGGTGCACCTGCTCATTTTAGTGCTCTGGCAGGCGAATATTTAAACCAAAACTTTCATAATCGCTGGATAGGTCATGGGGGATGGGGGAACAGAGTCATAGCCAGCTAGATCCCCAGTCTTAAACAGTCTTGAATATTTTCTTTGGGGACATCTCAAGACTCTGGTGTACAGTCAACCAATTCTAACTGAGGAAGAATTGCAAAACCGTGTAATAGTTTCCTGTGAAGCAATAAGGAATACACCAAAGAGTACGCGAGTCAATGACAAAGAGGGCTGAAGCGTGCATACTTGCAGGATGCGGACATTTTGAACAATTAATTTGATTTTGGTATTTTTTGTTCATAATAGTTATGTTTTTAAAAATAAAAAATGTATTTTTATGCGAACTCATTACAAAAACTAAATAATAGTTACCATAAAATTATAAAAATCTTGCCTAGATCCTTTGGTTACCGTAATTGTGAAATTAAGACAGAGAAAAAATCTAATAGGGACAAGCCGGACGAAAAAAAGGCAGGAGACCATTTTTATGAGAATTTCCCCAAATTTTAAATAAAATTAAAACCCTGAGGACAATTACAAAAATAATATTTATTTTGAAAAAAGACAGTGGCATATCATTATTTTGATAAAAAATATGGCAAGGCATGTTAACAGGGACGCCACTGATAAAAATTAAGAAATCCTTTATCATGGAAAAAATGTATTTTTATGCTTATTTTGCATGTACCAAAATTTAAAAAAAAAACAAAGCGGCTTCAGAGATATTGGGGAAGAACTGATTTTTTTGTTAAATTTCGACATCCTATGTTCATATGAAGAATTTTTCTTAAAATCATCCAAGGATTATCGCCCTTTAGGATCAGAATTTAATTATGAAACACCCTGTATAATGATATCAAAAGATGATTGATTTGCAGGCTATCGATGGGGTAGTCAATATTCAGAAAAGATCAAACACAAACTTCAAAAATGTTCAGCCAACTTCATTTTTGGTATATGTATTACTGGGTGGCTATATAATGATATACCAAGAGATGATTGATTTGTAGGCCATCAAAGGGGTAGTTTAAACTTGATATTCCGAAAAAAACAAAAACCCACCATCTCATGATATACAATTACATAGCCTTCCTGTGAAAAATTATCTTGGCTAAACATATTTGAAGGTAGCTTTCAATTTTTTCAAATATCAACAACCATAAACTACCTCTTTGACATGCTGCAAATCAATCATCTCTTGGTAGGTATATCATTGAAGTAGCAGGTACACCAAATATCAACTTGGCCAAATATTTTTGAGGGTGAGTTTTATTTTTTTTATCTCAAGGCATATCAAATATCTCTTGGTATATCATTCTAGATATTTCAATTTTTTATTTTAGACAATTTTCGGTCAAATTGAATCCCCATTGCCATTTCAAATGCTCACCCATGATTTGGTTGAAAATTCAAAGAAGTTTCGAATTGGGTAATTTATTACCCTACGTCACTGGTCATATGGCTGCCAGATAAAAACAGACGCTAACTTCTGTAACGATATATCTGTTACATTTCTTATTGATATGCTCAGAGATTCATTCATTCACTTCAATTGCTATTCAAATAGGGATTCTCGATTGAAGTGAATGAATGAATCTCTGAGCATATCAATAAGAAATGTAACAGATATATCGTTACACATACCGGGTGAAACATAGGACATTGGTAATTTAAGTTAGAATATTTACAAGAGCGGTCCAGTGCAAAAAAATTGTCCTAACCTATCAGGAACAAGAGACATTTTTGTTTATCTGAAAAAATTATGAAACTTGGCATGAGTATTATGTTGTAAAACGAGAAAAAATCTAGTTGAGCCAATGGCGACCAACCAAATATTCTTGGTGTGTGTGTGTTTTTAACGGCTTTCTAAGTTGTTTTACCAACCCTCAGAAGATAATGAAAACTTGATAGAGTTAAGATCACGGGGACCTTACCTTTTATAGTGGGATACAAGACTAACGCTCATATTACTGAGCTACTAGCCCTGTTATGATAACTTGTCTATTTACCAATATATATCTGTTAAATTCATGAGTTGAACTTTTTGTTACTTGTTTGACTTATTTTCGCATTATCACATGATTTTGAAAACAAAAAGTTACCTTTCCATTGGATTGCAATATGGTAGTCCTTGTTCTCCACTGTCTTTCACGACTGATGATATCTTTGGTTATGTCCACGTCCAAATCCAAAATTGCGCTGATATCATATTCTTGGCCAATGTCATCATTGCCTTTGATAGTTGTCCTCTTCTTAGCCAAACGCTTGGCTTTGATAGCAGCGATCTTTTCAACAGACATAGCATCAGAAAGAGACCTAAAAAAATTAACAATGAATTGGAGGAAGACGAGAGGTTTGAAATGTACTTGATGTTATCCACAGTAACAGAGGCTTCTTTGGGACCATCCAATTTGGCGGCCAATTTTTCTCTGACCTTCTGAACGTGTGTGTCTTCGAATCGGGGCTTTTTAGCCAAACTTTCAGGGCCATCGTAGTCTGCAGATCTTTTGACCTAAAATGCTTTCTTTAGAAACATCAACCCACACTAGTGCCAACAGACCTGTGTTGGAATTTCCAGTGGTGCGCTTTTGTCAATTGCTGGGCAATTCGCAGTTTCCCCATTCAAATATGCCAAGAGTTCTTTACGATCCGGTCTTCTCACCACCGGTATATTTTCTGCGGCGGCTTGCCTTACGTATACGGGATGGGTCAGAGACACATTTTTGAGGATAAACAGTAGACATTCTAATGTGTAATAGTCTTTTGCTGTCCCATCTTTACCGGACCTGAAAATCACTTGGGCTGAGAAATGTTTGTGGTTGAAATTTTTGTTCGTATACTTACCCATACATGAGGTAATTCGTTTTGACATTTTTAGGCCACGAAAACTCGCCAAATATAATTTGTCCATCGCGTTCGATGATTTCCTTCTTATTAACGTTGTACTGACGCAATAAACTCAGCGGATCCGCCATTTTTGTTTACAATCCAGGTCCAGGACACAAAAGGAAAATAATGTAAAAGAAGCTAGTTCAATTTCTCTGAAATGGAGTTTTTACTGCTGACGAAATCCTTCCATTCACATATGTTCTCTAGAAAACGCTCATTATTTCACCAGACCACACACCGTCACCACAAAGCTAAAAACTAAAACATCTGACAATTGACCTGAACATAGTTGTGTTCGGAGTTGCACTCTACAAACGAATCGGGCCGATCATTTATCGTAATCCGAGTGAAGAGTGTAATATCCTAAACATACAGAACACACCTAACTTAGGTCCGGTTTTGCATAATATAATATGCATATATTTATTAACATCAAATATTGAGAATAAGGATAGCCTATGTGAAGCCAAATCAATTGAACACCGATTTTCAGAATCGGGTGTCAAGAAATAAACACGCTTTTTCTGATAGACGCGATTTTGTTCGTCCATCTCGTTTTAGTAGTCACTATTTCACGTGAAAAAATGTTCGAGTATGACAAGCTCATTTCATTTGTTGCAAATTCCCATTATGGTGACATTTCTTTTCACGTTTCGTTTGATATTCCTGGTCAAAATGTCAAATATATAACCTAACCTGTAATTCGAAACTTGCGCATGCGCAATTGGGAATTCAAAATTAGATGCCAGCGCCAGAATGGCAAAAATTTAAACCAGACATATGTACATTGTTTTGTTATAAACTTGTGTTTGGAGTTTTTCTCAAAATGTTTCCATTTTGTATTTGTTTCCAGTTTTTTTGTGCAATGTTGTAATTTTGTAATTTCAAGACTGCAGACTGCAGTGAAGTGCTGTATTTAAATCTTAAGACAATATCATTTGCAAAAACTCACAAAGTTTCTGGACAGCATAGTGAAGTCATTATTAGGAATTATTTTGAAAAAATGTTGCACCCTATTTGTGAATGTTAGAAAATAAAACAAACAAAAACAGATGGTGTGAAAATCTGTCCTGATCACCTAGATGTACATATATAGACACTCTTTTTCCACACTGTATGAATAATCTTAATCTTCGCTATGTTGAATAATTTTTCTTCTTAACTCTCTTTTCTTTCTTCTCAACTCTCTTTGGAAGTACTAATTTTTTACAAGCTTTTATTTAGTTTCACTAGTTAGTTCGTTCGTTTGTTAGTTTGGGTCAAATCTTGCAAGTGAATTTTGACCGACTTCTAGTCGTCCGATTGATTTAAAATTTGGCATATGTTCATAATTCCGGTATTACGGAATTTTTGTTGGAGAGAAAAACAAGATGGCGGCCCCAAGATGGAGGACGAGTTTTGTGATTATGGTCCAATTCGAATCAAAATTGGTATGCGGGAGTTTTTGGGATCGGAGATTATGAATTTTTTGTCGAAATTCATAAATTCAAGATAGCCGCTCCAAAATGGAGGATGAGTTTTGTGATTATGGTCCAATTCGATTCAAAATTGTAATACGGCGGTTTTCGCGGTCGGAGATTTTGAATTTTTTGTCAAAATTTATAAATTCAAGATGGAGGACGAGTTTTCTGATTATGGTCATATTTTATTCAAAATTGGTATGTGCGGGTTTTCAGGTTCGGAGATTATGAATTCATTGTCAAAATTCAGGAATTCAATGTGGCGGCTCCAAGATGGTGGGCGAGTTTTGTGATTATGGACCGTTTCTATTCTAAATTGGTATGTCGGGTTTTTTGGGGTCGGAGATTATGAATTTAGTCAAAGATTATTGATTTTCCCTTTGTTTTTTTGTTTTGTTCCATATAGGAAGCGGGCAGAGTCAAAGGCATACTCTGCTCGCTTCCCATTATCCCGTTTTCCCTTTATCCCGTTACCGAGTTATCCCGTTACCCTGTTTTCCCGTTATCTCATTTAACCGTTATAATAATTAGCCAAATCGGTTCAGCCGTTCTCAAGTTATGAGCTTACCAACACGAACAGATATTCATTTTTATCATATATTATATATTCCTGAAAACTTCTTCAGGGCAAAGAAATGTCCAATAACTTTTCTAAAAATCCTTTCTTTCTCCAAAAACCTTCGAAAATTCAAAATAACAATTAGTCAAATCAGTCCAGCCATTGTTTTAATAAAATTTAAAAAATATGTTACCCTGACCGGGATTCGTTCCTGTGACCTCCTGCTTGGTAGACGACAGTGTAACCGCTGAGCTATTTCCGTATCAACCATCCTCGGGCAATTACGAACATGAAAAAAAAACCCAAATCGATTCAGCCGTTCTCACGTTTTGCGCTTACAGAGAATCGAGATTCATTTTTATTATACAGTGCTTCTCAAAAGTTCCCTCCCCCCCTCTTATTTTTGGAACGATTATACATAAACAAGTGAAATTTGGAAACTGAATATTAAAGCTTGTAAACTTCCCTACTAGTGATGATAGATGACGAAATCGTCAAAGATGACGTCACAAGGCTATTGTGACCAATAATTTGAAATGGAACCCTACGGCAAGCGACACCTCTTTCAAAAGGTATCGCAAAAACCTATTCAATTATACTAATTTTGTTTGTGTTTATGGCAGTTTTGGCAACTCGCCTTTAAAAACCGCAAAGCTGTGATGAATTAAATCAGTTAATACTGAAATTCCAAATTCAAACTCCGCCTCTGGATAGTTGTCAAATAAGCTGACGTTTTTGTTAGTCTCCCTAATTCGACGTTTTTTTAATTGTCCAAGTTTTTGTACATTTAATAATTTATGTATTGTTGATCGAACGTTTAACTGTTTTAGCAGCTTTTGGTACTTTTAATATTTCTGTACATTTTAATAATTTGTTAAACTGTTGTGAGCCGAACGTTTAAGTGCTTCAAGAAGCGAAATGGTACGTGCTTTAGGTGATAAAGTAGCAGCGATCCTAATTCTTGGTGAAACTGGACAAAATATTCATGCAGCAGAACGCATTTTTAATGAGAGGTTTCCCGATCGCCCCGTTTCGAGGACTTATTTAAGGGAGCTTCTTCGTAAGTTTGAAACAACGGGTAGTATTAATGATGCGAAACGATCTGGCAGACCACAAATTTCGGATGAGAAAAAAATTGATATACTGGCAGAAGTAATAGTTAATCCTACTTCTTCAACAACTCACGTTGCATCTACCTATGAAGTCAGTCGAAGTACAGTACACAGGGTGTTGAAAAAAATCAAATTTCATCCATACAAATTACAAAGGGTTCATCAACTCTCAGACGACGACCCAGACCGAAGACTAGAATTTTGTGAAAATATGGAAACTTAAATTAACCAACAGCCAGACAATTTGTTTTAGTGGAGAAAGTACTTTCTATCTACATGGAAATGTAAATACACAGAATGTGAGGTATTGGAGTGACGCAAATCCTCACTTGTTTCGTGAAACACATACCCAATTTGCCAAGAAGGTGAATGTTTGGGCAGGTATCCTGGGAAACCACATCGTTGGGCCTCTTTTTTTAAATACTAATTTAACTGGTAAGTTTTATCTGGAGCTGTTGCAAAACGCAATAGAATTTTGTAAGATAATCCAGATGAATTCGGCAATTTGGAAATAATACTCCAACAGGATGGTGCTCCTCCACACTATTACGGTGCAGTAAGACGGTATTTGGATGAGGAGTATCGTGGTAGATGGATTGGACGACGAGGTTCAACGGAATGGCCACCTCGATCACCGGACCTCACACAATTGGATTTTTTTCTGTGGGGGTACCTTAAATCGAAGGTTTACGCCACTGAACCTGACAATATTGACGTTGTAAAACAACGTATTGTTGCAGAATGTGAGGCTGTTTCCGCAGACACATTTGCAAAAGTACGAGAAGAGTTTAAAAATAGGATATTTCACTGTCAGGACGTAAATGGAGGTCACTTCGAGCAATTTCTTCGAGTAGATACTGATTATTAAATCTGTAATTAATATCATACTGAATGGAATTTAAATTTTAATGTTTACTAATAATCCATTAAAACTGCCATAAACACAAACAAAATAAGTATCATTGAATAGGTTTTTTCGATACCTTTTAAAGGTGTCGCTTGCCGTAGGGTTCCATTTAAAATTATTGGTCACAATGGCCTTGCGACGTCATCTTTGACGATTTCGTCATCTATCATCACTAGTAGGGAAGTTTACAACCTTTAATATTCAGTTTCCAAATTTCACTAGTTTATGTATAATCGTTCCAAAAATAAGAGAGGGGGAGCGGACTTTTGAGAAGCACTGTATAGATGTAGGACCCTTTTCGGAAGTGAAAATAGTTTGATAAAGCTTCCGTACACCCTGTAATATTGGTTAATATGACAATATCTTATTCACACGTTATTGTGACAACTGTCTTCCAAACGACATTGATGAGAGACACTGATTGAATAATTGATCGAAATATGAACCAATATTCCACATTATTCTTTGCGGACCAGGAAAGATCCATCGATTTTGTACTGGTCTACAGAAGTACATTACTGGAAGGATCGAAACTTGATAAGTTTGAAACATTCATTGACAAGTTACAAACGAGTGGCCTGAATCTTGATGTGGACCGTTTTACTGCAAGAAAAAACATATTTTTCAACAAAATACATGTTGCACAATATTTAGATAACGTTCACCCTCGAAGTTCTTCAATTCGCACACTATATTTCTCCGAGAGTAAACGTTAAACGAATAAAATATCAGCGCTAATTGACAAAACCTATAAAAATGACGAAACCTATAAAAATGAGCAATTATTCCAATACTAGATTGTAGGGGGTCGATATGGCTCTTCAGCCTCTCCGTACCTCGACCTTAAGGTCTTTTGTACGTTACCCTTCATCTATTCAAGACCCGGGATTCCGAGACTCCTTCAAAAGTGTATCAGTTTCCTGGGAGCTAAGTTGGACCCTTCATAGAACCATAAGCTTCTCCACTGCGGAACTATACGCTACTCTGCATGCCGTCCTTTACGGTGAGCTTGCTGCTGATGAAAACGACTTTTTGATCTACTAGCACTCTTTGAATTCTCTGAACGCTATTCGATATGAATTTGAGTTCAATCCACTAGTCATCAATATCATCACTCTACTTCATCTGTCTCAACAAACTGGCAAAACCATAGTTGTCAACCCCCAGTATGACGAGATCATCCTCTGCATTCAAATTACCAAAAATATTCTAGCAAAAGGAAAGGAATGACAGACATGGAGAATCTATGGGACAATGAAAATTCTAAATTGAAAATGGTCATTTCGAGAAATGGACGAACCCTCTAAAATTACCTAAGCGGGAACAAGTCGTACTGAACCATTTTGCGGCATGGCGTTAAAAATCCGGACATGGATGAAAAACAAATAGGAGGAATGGGGGAACAAGATATCAGGAATGAGGTGGGCGTCATTTAAGAACCAACGCAAATATTCACTGAGTATCTACTAAGCCAGAATAGAAGGACAAATAGGATCACAGCGCACTGTAGCAACAATTCCTAGAATAAAGACAAAGTGCTGCCGCGTATGTTATTACGGGCTTTGTGTAGTTAAACTCTGTCCTTTTTTCACTGGCAGCTAAACACCCTAATTATAAATGCAAATCTGCGAAAAGTTGTTTACCGTCGGCTCAATTAAATTTCATGGTAACAAACACGTTTTGATAGGACTTCATGTGTTTTCGAGTTTACTTTTCTAGTCCACTCTGTTTTATCTCTAATAACAATAGAACGATGAAATTAGTACAAAGCATCGATGGAAAAAGTACTGATCAGTGACGTGCGTTCGGTAAACCTTTTTTTAATATATATTTATTTATTTATAAAACTTTCCAAGAAACAATTCATGTTTATAACAATATTAAATTTAGAGTAATAATTGACAATTTATCAATTATTGGATGTATCAAAGTTACACTTGTCAAACTATTATAACTGCATCCTGTGTGCGACTTCGGCAGCTCACCTAAAATGTTTTAGTAGCAAATAGTGATGGTAATAAATGTATGTAGTTACTTACCAAATGTCCATTTCTCAGTCATCATCGGTATCCGAACCAGATGAATCTTCGGGTCCTATTGAAATTACTAGAGATTCCACAGTTTGGTCAATTAAATTATCAAGATTCCACATCTTCTGTTCTTCTGTTAATACATGATTTACAGCATTTTTCCCAATTGTCGTTTGGAGAACGATGCTAGAAGAAGCTGACGTACCTACATCATCCAATTTAAAAGTAGTGTTGTTCCTAGCAACGTCTCCATTTACTGGTAGCCCATATGAGCTCGATAGGATTGAGCTCACAATGCTATGGAGGTAATCGTAATAATAATAATAATAATAATAATCTTTATTCAGTACAGTTAAAATGGTATACTGAAATGGCGAAGTTCATCTCTTGCTGGGCGCAAGGTGATGGTCTTCCACTCAACCAAACTTAACCTAATCTTAGCATAATTAAAAGACAATAATACAAAAATAACAAAATAAAATGAGAGTTATAAAGGTGAAGTAGAAATGTAGAAATGTAAACATGAATGCACACATATAAAAACATATACAAAACACATAAAAACATTTAACAACATTAAATGTGGGAAACTTATTACACTTGTGTAGAATAATCGAAGGACATCTGCACAAAGTGCACAACCCTCCCAAGCCCGCAAAACGCCCCCGACCCCCGCCATCCCCAGCGCCCCACGCCAGGCGCAGGAAGCAAAACAACAGATGAGCTCATTGCTAAACAAACGACTACAAACCGGCCCAGAATCCAACGCATCACATGTCGGAACCCAAAGGCCAGGTGGACATGTCTTAAGACCTTGACACATCCACCCGGCCTCCGAACTCCAACATGCGACATGCCAGACTCCAAGCCAATCCACAATCATTCGATCAACAATGCACTCATCCACTGCTCCACCCCCCGCACCCGACACGGAGCACCGAAGACGACGAAGGTCGAAAGCGCCTCGCAAACCCAAGAAGACTACCCACTCCATACAAAAATCCTCCATCCACTATACAAAAACATATTCATAAACATATATGCATTTGGTAGGAAATGATTATCAAGACTAAAAACTAAAAAGAAAGTGGACACAGAAAATAAAATCCTATTGAAGTGACAATAGCAATTTTCTATAGGCTTCATGAAAAATAGAAACAGATTTGTCTTTGATAAAGTTCGGTATGGAGTTGTAAACAGCAGATATATTATATGAGAAACTTCTTTCAAACATGCTAGTTTTATGTATAGGTGGGGTTATAATACCCTTCGTTCGTATGTTTATGTTGTGGACATCCGAACGGAAAACAATTTTGCGGTATAAATAAGAAGGCTGTTTTGAGAGGATAATTTTGTGGTATAAAGTGGCACAGTGAAGTTTACGGAGAGATTTCATATCTAGCCAACCATCTTCCATGAGCTTATGTCTAATAGGTGTTCTCTTCCTCACGCTATAGATGAATCGCAAACAATGATTTTGAATTTTTTGTATCCTCTTTGCATCGAATGCTGTTAGACAGGGGCCGTAAACAGTGTCACAATGATTGAAGGTAGACAGTACTAAAGATTTACAAAGCATTTTTCTAAGATGGATATTCAACAAGGAACGTGAGTTATATAGGAGTTTAAGTTTCCAGATTGATTTCTTTATGCATTCTGAAACATGCTTTTGAAATCTCAAGGTGGAATCGGTCCACAATCCCAAGTTTTTTGCCACGTCGGCGAAGTTTATTGGGACATTATTGATGGAAATGTGCATATTCGCAATCAATGTCGCTCTGGCCTTGTTATTACCGAAGAGCAAAGCTGTTGATTTGTTAGGATTCAGAGCCAGGTAATGATCACGTGAGATTTTGTGAATGATGTTCATTCCCCTATTGATTATTCGACAGCTGTTCAGCATATCTGATGGGTGGAAAAGGATTCAGAGCCAGGTAAATTTTGTAGATGACAGTTATCAATAAAGTTATGGAAGTGTGCAGTATAAATGGTATATAAAATGGGACCAAGTATTGAACACTGTGGAACACCACAGGTCAATGCCCTCTGGCTTGAAATGTCATTTTTCAATATAACACGCTGTTGTCTACCACTGAGGTAATTAGACAAAAAGATTACCGAATTTTCAGAGAGTCCTATGTACTTCAAAATGCATATTAAGACATTGTGATCGAGGGTATCGAATGCTTTTGAGTAATCTAATAGTACCACTATTGTAAGTAATCCAGAATCTGTGGCCTTAATGATTTTATCTGTTACGTTAAGTAAGGCTGTGGCACAACTGTGATCCTTCCTGAAACCAGATTGTGTATCCGGTAGGACAGCGTTTTTCCAGGTACTCAACCAACTGTTTTTTTATTATTCTTTCCAGGATTTTTGAGATGACGGGAAGGATACTTATTGGTCTCAAATCTTTCAGTTCATTCACTATGTCCACTTTTGGTAAAGGTATTACATGTGCGACCTTCCATTTGGTGGGAAAAACCGAGTTTTCTATACAGAAATTCACAATATGTAATATATAATCAACCAGGAAGGGACAACACATCAAAATGAAATCAATACTGAGACCATCAGCCCCAGTAGCTCTTGTTTTGATAAATTCTAGTTGTCTATATATCTCCCATTCATCAACTTTTGCGAAGTGTAAGTTTCCTGAAAGTCCTGCCCTGTACCCATCATAATATTCATTAATGTTTTCTGTTGGTACAATCTGAGGAATTGAAGATAAAAATGAATCATTTATTTCATCAACGTCAGACAGGTGTGCAGGGATTGCTGGAAGGTTGTTTTTTTTATAAATATTCAACTTTTTCATAGTACTCCAAGTATCTTTACTATTTCTACCAACATGATATTGCAAATATGCTTTTTCTCTCTTTCTACCGATCTATTGGCAAAGTTTCTGATCGCTTTGTATTCCTCATAAACTTGGGGATTCTTCGTTTTTGAATTTATTGAAAATTTTATCTCTTTCTTTGAAGATCAGTTTGATATTATTTGTTATCCATGGTTTACGTTTTTCCTTGAAAACTGTGGTGATAAGGGGAGCATGAAGATTCAGTAAGATATTCAGGTTTTCCGTAAAAAAGTCAACTTTAGCGTCAATAGTTTCTAGATGAAAAATATTTCTCCAGGGTATCGAACTTAGATCATCACTGAGTTGAATCAAGTTGATAGTTTTTAGAGATCTGTAGGTTGTGGGGATAGGTTTAAATTTGTCTTCCGTTAAGTCAAGAGTGATGTGAATCAATTCATGATCGGAGACTTGGGGAACATGTAACGATCCGCAGTGTGCAGTATAAAACTCTTCTGAAACCAGGATAAGGTCAATCAGAGTGGGAACTATTACTTGTGACTCATGGTAGGAAAATCAACCATCTGCTTCAACCCCGTACTTGACAGAAGCTCACAGAAGCTTTGGGTATGAGAGCTGTTGATATCGTATAAGTCAATATTGAAATCACCCAAACATATAACTTTATCACATTCAGATATGATTGAAAAAGGCTATTTTCAAATTCATTTAGAAAATTATTTGTGTTTAGTTTAGGTTGCTTATAGATACAACCTAACGCTATATTTGATGATTTAAATTTTATACTCAACCACAAATCCTCGATATTTGCATTCACTGGAAGAATTGAATATTTAATGAAATTTCTCAGATAAATTGCTACACCTCCATACCCACTGTCATCGGATCTGTCTTTTCTTACTAATACATAGTTTTCTAAATCAATATCTCGAGAATTTATTGAACTTTTCAACCATGTCTCACTGAGTGTAATAATATCAAAATGGTTACTAATTAAAACATCATTCAACTGAATGAAGTGAGCTGGAAGTGATCTCATGTTCAAATGACAAATTTTGAGATTCATTTCGAAGGAGAAATGTATATTTATATATAAAAATTATTTAGTACTTGAGAAACATACACAATAACTGGTAAAAACTAATCAGCGTTTTTTGGTTTTGTAAATGCGCTATTTTGTCGTGTTCTCCTCTCGGACCCAAGGATAATATTTTGTTGCTTCAGTTTCTTGATATGAGGTTTAACAGTTGAGTTCAATGCGGGTTCAATTTCGTTTTCAGTATCTTCAGGTTCGGAGCTGCTGGTGATTGGTGGAGGGTGTGAAGGAGTTGTTGGGGCACTATAAGATTCTCGTCCTCTTTTATTTGATACTTGAAAATTTTCCTGACTCTCACATTCCTTTTCTAATTCTTTTGCAGTGTAAGCTTTACCGTTGACAATGAGTTTGTGGTTAACAATTTTTGCCGAAAGATTTCTCTCTCTGGCCTCCTTCATGTGTTTTGCCAGGATTTTATAGTTCAAGCGATCTTCATAGCAAAGATCATGTGAAATAAATAGGTCGCTACCTTTTAATTTTGAAATGTTCTGGAATACTGAATTCTTTTTCAAATATGACATGAACTCAATTTTCACAGCCGGCTTGGAGGTATTATTCAGAGGAAAAATGTTGTTGAGGTCTGATTCACAAAGACTAGTCCCCAACAAGGAATTGAGTTTTCCAATAGCCGACCTTGCACTATCGATGTTGGACTCACACTCAAATACAATAATATTATTTTTTCTAGATCTCCTGTCCAAAACTAGAAAATTCTCTGTGAGATTTTCACACTTCTGTTCTAATTCAGATATCTTTTTATTCTGATCTCTGATGATAACTTGCAATTTTTCATTTTCAGAATTTATATGTTTTATCAGTTCCACTTTAACTTTCTCATTTCCATTTTCGATGGATTGTAATAATTTTGAAAATAATTCATTGTTTGTTAATTGTTCGTCTATGTTCATATCTGCACCAATTATACAATACAACCATCTTTTTTTCTTCAGCCATTTCGTCAACTACGTACTGTTTGTAGTTTGCTTTGTGTTGCCTCGCAATGGATAATAATTCTTTTTTTACCATGCCATTATCATGTGGGAGATCTTTCTGCCGTAACCAATCAATTTTTTTCCATTTTGATGTTGGCAACACTTTCTTAAGCTTGGAATGATAGCATTGTCCATGACAATAACGGCATTCGCATGCAACAGCTCTATCATTTGTGAAAAGTAGCCCTCAAACACATCCGCATTCATCTCCTCGTGGTAATCTTTTGTTGATTTCGAGACGAATTGCAGCAAACCACCATCGACAAAACCATGCTCATTTCCAATATGGGAGATAATTAACCTACGCCCTTTTCCGATCGGTGCAGGTAACCCAGTGGAATATCCTTCCATGACTACTTGACGGGAAGTTTTTATATTAGTGTCGACCCATGTTTTCTGCACAGTATGTCCAAATAATAAATTGTCCTTCCTTCAGATCGATACTTCCTGATCGTCCTTAAATAATTCCTTCTCCAACGCACAATTTCGTCTTTATCTATAAGGAGGGACTTTCTATTATAGTTTTCCCAGGAAAAGCCCATCTCGCGTAAAAGTTTTCATAATTTGGTTCTACCTACTTGTGGTAAATCGTCGTCTTCTTGAATTGACTGTAGAACTTTGTCTATTATTGGTATCTCTTTATTTATATAAAAAAAGTGAACTTTCCTTCGGATGGCGGTCATCGATTAATAGTGACTTCCTTCCTGAATTTTGTTTTGGTGCACTAATGTCTCCACTTTTCCTCTCGTTTAGAACATGTAGACACTATCTGGCGAACGGAACTCGTGGGTTATTGATAAACAAGTGCATCATGCACATTAAGCACTATAGTTTTTTCTCTTACAGAGTATGCAACAAATGTATTGGGTTTAACTGGTGTGAAGTTTACACCTGATGCCATTTTCATAAACACTACTCAAAGATCACAAACGTATTGAGAATAAGCAATAGCCCGTCACAGACTCCCCTCCACAGCAAAACAGTATTCTATTGTATTTTGTAGAAACTAGTCGACGGGGAAAACCCAGAATTCCTTTATTTATTTGCTTTTAATACCAACTAATGATCCTATAATGGGGCAGGTACATCCACTTTGCATTCATTATCCTTCATAACAATTTCGAATTGTATTGGTTTTACCTATGAAGTAAGCAAATTTTAATTATGAGGTATTAACTAAGAACCCTCATTTTGTAATAATGTCCGATTCTTAGAAACGAATGAACAGTTAAAGTGTACCTCGGGAATTTCCATCTAAATATTTTATTTCGACCTGACTATTTACTATAGTAATTGTGCTCAAATATTTACCTCAATTCCTTCATAATAACAAGTGATGAGGGGAATAGGTATTATATATTAATTTTGTAGGTATTTAACCATATTCTCATAACTTTCTCTTAAGTAAATCCGTGTTTACAGTATAAAAGTTCGTAATGTAACGCCTATGGTTTATGTTTTTTTTATACCCGAGACCACGAAGTCGTGCTGCCAGTGCTCGGCTATTGTTATCCGACACAAAATTTTCGCGGGGAATTGCAGTTAGCGAGATGTTTTTTGTCTTTAGGAAACCGAAACACCCGCACTTTTGTACAGCTCGCATAATTTCCTTTACAACCGGAGACACAACACTTTTGGGGCATTATGATACAGTATACAGAGCCCTACACTAGCAAAGTTCGTTAAAAGTACAAAAAACTTATTTAATAAATCGTTCAAACGTTCAAAAATCGATTAAATTGAGGGGGTTTATTTAGCGAACAAGAAAGCAAGCGCGGCGTCCATACTGTCACTGTGCGATACCCTAACAGGGTTGCCAAATAAGTAGGCCTCCAGAGCGTGACGTCACTATCTTTTTTAAAGTAAGCACTTTGTCTTTATTCTCCTAGGTGTTGTTGACTGTAAACTGAGAAAATACATGAACAGAATAGGACTTGCAGAAGAAACCTTATGTAGGTTCTACCAGGAAGACGAGGAAGCCTCACATTTTTAACCACTGTATTTTGTTATAAAACTGAATCATACACGGGAGTACAACTTAGATTATACCCTTTGTAATATTGAAGGAAATAATACGTAACTTAAAAGCGATTAGTTTTAGGAAGATCCAAATATCAGTTTCGTGAAAATCCATGCCCCCACTGATGTTGTTTTTCGCTATGCTGCTTTATATGATATTGATCTGGCATGCAGAAATATGGATTATCGGCCTCCTTGCCAACTCCTCCGCATTTTATGGCTACGCCTCTGACGAATCCCGACATGGGGAGCGATGTTTATCAAAGGACACCGTGAGTAAACATTTTTTTATTTTTTTGTCAATTATGTTTATGACTATGATATTCCCCGTCATACTTCTCGAAGTTCTTGTGTCCGAGAGTACGAATATATCCAACCTTATTCGAATTCAATTCTAGAGAATCGGTCGCCTCCCAATTACCGTCCACTGTCACCTCTGCCGAAAAGATAATGGTTATATACAAGATACTGCACAGGATCAAATTCGGCACAAAACATAGTCAATATGGCATAACTAAACTATTGGGAGAAAAAGTGTTTATTGATGCATATCCGCTACACGAAGGACCATACCAATGGACAGAAACGGGAAATTTGACAGATAGACAGGTAAGTCATTTTTGAGATATTGTAATGGTTCTCCAAATCTCGATCCTTCTGGACCACGTGACGTCTAGCCGGCGAGTTGGTTTATGTTTGAATGTTCATTAAATGCATATAGGAATCATATGTGTAGAATTTTGAATATTCAGGAAGCCTTCATCTCGGGGGATTTCATTCGGGATTGCTTTATTATCCAGAGCAGAGCCCGATGTCTGTTTCCAGTTTGAGAATTGAATAGATACTCACAATAGACTGTTATGATATCCTGCAAAATAGTCTATTCAGAATGAAAATTGAAAGTTTTTTCAGTACTTTTTTTTAATGTAATTGTTACAGCTTCTCTCCCAATTTTGGGCCAACCCAGGGTGTTGGTATAAAGAACAACCGATCGATCTGATAGAAAAATACTTTGGAACGGAACTGGGGTTTTATTTCGCGTGGATTGGTTATTCGGCGAAAATGTTGATGCCAATGGTTATTCTCAGTTTTCTTTGCGTTTTTTATGGCCTTGTAACTATAACCACCGATCAGAATATCAAGAGGTAAGCACTGAGGTACTTTTTATACAGTGTCAAATTAAAATAAAGTTTGGAATATTATTGTTTTATTGAAGATTAAACAGGGGATGGATATAATCCCCGTTCTC
Organism: Gonioctena quinquepunctata; assembly: GCA_018342105.1. Taxonomy (NCBI): domain Eukaryota; kingdom Metazoa; phylum Arthropoda; class Insecta; order Coleoptera; family Chrysomelidae; genus Gonioctena; species Gonioctena quinquepunctata. The sequence goes on along the minus strand of JAFIRS010000711.1, from coordinate 301,899 downwards.
CCTATTGGAATATCAGTAATTTCCTTAATTACATTTATATCTATACTTATTACTACCTGCTTTGCTTATTCAATGTGAAACACCATGATTGCTGAGTTAGTATTCCACCTGAAGAAGCTATTGTATAGCGAAACACGTGTCGTGGTTGTAACAACCTGCGGTTGTTAGGTGATTTTGTTTATTAAATAAATAATCTTGAATCTATCGTCCAGCGAATGATACTTATGAATTCTCCCTGTATATAAACTCAATCAGAATCGTGGCATTGAAATTCTACCAAGGAAACTTGTAGAGAAAGCGAAACGCCCTGGAGAAATTAAATTCACAAGCGAGCCCTAGTCATAGGCAACCAAAGTTAATGCATACTTCGGTGAAATCAAATATACACGTTGGTATGGAGAAAGTAGGTCACCCACACAGATTGTTATGGCTACCGATAGTAACAAGGGTTCCATTCAATCCCTGTACCGGTCTAACGGGAAACTAAATTACTGACTAAGGACGCCTTAGAAGCGTCATATGCCTACTTGGACCAATAGCAGGGCAGGAAAAGTCTCGAGAGGAGATCAAAATTAAAGATTCGAGATACTTCAAGGGGCAGCGAAACGAGTCGGTTGATATAGAAACATTTCGAGAGTCTTCAAGGGGCCGCGAAACGAGGTGGTTGAGATGAACAAAAATCGGGAGTCTTCCAGGGGCCGCGAAGCGAAGATTCAAAAGCTTGTCGCTTTTTTATTGGAACTCAAAACTTTGCCCGACAAGCTCTTGAATCTATATATATAACTCACGGAATAACCGATGTCACACATCCGCAATAATTTTTTACTTTTAAGTGCATTTGAATAAAAGCTTGTCTTCAGAAAGGTTTTTTATTTTATTTGAACTTTTTAGTCCTTATTGCTACAGAAGGCTACGGGAGAAAAACTCTTCGATTGATTCATCCACATGAGATGGAAGTTATTAATAACTGAATATTTGGCGAATATACTGAGAACCAGTGCATTCGCCATATCTTTGAATTGTAAATATATGCTGAGAACGGCCTCATTGCATTCACCATATTTTACTAGTAGCAAATATCCACCTCCTGGCTCCATCATCAGATTAGCTCCAAGATACCAAATTATACTTTGTCAGTTACAAGTGGAGCTAATAAAAGCGTGATAATTAATAAAAATGAAAAAAAAAAAATAGACAAGCTTTTATACAAATGCACTAAAAAGGAAAAATAATTTCTTTAGTTGTTTGAACTACGTCATTCTGTGACTAGCAGATTCAAAAGCTTGCTGCGAATATAAAATAGGTATTCTTGCGTGGCAAGATTTTGAATCTGATACTCACAGAATAACCTAGGTCAAACAATATAAAAGAAATTATTTTTTCCTCTTTAGTGCATTTGTATAAAAGTTTGTCTTAAGAATTGTTTTTTTTATCATTTTTATTGCTATTGAGGCGCTTTTGGTGAACAGAACATTGGTGTAACATACTGGAGACCGTTCGAAGAACGTGAGGAACAACTGGAACAAGGCGCACGACCTGAACAACAATGGGTATTTAAAAACAAATATCTCCATGTTCAGACCCAAAGACTTATACTGACTATTCACAAAAATCTCATTCATATCATGTGAGTACAGAGAGACGCACATAAAACTTCATACTATCCACGTTCGTGTCGTAGTCATTTCACACGGCCTGATTGAACTGTATGATTATGATAAAATATGTGATGGTCGCTTGGAATAGCGTCGAGAGTACTTTTTGATTGACGTGGAAAAATCCGGCGGCGGAAAATCGCGGGGCCAACTGCTCCGCGACTTCGGCGAAAGCGATGATTTCATCGTTCACTGGCGTTTTCTCCAAAATATCGGGACACAAGTAGCATGTGGTCACTAGTCTTCTAGCAGTCTTCTCCACCCCATCGCACGACATCACTGTGATTATTGTTGAATACTGAAAATGAATGTGAAAATTGATTTCGACCACACCTGCGTTTATTGCCCGTCGGCAGAGAATCAGAAGTATCTGTTTATGGGTATTCCGTATTAACGGCTATTTTTTTTTCAAAAAAGCTTTTGATTTGTATCATGATTGTTTAAAAAAATTGAAATTATAGATGAAAGTATCTTAAATTATATTCAGAATTGTGTCTTTTATTACGGGATGCATAAGGAATACTGTAATAATTCTAAAATTATCTTTTTAGTTAATTTTAGCCTTCAAGATTCAATGTCGCTTCAAAATGGGAGTAATTATTGTCCATAGCACAGAGTATATATATATATATATATATATATATATATACAGGGTGTTTCCTGACTACGGAGTTGCTTCGTTTCTGAGATACAGGGCGTTGAAGTATTAAAAAAAAAGGTATTCATAAAATATCCTGAATATCCTGAAACCGATGTGGTTGAAATGTGGTACAGCTATTTGAAGTAATAAGGCAATTATTTGGCCCAAGTAGGTCCAGGGGCGTCTCAGTGGGCACCACATCCAACAATACTGAGAAAAAAAAGTACTATTTTTTTGTAGTATCATATTTTTTCAGATTAAACAACTGAAAATACAACTCTTTGGTCCCTTGTGTTTTATTCATATCAAGCTTCGTTTTCGAGAAAAAAATACTATAACTTATTCTACAAATTATCCATGGACAACATAAAATACAAACCTAAAGTAAAAAATAAACAATTTCGACCTTAAAGTAAATGAGCAAAATGTCCACCGTCTGATAAAATACACGACTGCAATCGATGTGTCATTGATTGTCTGACACGTTCAAAAATACCTGGAGTATTCCTTATGACATTGCAATTGTCACTTATTCGATTCCTCAAGTCATTCACATCTAGTATAGGGGTTTTATGAACGAGAGCTTTCAGATAACCCCATAAATAGAAATCTAGAGGATTCATATCAGGACTGCGAGCGGGCCAATTTTGAGGTCCTGCACGTCCAATCCAGCGATTAGGGTACGTGATGTCGAGATGCTGACGATCAAGAACACTAAAATGAGTTGGAGCTCCGTCGTGCATAAATCACATGTTGCCTCTTACAAGTACGGGTACTTCTTCCAACAAAATGGGTAAATGATTTCGCAAAAAAGCCGTGTAGGATGGACCTGATAATCTTGATGGTAAAAAAAGGGTCCAATTAGGTAGTCACCAATAATTCCTACCCAAACGTTCAGCGAAAATCGTTGCTGAAAATGACTTTCTCTAATAATGTGGGGATTTTCGTCGGCCCAGAAATGGTTATTGTGAAAGTTCATAATAGAATCTCGTGAAAAATTTGCCTCGTCCGTAAATAAAATATTTGGTAAAAATTATTATTGTGTGCCATCGTATGAATCAACCACCTGCAAAACATTAATCTTGGGTGAAAATCCCTAGGCAGTAGAGCTTGGATTCGCTGTATGTGATATGGGTATGGAAGGTTTCTTTTTAGAACTTTCCAGACGGTTTTTGGGCTTACTTCAAGCTGCAGTGCAATCTTCCTGGTACTATTTGAAGGATCTTCTTCTATCGCATCAAGTATAGCTTCTTCTAGTTCAGGCGTTGTTACAGTTTCTGGTCTTCCACCACTTACATTTTTATCAAAACTTCCAGTTTCACATAATCTTGCATGTAGCATTCTAAATGTTTTAGCACATGGAATTACTCTGTTAAGATATCTATCCTGGTAGATTCTCCGTGCTTCTTCCGCATTTCCATTTGCTAATCCATAAATAAAGTGCATGTCAGCCATTTCAGCGTTAGTAAAAGTATTCATGATGGAATCAACGCTAATTGACAACTCTGACTTTTACTGATATGACAATACTATCACTGTCAGCTGGTCTCCATAGCAGGTAATCATGATTGTAGAGTGCCTTAATTTTTTTTGTTCTCGAAAACTAAGCTAAATATGAAAAAAACATAGGAGGCCAAAAAGTTGTATTTTTACCACGCTTATAAAAAACTTTTTAGAACCCACGCTTATATTCAAATGCACTGAAAAGGAGAAAATATTTTTTTTCTCAGTATTGTTGACTGTGGTGCCCACTGAGACGCCACTGGACCTACTTAGGGCCAAATAATTGCCTTATTACTTCAATTAGCTGTACCACATTTCAACCACATCGGTTCCAGGATATTCAGGATATTTTATAAATACCTTTTTTCATACTTCAACGCCCTGTATCTCAGAAACGAAGCAACTCCGGACATATGTTCATAGGAACTTTTTTTTTGTCAAATGACCTAACGAAACACCCCCTGAAGTTCCGTACCGTAGTTAGGAAACACCCTGTATATATATACATATATATATATATACAGTATCGGAAGGTATTTATCTTAGGTATGGTGGTTTCATGAGAGCGTAAAGAATATATGTTGAGAGAGCATTACAATTTCTCCTCGACTCGCTCGAGGAAGGGATATCGACGTCACGACACAGAGATAGGAGAGTCAGTATTTCGTATTTCAGTATCACACCAGCAGCAGTCAGGATAATGTGTGCGATGCAATGAAGAAGAATTATTGACGATAATTTTACATCAGATAATTTGAACAAATTAAACTGAATCATTGATTCAATTTAATCTGTCGGACGACAGGCAGATCAAAATATCTTTGGTGCCGTGGTGGCCGCGAAAACAAAAGAAAATTCTTAAACATAAACAAAAGCAAACGATATTTCTGTAAGACAATAAAAACAAAAAACTTATTTCTAATAGAAAAACAATCATTTCTTGAATGGAGAGAAAAAAAATATTTACAAGAAAAGACAAATAAATGTGTAAATAGGCGGCATGTTTCAAAAGGTAATAATTGTCACGGTCTTTTGTTTTCGCAACCACGGCTCGGCAAGAATGAGTCGAGTGCTGTGCGCTGTGTCGCATTGCCACGTGGTCAGTTGATGCGTCGGGTGGGGTAACAGGAGGCGCGCACAGCAGTGCGTCTCTCTTGTTTATGTGGTATTATCATATCATTGCGTTCCTTGTTGCTCGTGTAGATTTCTGTCTATACCCCAGATAAATTGTTTCCGATACTGTATATATATATATATATATATATATATATATACAGAGTGAGTCTGAATAAGACCGACAATCTACAGATTCCTCACCTCATTTCGAGGTGAAAAGTTGCTATCAAGGTTTGTCCTAAAATGCATCCCTTCTGAGTACGAAAAAAATTAAGATTTAATTTGTTTTCTCCAATATTCCTGAAGGAAAGAATTTGAAACTTGGTGCACTAATCAAGGTTTATCAACGTGCTAATTTGAAGTTATAATTTTTTATTTTCGTAAACCAGTGGCGTAGTTACGATGGTATGTGGTCATATGTTCCTTTATATATTCTTGGGACAAGTGAATGGACAAATGAGAGTTTGGCATAAGTTTGCCCCATCAATATTCAACCATATCCTGAGGCTATTGGATTCTGTCCAAAAAAGGGCAATTCGTCTCGTCGGTGATGCCTCGCTTACAAACTCGCTCACTTGTCTGGAACACCGTAGAAAAGTTGTCGATTTGTCTCTATTTTATAGATATTTTCATGGGCGATGCTCTTCTGAAATATCAACAATCGTCCCTGCTTTGGCAGTCTCTTCGAGACTAACCCGTCAAGTTCAGTCATCACACCCCTTCGTGGTCACTTTGGAGACCTGCAGAACATCACTTTCCAAAGACTCGTTCATCCAACGAACAGCGAGGCTTTGGAACTCATTGCCTAGGGAGGTGTTCCCCGAGGCATACAACCTCCAGAAATTTAAGAAGAACACCAACTCCTACCTTTTTTCCCTTGGTTCCCACGATGTTCTCTGAACATTACAGGATATCCCTTTTCGTGGGAACCAGAACATAAAAAAAAAAAAAAACCTAAAAGTCATAACATTCCAAGTGCCTAAAAGTGGAGGTATCTGAGATAATTGAGAAAAACTGAAGATATGTCCTTAGTAGAGACATAATTTCCTATGTGCAATAATCGCATAATGCTAATTTCTTACAACATATCGGAATATGTGTCAACCTCCTGAACATTTTTTAATGTTGGGAGAATCGGAAACATAGTAAGGGTGAGTCAGAATGAGACCGATAACTCCATTTTTTCATTCATCATATTATTTGATCGAATCGATGTCGCGGATTCACTGATATGTTACCATACTTTCTTGCATATGATTGTTTTGACAGATCAACTGACAAACAAACTCAACCTCAAATTCATAATACTCCACTTAGATAAGAGTAAAGGTCTGAAATAATTTTTACGAAAAACTGAGGATAAGTACTCTTAATTTGTTGGAGTATCATTATCAAAACCATTTCTGATTGAATTATCTAGGCAAATATTATCCAATAAACATGTTTTTGATGAAGAAAAACAATTATTGTGTATTAATATCTATTTAAATGATGGAAACGGTTTAGTGGGTACACTACATAGAAACAAACAAGGCATTTAAGCAAATGTTCAAATGGACCACCATTTTGTTCAATACACAATTGGCATCTCCGTATCATCGACTGTCGCACGCTTTGGAATATTCCTGGTGTATCCTGTACATGCTGCTAAAATTCTTGCCGTTAAATCTTCCACAGATTCTACAGGTGTTTCATACACTAGGGATTTAAGGTATCCCCACAAAAAAGTCTAGTGAAGCTAAATCCGGATAACGTGCAGGCCAATGTACGGGACCCGTTTACCTATCCACCGATCATGGAATGTTTGATCAAGAAATTGACGAACGATTCGTTGGAAATGAGCCGGTGCTTCGTGATATTGATACCACATTATTTGACGAACCAATAGAGGTACGTCTTCAAGTAGCCCAGGTAAAACGTGTTCAAGAAACACTCGGTAGTTCTGTCCATTCAAACGGGGAGGAAGAAGATATGGTCCAACGATACGATTTTCGATAATTCCTACCCAAATATTCACTGAAAACGTTTTTTGGTAGCCTTTTCGAAACATTCCATGCGGATTTTGTTCATCCCATAAATGGCTGTTCCTACTATTGAAATATCCATCTCTTGTGAAACATGCCTCATCCGTGAATAGAACATATCTAGGAAAGTCGTTTGCTCCTTCATACATCCTCAAAAACATTCACAAAAAAATCTACGAGGCCATAATCAGCAGCATCTAGGGCGAAATGTAGGCGAAATGCATACAATAGTTGTTCACGTGCTGGTAGAAAGATCTGCTGCTAATCGTTCAAGAATTTGTTCTTCCGTAACATTATCTCTTCTTGTTCTATGGTGTTTTGCTGAATTTAAATGACCCCATTTCCTCCAGTCGTCGATGCACAGCTATGAAAGTGGTGAAATGTGGATGATGTCTGTTTGGATATCTGTGTTGACATATTTCAGCAGCGGCTCTGACATTTCCACCTGTTTCACCATAAACGAAATGCATATCTGTATATTCTTCAAATGAATAATCCATTTTGAAACGATGTTCACTGACTGAAATGATGACAGATGACTTGACAATAATACAAACTGTTTTGGGTTACTGTCAATTATGTCTAATGTAAGTATCGATATATCAGTGTGTTTCTACCGGAACAATGAAAAAAGGCTACGTTTCTTTTAGTTCCAAATTTCGTGTATTTTTATGCGTTATCTGTGTACGAACAGCCCCCAGGAACAATGAAAAAAGGCTATTTTTTTTAGTTCAAATTTCGTGTATCTTCACTGGTGTACTGAACAGCCTACAACAAACAAACAAACAAATTAGCATTATGCGATTATTGCACATAGGAAATTATGTCTCTACTACGGACATATCTTCAGTTTTTATCAATTATCTCAGAAACCTCCACTTTTAGGCACATGGAATGTTATGACTTCTAGGTTGAGTATCGATGAGAAGAACTGATGTCAAACGCTCATTTGTCCATTCACTTTTTTTTAACTTTTGCACCCAGTAGTTCAAAAGTTAAGACCTCTTTAGGACATATGTTCATATGAAGTTTTTTTTCACAAAATGTATCCATGAATAACCTCCTTAAATATTAGCATGTTATCAAGAAACACCCTGTAATTTTGGTTGATTAAAATGACTTCCTGAAATTTTTATTTCAACGAAATACCGGGTGACAATGGGACTAGGGCCACGCCTATATCTCCTTCACTTATCAACCGATTTGAATGAAATTTCGTACATAGATATGAGACACAATTTAGGATTGACATATATCTAATGAATGTTATTGGGCCACAAATACTTACGCAATACACCACCGCATAGATGCCATTGACTAGAAAAAACATCAAGTTGAATTCCATATCACTGGTACCGGTATATTGCACGATGTAATTCAGGTTTTCTAGGACGAGCAAGAAGTTGGCCAGCGTACCGAAGAGTATCGAATACCCGAAAATCGCATTGATGTCCCCGACGATTCTGTCGAGCCTCCCATAAACCCTCCTCAACACGAAGAGTTTGTCCAACATCATCTGGTCGGTATCTCTCGAGATGATTACCGTTTTTTTCGCCAGGAGATTTTTGAGGAACGTTTCGATGAAATCGAATCTCCTTCGCAGAATTCCTATCACACTAACCGAAAAAACTGTTATGTATAGGCGATAGTAGGCTATGATCCTGTATAGAATGTATCCGCATTCGATCTGAGATGTCGCTTTTTTGTACCACGATATTACCTCGAGAGCTTGTATACATGCGTATATAATGTGCAGGAGGAATATTTTCGCCATATACGCATATATACTTAGGTCGACGTCGAAATTTTCCATAGCAAGTGTTTCGTCAACCTTCCTGATACTGATAAATAAATCCTTCCATTTATCCGCATTCGTCAAAGCTCCCCAGAACAAGGAAACCATCAGCGACAGCTCCGTGAGGCATTCGATGAATTCCGACGTTATTTGAGACAACGTGCTCTCCGTCCAAAATCCATACCATCTGTTAATCATCGACAGGATGTTGCCTACGATGGATGAAAGTAACAGAATGAAAATGAATAACTTCTGCGCCGAGACCCATTTGGTACTTTGATTCCTTCGTTTCCTCGCGAAAGTGACGCCAACGAATCGGCCGAATTTGAAGAGGGCCTTCAGGAGCTGAACGTCTTTTTTCATCGATTCGCCGCTAGTGTTCTTTCCGTGCGAGAGTCGGGGGAGGTTTGGAGAAACGGCTATTTGTTTCGCATTAGCCAGCAACCAGGCAATGAAGTAGATCGATAATATTCCTCCGTACAGGGCGGTTCTTTCAAGAAACAACCCTTCTTGCGGAATATTTTTTTTTCGAAAAGCGTCTTCCTTCAGGTTTTTTACTGTTTTAAATTTGAGAAGAAGAAAGCAATCGAGGACAATCAATAATTCAAAATAGAAACAAAATTTCACCGAAATCTAACAAAAATTACAAAACAGCTGAAATTCTGGATTCAGGTAGTTAAATGTATGGAGTATCCCTTATTTTTGTATGTGTATGGAGTATACCCATATTTTTTATAATTTTCATAAATGATTTACCAAAATATTTAAATGCTGACGCAATGACATTATATGCTGATGACTCTACAATTTTAAATATAAGCCCTGATATTAAAAACCTTAAACTCAGAAATACTGAAACAATAGCAAAGGCTTCAGAATGGTTTTCGACAAATAATTTAAAACTAAACACAGAAAAAACAAACGAGCTTATGTTCTCAAATGGTAGTCAAGAGAATAGCGTTAAGTTATTAGGTATACATATTGACACGAAATTGAACTAGAAAGAACATGTCAACTACTTATCTAAAAAATTAAATAAAGTAGTGTATCAAATTAGGAAACTAATAGAATTTACTACTGTAGATACCGCATTAACATATTATTACAGTAACTTTTATTCAACTTTTTCTTATGGTCTTTTTCTTTGGGGAAACTCCGTAGAAAGTGGAAGAATATTTAAACTACAAAAAAAAGTTTTACGAATAATAGCAAAGGCTAGTTATCGAGAACATTGTAAACCGTTATTTGCAAAATTTAGCATCCTAACTTTACCTTCAGTATTCATTCTACAATGTGTGATGTTTGTGAAAGAAAACAAAAAGTCTCTATTTTCAAATTCTTCCTACAATTCTCATAACACAAGGAATAGAAATTCGTTGAGCATTCCCTATCACCGCCTGAAAAAAACTCAACAGCCAATTAATCACACATCCATCAAAATTTTTAACAAATTACCGGATGCACTGAAAAATGCCCATACCAAACAGTTAAAGGCAGCAATCATCAATATATTATTGATAAATACATTCTATTCTCTAGAAGAATATTTCGAATTTAATTTTGACGAAACAATTGATTGAGATATAAACAGGCATATTTTTATCTATGTATCTTCTGTTGTGATGTAATATTGACTAATTTTAAATTGTATATATATTTTATTGAATTTTATGTATTTCAGGTGACTGAACTTAACATAAGTATACATATAGTTTTATATTCAATATTTTACTATAATTGTCGACGTTTCTTGTATATACCTGTACTCAGTTTCGTTCATATTTTCTGTTTTTCGTATAATTTGACAACCTTAAATGTAACTTACATAACTTGGGCCAATAAATTATTATTATATTATTATTATTATTATGCATTTCTTTAACATACCAAGGCCATAAATATAAAAAAAAGTATTGAAGATATGAAAAAAACTTTTTAACAAAAAATAAAACCGACGAAAACAGAAACTGAAAAGTAAAAAATAAACATTCTTATTGATAACTAATCTCCTAAACTAATGTATGTAACTAATTTTGAGTCGGCGCCAAACAAACAAACAACGAGGATCATTGAATTTCTTTGGTTTGTTTGGCGCCGACTAAAAATAAGTTACATACTTTAGTTTAGGAAATTAATTATTAATAAGAATGTTTATTTTTTCCTTTTCAGTTTCTGTTTTCGTCGGTTTTATTTTTTGTTAAAAAGTTTTTATTTTTCAATTTTTTGTGGCTGAAATCTACTAATTACTACCTACTTAATTTTTGATTACTTCCAAAATACTTATACGCCAGTCAAAATAGACCGCCAAATCACAATAATTACAAACATTTCTTTAGCACTGCCGTATGTTGAGGCATCCAGTAAAGACTAAATATAAAAATTTGCACACTCATCCGGTGACAGAAAATTACTCAAATTCGCATAAATCGTTAATTAACAATATCTCCTTCGACAAAATTTCAAACATTGCGCAAATTGCAGGTATATTCCCTAACTTCTTTTCTACATCCCGCCTTGTAAAATGTGCACACGCAATTTTAAACCGGAAATACGGATTCTGGTTGCAAAATTGCAAACATTGTGCAAATTTGTGGTAAAATCATGGGTCCATCACCCCTAAAATGCTTTAAATTTGCAAACTTTTAATGTGTACGGAACATAAAAAAATTATGGATAACGTTAAAAACAGTGTCAGGAGCAAATATTTAGGGCGTTGCATATTTTGGCATAATTTTAAGTCGTCAATTGAGTTTGCACCTTTTTCAGTATCGCGGAAGATGGCGGAAATGAATATTATTGTTAGAAGCAATTTTCGCAAATGCCACAAAATTCCAAACTTTGTGCATTTTTTTCTTAAAGTTCTGCTATGGCAAACAAGTCTACGTATAAATTTGCAACCCTATAAAATGTCAGGAGAACCGGGTAATAAAATATTATCAATTAAGTCGATTTTCGCGGATGACACAAAATTCCCAACTTTGTGCAATTTTTTCCCAAAGTTCTGAAATGGCAAACAAGTCTATCTATAAATTTGCAACCCTATAAAACGTCGGGAAACCAGGGCATTAGAATATTATCAATTAAAACGATTTTCGCGGATTACACAAAATTCCAAACTTTGTGCCAATTTTGTCTCCATATTCTGGAATGGCAAACAAGTCTACCTATAAATTTGCAACCCTATACACCGTCGGGACAGCAGTGCAATGAAATATTGTCAATGGAGTCGATTTTTTTGAGTGACACTCTTTTGACATGTTTCGTTCGTACACTCTCGTTAAGTTTATACCCATGAAGTCAAGTCTAGAACACTGAATTTTGATTGAAGTTTCTCAAATTGAGTAATCAGCACTTACCTATAGTCTGAAACACTTGAATCAAGTCTTTAAAAATTTTTTGCAAATCTTGACCTTTTTTTCAATAAAACCGTAGAGTTTACATTAGAGAATACTGTACTTCGAATTCTTTTACATTTTGCGAGATTTATTCCATAATTCTCTGAAAAACAGATAATAGGCGAGATCACAAACTCACAAATTTGCTTCATATGTGCTTGAAGTTGAAATATAGTGATAAAATATTATGTATGCATAGTTTTTCCTAGAGGAATATTCTGTTGCCTAGCTTTCCCGACATTTTATATGGTTGCAAATTCATACGTAGACTTGTTTGCCATAGCAGAACTTCAAGAAAAAAATGCACAAAGTTTGTAATTTTGTGCGAATTTGTGAAAAATGCTTCTAACAATAATGATCATTTCCGCCATCTTCCGGGATACTTAAAAAGGTGCAAACTCAATTGGTGACTTAAAATTATGCCACCAAAGTTTGCAATTTCGTGACCCCTGAAACTTTGCCCCTGACACTGTTTTTAGCTTTATCCATAATTTTTGGATGTTCCGTACACATGAAAAGTTTGCAAATTTAAAGCATTTAGGGGTGACGAAACCATGATTTTACCACAACTTTGCACAATGTTTGCAATTTTGAAACCAGAATTAGTGCTAATTACAAAGTAATCAAGGATCATTCGTATTTCCGGTTGAAAATTGCGTGTGCAAATTTTTCAAGGGATGTAGAAAAGAAGTTAGGGGATATACCTGAAATTTGCACAGTGTTTTAAATTTTGTCCGAGGAGAGGTCACCGGATGAGTGTGCAAATTTTTATATTTAGTCTTTACTGGATGCCTCAACATACGGCAGTGCTAAAGGAATGTTTGTAATAAATGTGAATTGACGGTCTATTTTGACTGGCATATTACTTACCCACCTTACTTCAACTATTAACAGTTAAATAATATGATGATCTACTTTAACTATTTATTGTTATATAATATAAATTATTTTCGATAGTTCTGTTTGGTTTATTTCATCACTTTGTATATTCCATCTTTTTATAAAATGTAATTATTGTGACGGATGTAGGAGAACAAAAATAATGACAATAGCGATCTGTCTATGTCAACTACATATGTGTGCCAATGTTCACAAGTGAAAAATCAATCATCCCCTATTTTTCTACCCACAGGGGTGGATTATTCCATTCAAATATGATCAACTATGAGGTATACCTTATCTAATAAAAAAAGAATCATCCAAATCGGAAAACCCAGTACAAAGTTATGCCTTATAGAATCGGTTAACAGACCAAAATTCAAAGGGTGAACTGGATTTTTTTTTTTGAAATTCAAATGGCACCAATTTCGAAGAACACCCTATCCAATGACAAAGAATCATCAGAATCGGACTCTTCTGTAAAAAAGTTAAAAGTTAAAAAAAAATATACGCGTCGATTAGAGAACCTCCTCCTTTTTGATTTCGTCTGCTAAAAAATGGCATAAAAGTTGTAGCTCGTTATTTTTTCTATAAAAAAATTTCCTATACATTTGGCAATAAATCATGTCGTTGAGGAGTTACGCGATTTTCCTCTTGCAGTCCAACCCCCGGTTGAATTTGCGCAGGAACGGAAAATGGCCCGAATTTTAATACAACCGGACTAGTCAGTCGATGTTCCTCACTACTAAAAGCTGCTTAAAAAAAAAGCCAAAGCACATGAAATGTAGAAAAAACTCACATCTTTCACATGAGACTAGTTTCGAAGTTCATACAAAATCCAATCATAATACAAAGAGTGTTCAAAGGTTTCCGATCAAATATATGTGAGTGAGTTGTAATGGCCACACCTTAGACAGGAATTCTCTACTTATGAAAGGTCGAAATGCATGATAAATAATTGTGAAGCATTGCAAAACAAATACCAGATCGACCACCCACAAATACTAAGTGACCTCATTGACCCCGATAACTAAGAAACATTCGCGGAAAACAACTAATTACTGATAAATATAATTCGGCGGCACTTTGAACACAAACGATTTCACCGCCAAAAAGCCGATGATTTCATCTACAATCGATAATTATTATCAACCTCTGACCCGGCGGAAGTGGTCATCAATGAAACTGTAAATAAGCTTTTTATATAAAAGAAGCAAAAATATCTAAGAAAAGTCAAGACTCACACTCTCACTCAAGTCAGTCGATCCTGGAAGTCCGAATAAGATGTTCCAGTTCAGTCTAGTGTAGTTTACAAGTGCCTCGGAAAACGCAAAGTATTGTGAGAGTCAATCCAGTCTCTCCGAAGAAGTAGTTCAGTTCAGTCTAATATAGTTTACAAGTGCCTCGGAAAACGCGAAGTCAGATTACAGTCAAAAGTTAAGCTCGATAAAGTGATTAATTGGAAAGTCAAGTAAATAGTACTCAGCCTCGAATCTAATAGTGTCCAGACGAAAGCCAAGTCTTGAAAGTCAACGAAACAAACTTGATTGATGAGAGAACCGCAAGTTACATACAGACCGACAGACGAAACGTTTTTAAGTTAATACAATCTCAGATCTTTCGAAACATTACCACTCAGACGCGTTCACGCGCTCGTCTGTTTTCGGTCATGTTTGCAAGCATTTCTTACCTATTTCGCAGCATTTTGACGCAAAATGAGAATGAAGTTTTTAACCGACGAAACCAAAAAGGAGGAAGTTCTCAAGTCGACGCATATATATATATATATATATATATATATATATATATATATATATATTATGTATGATCACGCATAACTTTTTATTCCGATAATTCTTTTTTCAGTGGATAGGGTGTACTTCGAAGTTGGTCCCATTTGAATTTAAAAGATGACATCCATCCCTAAGGGTAGCGAAATGAAGGATATTGATCACTCACCCTTTGAATTCTGGTCCGTTAACCGATTCTATCAGGCATAACTTTGTACTGGGATCTTCGATTTGGATGATTATTTTTTTATTAGATAGGGTATACGTCATATTTGGATTTCGAATGGAATTATCTACCCTTACGGGTAGAAAAATAGGGGATAATTGATTTTTCACTTGTGGACATTGGCACACATATGTAATTGACAATGACAGATCGCTATTGTCATTATTTGTAGTCTCCTACATCCGTCACAATCATTATATTCTATGAGAGGATGGAATACAAAGTAACGAAATAAATTAACCAGAACAACAAAAATAATTTATATTACAACAAATAGTAAAAGTAGATAATCATATTATTTAACTGGTGATAGTTGAAGTAAGTAAGTAAGTAAGTATTTTGGAAGTAATAAAAAAAAACAAGTAGGTAGTAATTAGTAGATTTCACAAAGAAGATCATTAAATTACTTCAAAAAATGTATCAGAATGTCACCGCGCAACTCGATGCCATCATTTTACGCCTTACCTAATTCATTTGCTTGTTTGTTTGGCGCCGACTCAAAATTAGTTACTTACATTAGTTTAGGAGCTTAGTTATTGAGACTAAAAAAGTTTATTTTATTTTTCACTTTTCAGTTACGTATTTCGTCGGTTTAATTTTTTGTTAAAAAGTTTTTATGTAGTGCTAGACTTTACTTTCAAAATATTTTCGAAAAATTGAAATCGGACCACCTGTGACACATCCAGGCTTCATCCAATGAAGTGCTTTGAAAAATTCAAATTGCAATTATGCAAAAACTAAAGATCCGACACCCCTGAGTTTTCTACACATGAAGTGAATATGAATCACTATTATGTCGCGGAGAGCCCTACCCAATCAAGGGAAAATTGTTTTAGATGTGGTAGGAGCGGACATTTCCAAATAGATTGCAGAGTCCGGTTGCCAACACATTCGTCATCAACGAAGCTCAATATAATAAATCTATGTCAATGATATACAAACCATAGTGATTTACTGAACACTTTTGAACACGAACTAATGAATACCTGTGTAATGTCAGTTTGATTTATACACATATGTGTGATCCACGATGAAAATGATGTGGAAATTACCATCAATCATTATTCACACACTTTTCTAGAATGAAAAAATGGGTATGTTTTGTTCTTATATTTTTCGGCAAATACACTTCCTGAAATCAGATCTGTAAAATGGAAAATGATGATTATTCATTCTTTGTGTTCAAAAAATGCCAAATGATTATGAACAGAATAAAATATATTCAGCGTTAAAGGCCGCATCATATGGGATTTTTGTAACACGCTTTTATTAGCTTCACTTGTAAGTAACAATGTAATCATATCATACAAGTTAAATTTGACCCACTTCTAGTTGTCCGATTAACGTGAAATTTGGCAGGTGTTCATAGTTCCCGTGACAATGCGTTATGGATTTTTTGTTAGGAAAAAACAAAATGGCGGCTCCAAGATGGCGGACGAGATTTGTGTTTATGTCCGATTTGATTCAAAATTGGTTTGTGAGGGTTTTCATGGTTATGTTTTTTTTTCCAAATTTATAAAATCAAAATGGCGGCTCCAAGTTGGCCAACGATCTCTGAGATTATGGTCCGATTCTATTCAAAATTGGTATGTGGGGGTTTTCGGGGTTGGCGATTATGAATTTTTTGTCGAAATCCACAAATTTAAGTTGGCGGGTCCAAGATGGCGGACGATCTCTGTGATTATGTATCAATTGAGAATTGGCATGTGGAGATTTTAAATGTCGGAGATGATGAATTATTCACCAAAATTTATAAATTCAAGGTGGCGGACGAGTTTTGTAATTATGGCTTTTATTAGCTTCACTTGTAACAAACACACAATGTAATCAAATCGTGGAAGTCAATTTTAACCTACTTCTAATTGTCGTATCGAAATGAAACTTGGTATGTATATGTAGTTTGGATGATAATACTACAGGGTGTTTCATGATAGAATGCTGATCCTAAAGGGCGATAATCCTTGGATGATTTTAAGAAAAATTCTTCATATGAACATAGGCCCGCAACCGATTTATTTCAGAGATACGGAATGTTGAAATTTAAAAAAAAAATCAGTTCTTCCCCAGTGGCGTCCCTGTTAACATGCCCTGTCATATTTTTGATCAAAATAATAATACGCCACTGTTTTTTTTTTAATTGTCCTCTATCTTCTCATAAAAATGGTCTCCTGCCTTTTTTTCGTCCGGTGGACGGTTTTCGATTTAGAAAATAAAATACATTAATTTGCTTGTCCCTATTCGATTTTTTCTCTCAGTCTTAATTCCACGATTGTGGTAACCAAAGGATCTGGGCAATATTTTTATAATTTTATGGTAACTATTATTTAGTTTTTGTAATGAGTACGCATAAAAAATTTATTTTTATTTTTAAAAACATAATTATTACGAACAAAAAATACCAAAATGAAATTAACTGTTCAAAATGTCCGCCTCCTGCAAGTATGCACGCTTCAGCCCTCCTTGTCATTGATTCGCGTAATCTTTGGAAAATTCCTGAAGTATTCCTTATTGCTTCTCAGGAAACTATTACGCGGTTTCGCAATTCTTCCTCAGTTAGAATTGGTTGACTGTACACCAAAGTCTTAAGATGTCCCCAAAGAAAATAATTAAGACTGTTTAAGTCTGGGGATTTAGCAGGCCATGACTCTGTTCCCCCACGACCTATCCAGCGATTATGAAAGTTTTGCTTTAAATATTCGCGTGCCAGAGCACTAAAATGAGCAGGTGCACCATCATTAAAATAGGAACCATCTTTCAACAGAATCGGAAAATTATCTTCAAGAAATCGGCGATAATTATGTCCATTTAATCTGCGTGGTAAAAAAAAGGTCCAATTAGGTAATCTCCAATAATTCCTGCCCAGACATTCAATGAGAACTGCTCCTGGTGATGAGATTCCAGGATTGCATGCGGATTTTCCTCGGCCCAAAAATGATTATTATGAAAATTTCTGATCCTGTTTTCAGTAAAACTAGCTTCGTCCGTGAATAAAATTCCGCTGTTAAATAAAGGATTTTCGGTAACTTTTTGGAGAAACCATTGGCAGAAATTCACTCGTAATGGAAAGTCTCGAGGAAGTAGAGCCTGAACCCGTTGAATGTGATAGGGATATAATAAATAATCATGAAGAATCCTCTATACTAGAATATGGGCGATATTCAAATTATTGGCAACTTGCCTCGTACTTATTTCAGGATTTTCGTCAACTAAATTTAAAACAGCTACCTCAATTGCTGGAGTTCTTGCAGTCCGATGTCCTCCTTTCAAGTGATGGTTTGGCTCAAAACTTCCTGTTTCACATAGTCTTCTGTGGGTGCTTGAAATCGTTTGAGCATCAGGAACCATTCTATTTGGGAAGCGCTCTTGATACAGTCGCCTGGCGTTCCCGTCAGCAAGCCAAGTAATGCATGTCTGCTAATTCGGTATTTGTAAAATTTACATTGTTTTTTTTATAAACAAGTTTTTATAACATAAATAATATCACGTATCTAGCTAAAGAAGTGTCAAAATTGTTTATGTTGAAAACAACGAAATGTGTTCTTAGCATTGAATGAATGTGGTTTTTTGTGGAGGAACAACGTTTCTTGACATGTTTTTTGGGTAACCTTCCACAGTCTGAAAATGAAAATATAATCAGGAAAATCCATACAAGTGAAGAAAGGGCAAACTAATTAGTTCACCCCGATAAGTTACTGCGTTCACCAAATTATATTTCCTATAGAAAAATGATTCGATTGGTCAGTAACTTCTCGTTCCCTGAATATGCCTATAAAAAAATAGTAAAAATTCAAAAGATACTTCTCTATATAGTTTTAGATTGGCGTTTCGGGGACTATATCTACCCCCGTTCTCAAAATCTTCTAAATCTCCTTTAATTGTTTTAATAATTTGGATTTTTTTCTTGCAGATTTTTACTATTTTTTTATAGGCATATTCAGGGAACGAGAAGTTACTGACCAATCGAATCATTTTTCTATAGGAAATATAATTTGGTGAACGCAGTAACTTATCGGGCTGAACTAATTAGTTTGCCCTTTCTACACTTGTATAGATTTTCCTGATTATATTTTCTTTTCAGATTGTGGAAGGTTACCCAAAAAACATGTCAAGAAGTGTTCCTAGCATAGTAGATGTTTTTAACCCACAAGATAATCCTACTACTCTTCAACGGCTGATTTCGCATAGGGACAAGCAAATGAATGCATTTTATTTTCTAACTCAAAAACGGACGAAAAAAAGGCAGGAGATCATTTTTATGAGAAGATAGAGGACAATTACAAAAATAATATTTATTTGGAAAAAAGACAGTGGCGTATCATTATTTTGATCAAAAATATGGCAGGGCATGTTAACAGGGACGCCACTGATGAAAATTAAGAAATCCTTTATCATGGAAAAATTTATTTTTATGCGTACTTTGCAGTACCAAAATTGAAAAAAATAATCCACAACGATTTCATAGATATTGGGGAGGACCTGTTTTTTTTGTTAAATTTCAAAAAAAAGGTTCAGACCTATGTTCATATGAAGAATTTTTCTTAAAATCATCCAAGGATTATCGTCCTTTGGGATCAGCATTCAATTATGAAACACCCTGTATTATTTGATATCATAGAGCTGATCTGATAAGTCAGGAGGTGGATAGTGGAACTCTTAAGCGGCTACTAGTAAAATATGGTGAATGCACTGAGGCCGTTCTCAGCATAACAATTCAAAGATATGGCGAATGCCTAGTTCTCAGCATATTCGCCAAAATTTCGTTATTAATAACTTCCATCTCATGTGGATGTATCAATCGAAGAGTTTTTCTCTCGTAGTCTTTTTTAGTCTTCTGTAGCAAAATAGGCAAAAAGTTAAAAATAAAATTATAGTGTGAAAGAACTAAAAAAACACGCATACTTTTATGGCAATAAGGACTAAAAAGCTGAAAATAATAAGAATGAAGTCATTGACCAAAACATTTTCTTTTATGTAAAAAAGAGTGGGGTGATCTTCACTCACTTTTCTTAATGATATTAAGATAACTGATATCAAGCACCTTTTTAACATAAAAGAAAATTTGTTGGTCAATGACTTTATTTTCAACTTTTTTGTCCTTATCGACATATATGCGTGTTTTTTTAGTTTTTTCAAACTATAATTTTTATTATTCAGTTTCCCCAAATTTAAATTTAGAGTTTATGATCAGTTTTTCCTTTGGAAACAATAAATCACTTAGGATTCGAATTTTTACAAATGTTTTCTTAGTAGGTCTTCACATCATAAAACGAAACTACTAGCTTTTTCCAATAATTTAGTTTCGAGTTTGGTTCTTTCCTACACAATCATGTGTTGTCTTGAAAGAGAATAAAGATTATTATTATGAACATTATTATTAAGCACAAAATCCCGCTGAACAGCTTCATGGAGCAAGTAAAATAATATTAAAATTGTTTCTTATATTGCTTTATTAATTAATGCGCAACTAAAAATAAAATTCGACGGCCTCTAAAACAAGGAAGTTTTTTTATGTAAGATCTACAGGAAGAATATGAGTCTAGTCACTCTGTGTTCTATTTATTTAAGATGCCCCTCCCCGAAAGAAGATATTGCATGAAATATGAGAGCAATCAATGAATAGTAAACATTGATCAGTGTGTTTTGGTTGAGTTGCTTCTTCGATTGAACTCGACAATTTTCTGCATTGGTGTTTTCAGCATAATGTTTCATCTGAATGAACACCCGGTATGCGTGTTTTCCCGTGTTAAATATTTGGAATTCGTTAAAATTTCCCACCCTCTGACATAATAAAAGAAACGTATACAGCTCACGAAGCCTTATTAAGCTGTTTGCCAATCGCTTCTAGTATTTATCAATATAAGGGTGGACGGACATTGTTATACGTGATGAGTGGCATTTTAAAAAAAATATAACAAAGTTGAAAAATAACGGAGGTACAAATCCATTTCGTGTGTACCCTCCGATAATGGTAGGAATAAAACTGAAATGATGAAAAAGCAGTGTAAACTGGTGGCAAATGGCTTAGTGATAACAAATGTAAAAACGAAAAATAGTTTGTAGTGCCAGGAAGCTATAGAAAGGAGGATCTGTATTAGATTAACGATGACGAATAATCAGTTCATAGAGAATGATGATTATCGACATAAGAAGATTTTATTTAATGACATATATGCGTATACTTATATATATATTTTTATATCTCTTCATAGATTACTGCTATTTGTTTTTATGTAACAGTTTTGTTCGTACTCAAACATTGCATTTACTTTATTAATCATTATATTTATACACTTAGTCTGTGAATTTAAATCAATTTATACCCAGGACCATTAACCATTCTGAGTAATATTATAGCTATTTTAGAAATCATGTTTATATGTTTTTAATAATAGATACATTATAGTCTTATATTAAATAGTATAGGTACACTGTAATGAATTAAGCTTTGTCAATAAGATTTAATCTTTGGACAATAAAGCAGAATCAAAATCAAATAAAACGGAGGACATTGTCAAAAAATAGACGAGAGTGGAGAAATCCTTGAGTCACAAGCGAATTTTTATTTATGTCGGGATTTTGATGGATGCTAGAGGTTTTCGTGTCTTCAGACGAGAAAACAAATATATGCAAATAGATGGCACACAAATCAAATATTATTTGCAACGCTTGTGGCGCCTAAAATGTGTTTGACTTTTCCACCGATACTTGTCAATGATATTGACAAATAAATCAAAGCTAAACATATGCAGCCTCCCGGTCACCTCTTCAAAGATGGTAAGAGGGCAATTGACTACGTTCTGGTAGTGGATGAGAAAAACTTGACAGGCCTCGTAGCTTATGTGAGCAACTTGGAGGGCATCGGACTGGAAATGGAATTAGCCGACGGGAAGGTAAGAGGAATTCACAAGGAGGTTGAGAACAATTATTCAATTATCTTCAGAAAACTAAGAAAAAATTCCTTCTGGTCCATATTCCGAAAAAAAACCAGGACTATTTTGGGGAAGTGTACGATGTAGGAAGAGAAGAGGGAACAACCAAACTGGAGATTAGGAGTTTACTTGGTCGTACTCAAACGCATATGCCAACTCCCGATCACAAAGAAAAAGGGTAAGATATGCTGAGAGGCTAATCAAACAACTAACCAAAATCTGATTTATGGTGTCTATACTCGATATTAGTGAGTTATTAATTTGCGACATTATACCTTTAACATCGGAATGCAAAAACTTGGGTGTTTGGTTTGATTCTGAGCTCAGATTCTCCAAACATATCCAAATGCTATGTAGTACCTCTTTTGGCATTCTGAATCAACTATTTCCTCACAGGCACGTTCTTTCTCAACAGATTAAGGTAAAACTATGTGAAAGCTTAATATTTTCAAAATTGTCTTATTGTGACCAGCTTTACGGGTCAGCAATATTAAACTCTGAACAGGTTACAAAACTCTTGTGCTCGTTTTTGCAGTGGTCTCAGAAAATGCGATCGAATATCTAATAAAATAACAGAATTGGGTTGGTTGAAAATAGATGTTAAAGCTTCACACTCTCACTCTTACGCATAAAATTATAAAAACGGAGAAGCCCCCATATATATATATATATATATATATATATATATATATATATATATATATATATATATATTGTTATGTTATGTTATGTTATGCCAGTTAAAGGAAAAAACCACAAAAATAATAATTACTAAATAGTTATTGGTTCCAAGAGATTTTTTTTGAATAACTTTTGAAGTTCTATTTATTTATAAGCCTTTGTATAATATGGATAGATGAAAATGTCAAAATAATATAACACAATCAATTTCATACACTGTCATAATGATCATAAACCATAATTGGGAAAAAGCCAACAAAAAGTCTAAATTTACAAAATTTTCAGGAATAAACAGTAATCAACACATTTATAAATTTGAAACATACAGTATATGAAATTGGAGATAACTAAAAGTAACCAATGGTAGAACAGCAAACGTCTTCATGATAATAGCCAATCAGAGAATAGATGGTCATAGGTAAAAATTGGAAATTAAGGAATTGGTTGATATCATAAGCAATTATTATTAGAATTTGTAAATAGTAATAAGTAGGAAAAATAGTTGGATATATAAATTGAGTAAGAAAACCTAAACAGTGAAATGTGACAATTTAGTGCGCGAATTCAAAAATTCAAATGGGAAAACAGGAAGGGAAACTTGTATCGAGGCAACAACAAACAAAGCCAACGAGGAGATTGGAAATAAAATTAGAAGGGAATGGACGCAACATTTTGAGAGAAAAAAAATTGAAAGAATTCCAACATTTGAAGAGCAAAACTAGTATTACCTTAATTATATATCATTTCCACGTCTCCAAAGCTGATTTCCGCATCTGTATGGTTCCTGATTTATGGTATTGGAGTTCCTGATAGCGCTTGTAGTGACAAGGTATCCAGTTTCCGGGCATATCTTGAAACACCGACATCTCCAGCAGGTATAAAAACTTTAATAGTGCATTTCCGGTCCTGAACTATTTCACCAATAACGTATTTCACATCTGAAGAACTTTATTTCACCTTATTTTGAACAATAACAGAAAACGTCACTCTCACGGAAAAAGTGAGGTTCTGTTTATCTATCCATGATCTGATTTATTATTTTTATCCGTGAATATTTGTTTGATTCACCCTAGTATAAGTTATTTCTCGTAGGCCAGGTATTTTAAGTCTTCCTGAATAAAGGAGATAATTGCTTTTTGATATTTTGTTGTTTGTTCTTTCACAATGATCAACAAACATACCTACGACCATTGAATAACTTGAGCATAGACAAGAGTTCTATAAACTTGAGTTTGACATATCAAGTAAGGGCTAAACTGCTTTGAACCGGCTATCTGAGATGAGGGCGTACCAACTGTGCTAGCTGTGGTGAGAAAAGGAATAACAATTGTCAGCTACGTGACGAGAGAACAGTGACGTTCGTTGGCAATTATTATTACCACATACAAATTATTATACAGGGCAAAAATATCTATCTATATCATATCAATTTGGCTCACAAAGAATAGCAAAAATTATTAGCTATCTTCATTTTATAACAACAACTATTATTATTCAATTTATAATTACATTACAATATATATATATATATATATATATATATATATATACTAAAGTTACACCAAAATTAAGTATATAGTCAAAGTCATATATCCAGTACTTTTTACCATACATCTAGTACTTTTTATGGAGACAATCCAGTACGAAATTTTTCACCCTAGGAACAACGCTGATTGGGTTAGACGAACAAAGGTAGAGGACGTGAAATTAGGTTAAGAATCTGGCCACTTGAATATATTAAATTTTTTTCTCGTTTCCGTAAACTTGGCCAATGTTCGTTCTTGATAACCCGCAAAACTCGATAAAATGAGACTTGCATATAAATTGTGCTCCATAAAAAGATTGTTTTCCGCCCAAACACAAATCAAACCTAAAATATGCATAGTGGGAGCAGGACCTGCTGGTTTTTATGCGGCCCAACGCCTCGTAAAGAACTTGCAATTCTCCGAGATCGACATTTACGAAAGACTTCCAGTACCCTTCGGCTTAGTAAGGTAATCCGACAACCGTAATACCGGAAAATGTACTGTTATCTCATGTTCCAGATTCGGTGTTGCCCCCGACCACCCCGAAGTCAAAAACGTCATCAATACTTTCACTAAAACTGCAGAAAACCCCAATATCAAGTTTATTGGAAACGTCAACTTGGGTATGGACATTTCTCTAGAACAGCTCAAAAACGCTTACCACGTCGTATTGCTTGTAAGTATAGCTCTGTAGTTTTGCAAATCATCACACTAAATCGTGTTAAATCTAGACCTATGGTGCCGAAGAGAGCAAACGGTTGAATTTGCCTGGCGAAAACCTCAAAAACAACATAGAAGCAAGAAAGATTGTCGGCTGGTATAATGGTACACCGTGGGACGCAAATTTAGACATAGACCTCAGCGGAGAAGTTGCCACCATTTTTGGACAGGGCAATGTTGCAATAGATGTCGCTAGAATTTTACTCACTCCAGTGGAAGAGTTGAAGGTACCCATTTTTAACATCACATGATTGAACAAAATATTAGGAATATTGAAAAAACCAAGAGCTTTATCGAAACTACATTGATCTCATGCTCCTGTCTACTAGGAATCTACTACACTGAATTTTTGCCGGCTGCCTTGATGAATGGAGATCCCGTTCCAAAGTGTTTCATTCACAAAATGCAATTCTGGTTACCTTTCAATGAACACCCTGTGAGAATAACAATATGTTCATGCCCAGATGTCACTGGTGAAAGTCTGCATCGTATGGGACATTTTCTTATTAAATTAAATTTTGATATCATCAATGGTAGGTTAGACGTTTACGGAGAACAGGACATAGGATTATTTTTAAATTTTGGTTTCTTTGGCAATTACTTCTGCTCTAACGATCTAAAATAATTTCAGTGCTATATCCATTTTGCAACAAACATTTACAAAGTAACCTTTTAGGACTCTGCACGATTATCCATCCATTCATGTTTCAGAAAACCGACATTACCGAACACGCTTTGGAAGCCCTGTCCACATCGAAAATCGAAACAGTTTACTTGATAGGACGCAGAGGCCCCCTGCAAGCAGCGTTCACCATCAAAGAACTCAGGGAACTCCTCAAATTGAAAAAGTGCACTACAGCTTGGAGGCAAACGGATTTCCAAGGCATCGCCGAACACATTCCAAAGCTAGAGAGACCTAGGAAACGTATCACAGAGCTGATGTTCAAATCGATAGAACAAAATGCTCCCGAGGAAGGTTGCAAGGCATTCAAACCCCTTTTTCATCGTTCGCCTTTGGAAATTTTGGGGAAAAATAAAGTCGAAGGCGTCGTGCTGGGCGTCAATAAATTAGAAGGCGAAAACTTCTTGAAGCAAAGCGCAATACTAACGAAAGAACAAGAAACTATTAAAAGTGATCTAGCTATATCTAGCATCGGTTACAAATCCATTCAAGCCGACGAGGGGTTACCTTTCGATTTCGACCGAGGCGTAGTCAAAAACAAAAACTCCAGAGTTGGGAGGGGCTTGTATGTATCAGGATGGTTAGGAACGGGACCCCAAGGCGTTATCCTCACTACGATGAATAATGCTTTTGGTGTTGCCGACATTATTTCGGAGGATGTGCAAGTAGGGAATTTAGCGGATAAGAATAAGGGAGGTTATGGTGAAATTGAAGAGATATTGAAGCAGAAAAACGTTCAGATAGTAACATGGAGAGGCTGGGAGAAAATAGATCAGTTCGAGAGGGATGAAGGTGCTAAGAAGGGTAAACCGAGGGAAAAAATAGTGGAAATCGAAAAAATGTTGCAGGTTGCTGCATCATGATATCAGCAAAAGCCAAGTTTGGTAAAGAGAACATGGGAAAAGATATGGAAATATAAGGTGAATCGGTTTTTTAGATTTTAATGAAAAATATATTCACTTATTTGTTTTTATTTACATATTATTTAATAATAAAGTGTCCACCAGCAAAATATTGGCCACCTCATTCAAAGAAGAAAGTCATCCCTCTACAAAAAAAAATTATTGAATTAGAGACATTTTCCAAGAATTGGTTTAAACAGCAGACTAGTTCATTATTTTCTAGAACATTTGTAAAATTGATTATTCACTTATAACAAAAACTCCTTGGGTAAATTGAAAAATAAAAGTTCATCAAAGAACTTGTTCCAATTTTTTGGGTAATGGATATTGGTTGAAGGTATAGTAACAAACTGTAAATGGAAAGGGTAAGTATATGGGGCCCGGATTTTAACCAAATTTTCACAGGTGCTTTAAAACATCATAAAAACTGTATAGCAATCGAAATGTTTGCTCGGAAAAGATAATTCAAGGAAATATAGTCCATGGAAGGTCCACAAAGGGTAGTTTTGGAACGTCACTCCAAGAAACTGTAAATTGATATAAACTAGAACTTTTTACACCAAAACCATAACTGCACCCTCATTTAACGTTTTAGCTATATTTTATTCACTTAATTTTCGATCATTCCTAATAAATGATAATAAATGTCGAAAATCAAAAGTTGGTAATTGTGTTTTGTTTAGCCGAACCCTGTTGATTTTGTTGTTTTATTGATATGCGACTTTGCCTATGTCTACAGAGAGAAAAAAAAATACTCAAACTGAATGCAATACGACATAGATTTAGCATATAAAAGATAATCATTACAGCTTATGAAAAGACGATAGTCCTGAAAGATATACAGTGCTTTTCTTTAATGCCCCCCCTTCATTTTTTGAACGGGTAACTCAAAAAATTGAAACTTGGTATAATGAAATTGATGCATGAATACTATATTTTGGAGTAAAATTGACAGATGGGAACTTTCAAGATGGCGACTGGGCGCCATCTTGGAAAAAAAATATTGAAAGGGGGTATTGTGACATATCCTTTTGAAGCTCCTGACGAATACTTCACAACCCTGGAATATAAAGTCAATATCTTCACGTACTACAAAATGGTGGAACATTTAATAATTGCCTGAATACATCGACGTTTAACTTCATAATTTGTGGAAAGAAGCTGAGTTCAGTTCAGAAAATGCTCGAAATGGTTGCCTTGAACTGCTTGACATAACAGCCTATCCGATATTTCACGCCGAACATTCTCGAACACAGTAACGTCAATATTTCTACAAATATTTATAGTTCTCTGCCGTATATCCAATATTGAAGCAGGTTCAGTTTCGTATACCTTTTGCTTCAAATAGCCCCATAAAAAAAGTCTACAGGTGTCAAATCTGGCGAGCGGGCTGGCCATTCCGTAGGACCTCGACGGCCAATCCAACGACCGGAGAAAGTATTATCCAAATAGTTTCTTACTTGTCCGTAGTAATGTGGTGGTGCTCCATCATGTCGGATGTTGGAATACAATATCCATATCGAATTAATTAGGATTCGCTTCGACGATTTCGGTGATTAGAGGGTCGACAGTTTTTTCCAGCATATTCAAATAAAGTTCCCCTGTTAAATTTTGTTCAGTGAATAGAGGTCCTACAATATGGTTTCCCAATATTCCTGCCCAGACGTTAATTTTTTCTGTATATTGAGTATGAGTTTCCCGGAAAATGTGAGGGTTGGTGTCACTCCAATAACGGCAATTTTGTCTGTGAACCTTGCCGTTGAGATAAAATGTAGATTCGTCACTGAAACAAATATTGTGGAGGTAGGATGCCTTGCAATGGTTTCCATCATAATTTCGCAGAATTCTGTTCTTCGATCAGGGTCATCTTCAGTTAACTGGTGTACCATTATGATTTTGTATGGATGATATTTATTCCTCTTCAAAAGTCTCCACAGTAGGACACACCTCACAAACATTTGCGACGGAGGAAGTAGACTGTTGAGGATTTACTATAATCTCACCAATTATTTGAACTTGCTGTTCTTCCGGAATGGACGGATGACCTGGGGGCTTTTTGTTCTGTACACTACGGGTGGTTGTAAATTTGGTTACAAGTTCCCTTAAATATTTTCTACAGATAGGACGATTCGAGAAACGATCATTAAAAATTCTTTCGGTTTCGTGAAAGTTACGCGTCGCACTGTAAATAAAAATCGCTTCGATTTTTTCTTCCAATGGACGAGAATTGACCATTTTAGAGCTAGTTCACGTGGTACCTATTTACTAGTAAAACCGAAAACTAAATGATATTTTAACTGAACAATGATGTTTGTTGCCGTACTGACATTTCTTGTCATTTTTTGTTTAAACAAAAAATAACCTATCAAACCTTAGCGGGTTGTTGGGATTGCCATATGGCAGAGAAAAATAAATATTTCTAGATGTATCGTTATTAATGTGTTTGTATGCAGGTAATTATTAAATGTTCCGCCATTTTGTAGTAGGTGAAGATATTGACTATATATTCTAGGGTTGTGAAGTATTCGTCAGGAGCTTCAAAAGGATGTGTCACAAGACCCCCTTCAATTTTTTTTCCCCAGATCTTGAAAGTTTTATCTGTCAATTTTAGTCCAAAATATAGTAATTATGCATTAATATCATTATCCCAAGTTTAAATTTTTTGAGTTGACCCGTTAAAAAAAATAAAAGGGGGGGACATTAAAGAAAAGCACTGTATGTGATACAAGAAATTTAAAACCCAAAGAAAATGTTATTACACTTTTTGGGTGTGTTGGATAGCTTTTGAAACTATGACATGCCTTTGGAAGTTACTAAACACATCCAAATATCGTGACGTGGATTTTTTTTGGCGTGAGTTTTTTCTGCGAGAGAAAACAAAACTAACCCCTTTTTTATGTAAAAAAAAGGAACACAACCTAACCAAAGTTGAATGCAAGCCAATCAATTTCACAAGTAATGTTTTGCTCACAGATAACTCGCTAGGGGATATTTTTCTCTTTTTTAAGATTCCTATTGGCTTATACATATTTCAAATAATTACCTATATCAAAGAAAATGAAAACAGGTTCAAGAAAAATGAGGACTTGCACTCGCATGACACACGAATGAAAGGAGGTCTACACCAGAGTTACTCACGATTACAAATCTGCCAGAACTCCCCTGACTACATAGGAGTTAAATTATACAATAAATTCAAATGTATCTGTGAGCTTAAACAATATACCTGTAATATGTCTAACATGTCATTTAGCATTAAACTCAAACGTTTTCTGACAGAACAAATATTTTATAGTATAGAAGAGTTTCTCAACTTTTAAAATGTATTTTGTTTCTCAACTTTTAAAATGTGTTTTGTTTTCAATATTAATTTTTTTAATTATTAACTTTAGTTTTGATTGTATTTTAACTGTATGTTAATTATCTTAAATGCATATTCCCATTTTTCTGACTAATAAAGATAAAGATGCATCTGTCTTTGATCTTTGTTGATTGAATATTTATGTATTTTTTTGTGATGAATAAATTGATTCTGATTCTAACACTAAGAAGGGCCGTTTGTTTTTAAAGTAAAGGTGCTTCCATAATTCTACATTTCATTATTGTCAATGTTACTATTGTTTTTACTTCCCGGATCACAAATGTATAGGAAAAGTATACTGATACCAATCCCAACTAAACTCCGACAAAAATTACTATTGGATCACTATTTTATCAAATTCTGCAACCATCAATGTTTGATTTTAGACATTTCTTATGAAAAATTGTGATTGGTGTTTTTTCTAGAAATGATCGAAAATTGTGATTAAAATATTCCTAGGAAATTAAATGAGTATACAGTTAATGAATGTTCCGAAACTACCCTTCATTGATCTTCGAGAGACCCTATCTCCTAAAATTATCTTTTCCACACAAAACTTTCGATTCCTGTACTGTTTTTATCATATTTCAAAGCACCTGTGAAAATCTGGGCTGGCATATACTTGACCTTCACCCTGAAAACTTATGGGAATGTTGCTGTTTTCAGATACTCAACCATATTTCATTACGAAAATGAACACACCATTATAATTATCAAGAAAAGGTGGTAACGGAAAAGACTCACCATTCCATTGTACTCCAGTACATGCTGTTTAATTTTCGAATTGTCTACCCATGTAACGAAATCTTCCAGAGTCCTGGTCACGAGAAAAGCGGGATCTTTTATTAATTCGGGCCCAACTCTCACGTGGCCTTGTTCTATCAACTTGGTAGCCGACTTTATTGTCTCCGACATTTTATCTGGAAGGCATCTTTGTGTTAATTCAAACAAATACATAGCTCAACCCTAGACTTCCGGCCATCGTGGGAGACAGAGATTAACCACGTGGTCAGGAAGTCGAGTTAATGTGAGTTATTGTACAGCAAAAAATTGTAAAAAAACAATCAAGTAGCTCAACACTTCTTACTTCTAACCATTACAACTGGTAACCTCCGCCGACAAAAGCAGGATGCTGTGACTTTTTCTGCTAAACTTAGGTCCCACCTAGTGGCAATCAATCCCATTAGATACCTGCAACACGACGACATTGAAACATGCACATTTATAATTGATTATGACATTTACAATTTTTCTAGTAACTGGGCACTGCTTTCTGTTCTAAAGGGGTGTTTAGGCTCGACTTCTTTTATTTTCCTAGCTACTTCCCTGATATTCCTGGCTAATTTGTTATACCTAGAAGTTTGAAGGAAATCAGTATATAATCATTAGAGCAATTTCATTACCTCACTTTGTGTAATCCTCTCTTTTCTGTATGTGGTATTTTTTAAGCACTTTAACTTCATGAAGGTTGTTATCTACCTCCCAGGATATGAAATCGACTTTCTTGAGCAGTTTCTGTTCATGATATTTTAATTTTCTGACCATTTTTTTTGGATAACCCAAAACAAAAGATAAACACTGAACACGGGCTTACCGATTTTGAAAACAAAAATGACGGATGATGGATGATATAGTATTCGTGAGTTGAAAAGAGACAAACGAACGAATCTCACAAACACGTGCTAGAATTGGCTGCGTTCAGTACAACATACAAAAAATTCAAGTGGATGGGGATGCAGCTAAAGGCAGAACTCGCAAATCGTGCTGTGTGTAAACCAAATTGATGAATTTTGCTGGTGAAAGCCAATCGTTGCGTCCAATGGTGAAAAATACTTTGCTAGATGGAGCATGGATGCACTTCAAGTCAAACTTGTGCTGATCATATCAAATATATTTTACTCTCTACTAGACAGCCCTTAATTTTACTTTTCAGCTCATGAACCAATGGACAAATCTACTTAGAAACAAGGTCAATTTATATATTAAGTGCAGCAACAACGTGGGATCAAAGTTAGACGATTTGAAATCAACTTTCTAGAGCAGTTTCTGTTCATGATATTTTAATTTTCTGACAATTTTTTAGTTAATTAAAAACAAATGACTAACACGGGCTTGCCGATTTCGAAAACAAACATTTCCAATGATATACATATACGTGATTTGAATAGAGATAAAGTGTTGTCAAAAACAAGCGAACGAATCTGGTGAGCACGTGCTAGCATTGGCTGCGTTCAGTGCAACAGACAAAAAATCCACTAACTCGCGCTGTCCAAATTAAACGTGCTTTTTATACCATTTTCCAGCAGACAATGATAGAATAATACATATATTGTGAAGACAGGCTGCTCACTGACTTTTCATCTGACGATAGATGTATTGTAACAGAGAAGTTCCGCACAAATTGCCAACTTAATAAAAACTTCAAGAACTTCCCTCTCCAACGGCAATTAATTGCCTTTAGTTGGATGGAAAATCACAAATTTGATATACTAATTCAATTACTTTTGATGATTATATATTTATTTATTCAAATGTCATTTCATAGGAATTTTGTGTCTAAAAATGTGAACAGTTGGTAGCGCAAAACAATGACAACAGAGTATTTGTAAAATTCTCGCTCTGTGTTCAAATGGCATCGTGACAAATGACAGTCGATGATAATGCAAGGCCCAATCGGATTGGGACAGGCACCAACAGTCGAGATATAAAATATAAACACTATGGGAATAAGAATAAATGATCCAGCATATTCAATTTGTGATTCTCTAGACAACCCTGATAAAACTATTGCAAAACGGAATACGCATGTGCTACTTTTCTAAAATATTTTGATTTGCAAATGAATATTACCATTTAGAGAGCTCAACATCATACGTAGAAATTAAAAAAATGTTTGATGTTTTTATAATTCGAAATAGAAAACGCAAATTCTTCATGACACTCAAAAACGTACTCCTAGCGCCTCTGATGGACGTTTGCATCGTCACTTCACACAGTTCCAAATTTTACCGCTAGTTGCTTCGAACTGTCAACTATAATTTCATCTGTCTTCGCTTATATGTACTAATATTTTTATTATTATATTTTCAGTTGTTACTGAAAAGTCACATAAAAAGTGAGGTTTAATTCATGTTTGGGTTGTAAGAAATAGTATTGAAACAACCACAATTGGCGCTAGTGTTTGGGAGAAGTTATTCAAGTAAAGGTCAAATTGAGTTTGAATTGAGGAGCACCTCTAAATTGGAAAATTTCAACAAAATTTTGAGGATTGAAAAATTATTTAAAAAATGTTTTGAGGACCGAACTGATGCCAAGAAAAAATCTAATAAAATCGTGCGTGTTCCCTATTCAGTGGTTGGAGATGCAGAACTCGTGCTGTCTAAACCTAACGTGCATTCCATACCATTTTTCCTTCATACAATGGTAGAATAATAGAGTGCATTTACTATTGTGACAGCATGTTTGTCCTTCCCCCACTTAATGGGCAGATCCTCTCGAAGATGTCCGAAGCGAAGCTATTACGAGAAATGATTTAGTAAAAGCGATACACAAGACGTATCATGTATCTGATAGCATTCGCCATAAGTCGTTTTCCTCTACTGAAAAGTACTTACCCCAGACCCTAGGGCATTTTTGCAAGGTGATATGTAACAAAATTGAATAAACTACTCTAGATACCCACTTCTTAACCTAACAAACGGAATCTTCCAACCACTGCATGTCATGACACTGCTGCACACGATGACAATCGTGTGTTTTCCTCCTCTCTACCTACCATTGTGCTGGCTCAATACTGAATTCACTCTACATATATTGTGAAGACAAGCAAGCAGAGCTCACTGACTTTTCTTCTGATGACAGATGACAGCACCACCATAACTGAATCTATACTGGAAATTATATTTTCAGAGGCCTGATAAAATTCACTGATCATCACAGTCACATTAAGGA
This sequence comes from Gonioctena quinquepunctata, assembly GCA_018342105.1. Taxonomy (NCBI): domain Eukaryota; kingdom Metazoa; phylum Arthropoda; class Insecta; order Coleoptera; family Chrysomelidae; genus Gonioctena; species Gonioctena quinquepunctata. Next base: position 268,124 of record JAFIRS010000711.1, on the reverse strand, counting down.
ACATGTTTGACATGTACCACTCTATATTTGTTCATAAAAGTTTTGTGGTCAACAGAATAAACTTTACATAGCGACTTTTTCCTTAACATGACACGAGCTTTTGAAATTTGTGACAAACGAACAAACCTTTGAAATTCTGGTACATATGTTCTATCGGTTGAAACTTGAAGTAAAGGCAGCACTGTACTACAATATCCATATCGAATCAATTTTGTTCTGTGATCCTCCTATCCCTCCCACTATCCTAAAAGAGGTTATTACCTTTTCTCGTTAGTAAACAGTTATTTTTAAAGTATTTTAACTTTTTTGGTAGTTTTGTTATCGCTTCGCTTGTGCACTATTCCACACCGAATAATCGAACATAACAGTTATTTCGTGTTTAATCAATTCCTTTCCCGATATTGACAGCTGTGTGACTAATAGGCGGTACCTGTGCAATATATTCCCGGAAAAAATAAATCATAACAAAATGGTATTGTGAAACCGATATCAAACACAAGAAAAATGTCGAAGAGCAATCTGAACGGTTCGAGAAGTGTCTCGTCGAACAGTTTCAATAGTTTTTTATCGGACGGTGAAATTATTATCGAAAGTGGACTCGAAGATTTGAGCATATCCAGTAAAAATCACAGACCTTCCTCAACTTCGAGGACGAATAAAGCGAAAAGAATACGGTTTTACCACAACGGCAATAAATTTTTCAACGGTGTCGTTATTCCAGTGGCCCCGGAACGTTACAGGTCGTTTGATAGTCTCACAGCAGAACTTACGAATATTTTAACCAAAAGTGTGACACTGCCCAATGGAGTCAGAAATGTGTATTCTATGGAAGGAAAGAAGGTGAGTCTTTAGCTCGATGTATATAACGAGATATTGATTTATATATGCAACTTTGAACCGGCTGTATTCTAAAGTAGTAGCCGATCTACTGATATTGATAAAACAAATCAACCCTGAGCAACTTATAAAAGTGTATTTGACGGTATTTTGCTGAACACTCATCTCTATATCTCTAACTAAAGATATTCAAATTTCTCCACCTTTGTGAATTAGAGGTAAAAAAAATGTATAATGTCGTTTGGATCGGCTATCCAATAAAGAAGGGTGAAATTAATATCTTTATTATGATCAACATTTCCATTAATATAGGAATTGTCTCCAACGTAAATCCCAATGTGAAGTTTAAAGCAGTAGGTACCTAATATATTAAGTCATAAAAAATAATCTATAAAAAACCATTTTAAAGACAAGCTTTTATACAAATGCGTTAAAAAGTAAGTTATAGATTTAAGAGCTTTTCGCGCAAAGTTTTCAGTTCAAATAGAAAAGCGACAAGCTTTTGAATCTATAACTCGCGGAATAACCTACGTCACACATCCAAAGCAACTATTTTTTACTTTTTAGCGCATTTTAATTGAAGGTTGTATTAAAAAAAAAGGTTTCTTAATGATTATTTTATTTTGTGCTTCTTAGTAAGTACGCCTTTCTATGCATTTTTGTTGAAGCATCGTTATCATGAGACCTTTTTCCTGTGAGTTCCTCAACGAGGAGTCCATCTAAAGATTAACTCAACCGCCTTCCTGGAGCTGCCATCTTCAATTTATGGATTTTGACAAAAAATCAATAATCTTCGACCGAAATCATAATCTCCGACCCCAAAAACCCCCACATACCAATTTTGAATAGAATCGGACCAGGGCCGGATTAAAAGGTGTGGAGGCCCTGGGGCAACAAAGGAGTGGAGGCCCCTAATTATTTTTCAAACAAGTTTTTTGTTTATTTATTTATTGCGGAACAAATCAAATTATTTCGACACGAGCATATGTAGGTATAATAAAATACAAGAAATAAATTAAATTACAGCGTAAACAAAGGGATTCTTGCGAACTTTTTTCGACGAAAAATCATTGATGATTTCGGTCAAATCCAGCATCCGGAGAAAATAATTCTGAATGCTAAGAAGCGGTAACTTTGATAGGCGGCTTTGTCTCATCGTAATTCGCCAATTTTTTTCATTTTGGAAAATGAGCGCTTTCCAGTGCAATTTGACATCATCACATTCTCAGTTGTAATATCACAAGAGAGTGAAAATAATTCGACAGATTTTCGAAAACTTGTTGCCAGGCAATAGACAAGAGAGACCAACTGGCTCGAGTGGCTATTGCCAACAAGTTTGAGAAAGAAATCTAGATAATTATTTTCTACTATATCGAACTCTCGTGTGGTATTCTTTAGATTATTTTGTGATGTTACGATCATAAACACATTTCCTTGCAAAATTATATCAATGTACTAAACCGGATTTGATTCATTTCACACTTTTCATACGAATTGATGACAGACGTCAAATTAAAAATATAGGTTCTCAGACAATAAAAACAAAATACCTCAAATTATTCCCGCGACAATTTTCGAGGTAGAATATTCCCACTATTGATTGGCCAAAACGTATATGAATTATTTGAATTGAACGTTTCCATTGGTTTCTAGCAATGTCAAAAAATAATCACTGTAATTTCAATGTTTGAGAATGTAGCTCTGAAATTTTGGTTTTCAAGAATTTGATAGTAGAACATCTTAGATAGATAGTCCTTTTCAGAAGGATTTACATTTGTTGCGGAATGTCATCTTTCTCTTAGACTCACACTTTCAGATTTCGGGGATTTCTCTGTTACAAGTGCGCCACTCAGCGGACACTTGTCAACGCCAATAAATAGGAAAAACAGGTATAGACGGGCAAAGTGTTTGTAGAATCGGCAGAAAAATAGTCAACAGAATTTGAACTTTCGTTCTATCATGGAATGCGCACAGGGCTCTTATAAATAATTTGATGCAATCATATTCATAAATTGAAATATTATTTTCTTTTGCTTATGATTATTGAATTTCATTGTGTATCTAGATCGCTTGTGTCATTCGAAGAATACATCGACAGAAAATCCTTCATTTAATAAAAAAAATGTATATTTTTTTTTCTTCAGTTGTTCTTGTTTTTACAGCTAATTTCGATACTATATAATATTTTGTATAATAGTATGATGTTTTACTTGGTGATTGTTTCTCGCATATACACATGATTCATCAGATCGAATATTAATATTAACCATGGATTTTGACAAGAATACGAAACATGTTTTTGAATGTTTGAAACAAAAAATTAGAGGAAAAAGTGGAAGAACTGCTCTTTTGTTGTCAGATTTTTTATATATAATTTTGCATATCCTTCGGTATTTGTTAGGGAATTTTACGCAAAAATTTATATTGTGGAAGCCCCTCTCTTGTGGAGGCCCCGGGGCTGCAGCCCCGTTTGCCCCCCTCTTAATCCGGCTCTGAATCGGACCATAATTACAAAACTTGTCCGCCACTTTTAATTTATGAATTTTGACAAAAATTCCATAATCTCCGACCCCGAAAACCTCCATATAGATACCAATTTTGAATAGAATCGGACCATAATAACAGAGATCGTCCGCCATCTTGGAGCTGCCATTTTGATTTAAATAATTTTGACAAGAAAATCATAAATCTCGACTCCAAAACCCCACTCTCCCTATCAATTTTGATTCGAATCGGACCATAATCACAAAACTCGTCCGCCATTTTGATTTGATGAAATTCGACAAAAAAAAAATCATAATTTTCGACCCCGAAAACCTCCACATACCAATTTTGAATCGAATGGGACCATAATTGCAACCATAACTGCAACTTCCGGTGTCCCACAAAGCTCAGTTTTAGGCCCCTTGTTATTCATAATATTTTTAAACGACATCGGCATTGGACTGAACTGTAATCTTCTACTGTACGCGGATGACTGTAAGCTATATGGACAAATTGAAAACCTAAATAACAGCTTGAAACTTCAAGATGATCTGAATAATCTACATAAGTGGTGCGAGTCAAATGTACTCTCCTTTAAATATAGGAAAATGCACCAGTGTGAAAACAGAAACGGTCGTCGCGCCAGAAACTAAATATTAGTATATGCGCAATCTTCCGAAATGAAATAGCAATTGGAATTTTCTACAGTATTATGATGGTGATGACGATGAATGAAAGTTTACACACAATTATGATAAAAATATGATAATGGTGTTTCTAATAAATCATAAGAACATATTTATCAGTGGCTGTGACAATAACATACAAGATGGGATAAAAAGGGCGTATCAGGAAATTTATTTTTTAAAGTATATTCAGAACGAGCTGAGAAAGCATACCTATCCTATTTCGGATTTTGTATCTCAATACTCACCCTGGAAACTACCCCCTTATTCAAAAAAATCTACAGAACAGAATTAATTAATCGTTTCTGGAAATTTCTTTTTCACTATATATCCAAAACGAGCTGAGAACGCATGCCTACCCCATTTCAGCTTTTGTATCTCGATACTCACCCTAGAAACTACCCTCGTATTAAAAAAATATCCAGAGCAGAGTTAATTCATCATTTCTGGAAATTTCTATTTTACTCTATATTCAAAACGAACTGTGAAAACATACCTTCCCCATTTCGAATTTTGTATCTCAATACTCACCCTGGAAACTACCCCCGTATTCAAAAAAACGCGCAAAAAACAACGTAATAATTTTGATTGCAGTATTGATGGCACCAATCTCGAAAGGTGCACCAGTTTCACAGACTTAGGAGTGAAATTTGACAATAAATTAACGTTCGTGGAACATACTTGCAATATCGTTTCATCTGCTTATAAAACGCTTGGCTTCGTAACCAGGAAGTCAAAGCAATTTATTGACCCCAATACTCTGAAGCTCCTGTTGGACACATTTGTGAGAACTAAACTTGAATACGCCTCCATTATTCGGTCTCCGGGCTATAATGTCCACTTGAATAATATCGGGAATGTATTGAGACGTTTTCTCAAAACAATATGTTATAGAGTAGATGGGGAGTATCCTGCACGAGGTTTTCCTCAGCAATTATTATTGAAACGTTTTGGTTATAACTCGTTGCAGACACGTCGTACATGTCACAGCACAGTTTTCCTTTTCATACTCCTGAATAACAAAACAGATTCTCCCCAATTACTCTCTTTGCTGAATAAACATGTACAGTTGTGTTAGTCTAATCAACAAGTTGAAAATGGTCTAAAATAGAGATACTGCTCTTAAAATTATGTGTGATAGCTCATTGGATCCGGAATAACGCCTAGAAAAATGTGCCAAAAGCGTGTGTTAGCACATAAAAAATTGCAAAAGTTATAAACAATTAAAGATGAAAAAAAAAGTACATTTCGTTTTTTGCCAATATTTCATAAACTATTGATATTTAAGAAATTTAAAAAAAATATTCTGAAAGAAGAGGAAATTTCCAATGGAAAACTCAGCTCCCGGAACTCTATCTCCATTATTTATAATTTTAATTTAACGCTGAAAATGGGTCTCCGCGCTACATTTTTAGGTTGAGCGCGTGGCGTCAAAAGCGAGTACGACACATTAATTAATTTATTTAAGGTATTAAATTTTTTTTTTTTAAATTTGAAAAAACTATGGTGTATTCGGAACACTATAAATAATTTATTCCCGTTGTGAATTTTACTTAAAGTTGATTTTTCAACAAGTTAAACGATAGTTAACTAACAAAATTTTCTCGAACTTCTGTTTAAATAATTGTCGTAAAAATTTTTCGCTTCGTAGAGCCTTTCTTATATACATACTTAACAAGATCACGCCATAAATGTTAGAAAAATATTCATACTTTGTTTATAATAATTTTTGTACTTGAACAAAAACTAAAAAATCCAAGTAATTATTTCAATATATTTGAAAAAAATTTTTCACAACTTTATTATATTACAAATATTATGATTTTTGAAAAAAAAATCCCCAATAACAATTTTTAATTGTTTATAATGGTTTTATTATATTTCTTATTTAATTTTTTAAACATAATTTATTTTTTTTTTTCTGAAATTCTAAAATTAACAAAAACAACCATATATAACAAAGTATAGAAAACATTTTTTTCCAATTTTTTATTGTACTTTGGGAATTCGAATTGGGAAAAATTGGGAATTTTTTTTTCTATATTTGTTATATATGGTTGTTTTTTGTAAATTTCAGAAGTTTCAAAAAAAAATCTAACAAAATTAAAAATTTGTTTATAACAAATTGGTAAGTTAATAAACAATGGAATTGTTGATAATTTTTTTTACTTTATAGAGGACTGTCAATTATGATTTTTAGAAAAAATAAGTTTCCCAACTAATTATTCCCTATGTTAAGATCACCCCTAATCATAACTATGGCGATTATATTGTTTATTTTTTTAAATTTACTTACCAATTGGAAATAAATGATTACCTTTATATTCCTAAGAGTAGCATTGAGCGATATGTTCGAGGTTGAGTGGAAGAGCAATTTCCTTGGTGATTCGTCACTATTGAAATTGAACTCCGCCTTTAATTTTCTTCCAAAGTTAAATATGCTATATATTTTTATTTTTATTCTAATGACTGTACCGTTGAAAAGGAAGAAAATAATAAAGACGATATTATTATTATTATTATTTAAACAATAGAAATATAAAAAAACTATTATAAACAATTAAAAATTGTTATTAAGGAATTTTTTTTTCAAAAATCATAATATTTGTAATATAATGAAGTTGTGAAAACATTTTTTTCAAAAATATTGAAATAATCAATTTGTTTATAAAAAATTTATCAACAAATGGCAGGAATTTTTTTTTTGCAATCAATTTATATCTTGTATTGATAAAAAACGATAATATGATGATTCAGAAAAAAATAATTTTTAACAACATTAAGTACTTGGATTTTTTTGTTTTTGTTCAAGTACAAAAATTATTATAAACAAAGTATGAATATTTTTTAACTTTTATGACGTGATCTTGTTGAGTATGTATATAGAAAGGCTCTACGAAGCGAAAATTTTTACGACAATTATTTAAACATTTTTTTTCATTTACAATTAAGACAGAAGTTCGAGAAAATTTTGTTAGTTAACAATCGTTTAACTTGTTGAAAAATTAACTTTAAGTGAAATTTCCAACGGGAATAAATTATTTATAGTGTTCCAAATACACCATAATTTTTTCAAATTAAAAAAAAATATTTAATACCTTAAATAAATTAATTAATGTGTCGTACTCGCTTTTGACGCCGCGCGCGCAACCTAAAAATGTAGCGCGGAGACCCATTTTCAGCGTTAAATTAAAATTATAAATAATGGAGATAGAGTTCCGGGAGCTGTTTTCTTTCAGAATATTTTTTTGAAATTTCTTAAATATCAATAGTTTATGAAATATTGGCAAAAAACGAAATGACATTTTTTTTTCATCTTTAATTGTTTATAACTTTTGCAATTTTTTATGTGGTAATACAAACATAATTAAGTTTTTTTCAGTTTTTATGCATAGTTGCACGTAAGTCTTGTTAATTTTGTCTGAATTATTGTATTATTCATCATTGTATTGTAATTTGTAATCACTGTATTTTCCCCACCCTGCTTAAGGCATCAGCTGTTAGGGTGACGAAAAGCTAATTAAATAAATAAAAATAATTGCAGAACTCGTCGCCATCTTGGAGCCGATATTTCAAATTTGTTAATTTTGACAAAAAAATCATAATCTGCGACCCCAAAAATCCCCACATACCAATTTAGAGTCGCGGACCATAAACACAAATCTCGTCCACCAACTTAAAGCCGCCATTTTGTTTTTTCTCTAGAAAAAATTCCATAACGCATTGTCACGGGAACTATGGACACCTGCCAAATTTCACGTTAATGGGCAACTAGACTAGAAGTGGATCAAATTTAACTTGCAAAAAGCTTGTAATAAAGGCTTAAAAATAACGCAAAAATTCGCTCCCCACTTCACTTGGTGCTCTTTTTGTAGCAAATTTGACGTGCTGCAATTTTGGTAATATATAAATTTTCAAATCGATTAAAATTCAGCACTTTCGCCCGTATATTTGCTGGGACATTTTTAAAGGGGAAAATCAAGCACTCAATCTCCAACTACAGGGGTATTTCATTGCTGTCTTCATTCTCTAAATTGTTCGAAAAATACTTTCTGAAAAGACTTGTATCCTTATGTAATAAGTAACTTACTCTCCGAGAGCCAATATGGATTCCAAGCTGGTTTATCAACTCAAGATGCTACTCTTTCTCTGGTCAACAATGTTTCATCCAAATTTGATAAGGGTGAACAAACGATTAGTATTCTTTTTGATTTGTCTCGTGCATTTGACACCATCAGTCATCAACTTCTCCTTACGACCTTGGTGTTTGTGGTCAAAGTCTTAAATGGATTGAAACTTATTTAACTGGCAGAACTCAATCTGTTAAGGTTAGCCTCAAGTCGGGCATATATTTTTCTGAGAATCGTAACATCTCAACAGGTGTCCCCCAAGGTAGTGTCCTGGGTCCTCCTCTCTTTATTTTATTTGTAAATGACATCTCTAATATCAATCAACCAAATTGTACTGTTCAGTTTGCTGATGACACGTCCTTCATATTTAGTTCTGCTCTTTGTGAAGGGCTGGTATTGCAGTTGCAAATATGCAAAATTACTGTCCCAGGAATGGCCTTGTACTAAATAGTAACAAAACGAATACCATTGTTTTCTCTCTTTAGAGAAATGGACTGCAGTATATTGGTAAGAACAAATTCTAAATCTATCGTACAGAAAAAATCAGTTAACTTCCTAGGTTAAACATTGACTCACAATTATCCTGGAATGACCATATTGACTCTATATCCAAAAAATAATCCAAACATTGTTTCGTTATTTGGAATCTTAGAAATTGTGTCCCCATCAATATCTTACTCTGCCTATGTTCACTCAAGTGTAAATTATTGCTCAGTCTGCTACGGTAACTCCAGTAGATTGAATAATTTGTTGATTTTCCAAAAAAAAAAATATTAAGAACCATGTGTTTCAAAAAATATGGTGATTCTTGTAAGCAGTTATTTATTGAATTACGGATTCTAATTGTGATATCCATGTATATTTTGAATTGTGTTACTTACATTAAGAAACACTTGCTGCTGGTTACACCCTAAGACAAAATTATAATTTAATAGTTCCTATTCACAAATTAACGTCTGTAGCTAACGGACCTCATACCATGTCTATAAAATTATATAATAAACTTCCAATATTCATTAAGCAAATTTGTAATCTAATTAATTTCGAAAATAGTTTTAAAAATCTTCTCTACAAAAATGCCTTTTACTCAATAGATGAATATTTTCAAACTGATCTGGCTGCTTGACATCATGATTGCTTGTATACTATTTTATTGTTTATACTATTTTTTACTTGTTTTATGTGATTCTCACCACTCCTATTGAATTCTTACATGTACATCTAATTTTTATGACTTAATTTTAACTACCATTTTATTTATCTTTTTTGTATTTGACGATTTCCATGCTTGTAAAGTGTATTGTATTGTATGTTGAGACATGAAAAAGTCTAAGCTTTTTGGTATATTTTTTCAATTTTTCCTTTTTGTACGGTTTAATATTGTTGTGGGGCATTAGTCCCAAAACATTCATTTTAACTTCTGGTAGGTATTCAATTAGTGTTTCTCTCATTATGTTATCGGAAATTACGAAAATAGAATCGAAGCCTGAATTATAGCAACTTAATCTATAATGGTTTGATTTATGTATGAGAAAACACTTCCAGGTGTGAATGACCCGCATCATTGTAATGCAAACCCAGTGAAACTTTTATTGGAGGGTTCTTTACCGGTTGAAAATTGGTGAGAAAGTATCATTGTTATCCCTGAGAATTGCCGATATTTTTCAAAACCATTGTGTTGAGTTCTGTTGGAATTCTAGATATCCTAACAAGAATTTTGAATAGGCGCATCGTAGGTAAAATAGTAAAATAAAATATATACCGGGTGATTCTCCAAGGTGGTTCACCCCTATAACTTTTTTATTATTGAAGATGGAAACACGAAATTTGGGGGTTATGTATTATAGTTCAATTTACATTTTTTGACATATTTACTTGCTTTGCCGTACTTCCGGTTTGACCGGAAATTGTCCCCAACTTTCGATTTTTAAATGGGATATCCTTATATTTTTACTTATTTCGATCGAGAATGACATTCTAAATCCAACAACACCTCACTTGTCAATATTTGACAAATAAAGTAATTTTTATTCCAATTTTAATTTTTCGATCTAGAATGCCATGGATCGTGTAAATCGCTTCATTCTTGATCAAGTAACATGGGAAAAATACGACTTTGAGGCTTATGACTTCACAGTCGTTTTAAGAATTATTTAAAAGTCGCAAATTAGTCCATTAAGGTTCTAAATTTTCAAAATGACCTCCTCCTTGATCACGGCAAAGTTCAACTTTTTCAATTGTTGCGCGCACCACATTGATTAGCTGTTCCGCAGTGATGTTCTCGAATGCCACCCTTACTTTATACTCCACTTCTTCACGAGTAGCTGATGCTGTGTTATGCACCTGATTTTTAATTGCATGCCCCATTCATCTGTAATATCTGTTATTATAAAACCTTTGTCTTTCATTAAGTGATCTTTAAAAGCTTCCAACTTCTCAACTATTCTACTTTGTCTAAATATTTCCTAATCAGAACTCCTTCCACCATAAGCTTTACTAATACATGTAATGAGACCACCAGGAGTGACTGCTGTCATGATTTTAATAGTATGCCTCTTTTTATATAGAGAATAAGTTGTCAATCTACAACACAAACAACTCCGTTCAACTGGTATCACGGTACAGTCAATAACTGCTCTGACATTCTGAAAAGGAGCGAAACATTTTGGCATATTTTCTGATATCTCATCCTTAGTTGGCCAAGTAATTGTTGCCAATATAATCAACGTTTCATGGAATATAATTCTACATATTGGCTTACTTATGTTGAGAAGAACTGATAGGACAACATACCTCATATCTGTTTTTAATTTAATGAATGTAAAAATGATGGATTCTCTTAATGGAAGTTTATGCTTACCCCATCTTTCAGCCAGAATTCCTTCCTAAGTTTTACATTTTGCGGTTTCATACCACAAAAAACGTATCGTAATACCAGTCATGCACAAGTCAGTCGGTCAAAGGAACTATTGTTACTTGGGCCCTAAACTTTTCAGCTGTCTACCTGAAACACTGAAATGCGAGCCAAACCCTAGAAAATTTAAAAACAAACTCAAACTTTTCGTTCAGCATACTTCCCGTGCAGAAATACATGAGAAAATTGAAAACTAAATGCAAGACTTGACTCTTTCTCATATACGATTGTCAAACACTTATATATATGTATGTGTGTATATATATATTGTATATATATATATATATATATATATATATATATATATATATGTATGTGTGTTTGTATGTGTATATGTAGGTGTATATGTATGTGTGTATATGTGTGTATATATATATATCATTTTATAGATTTATTATCACTATTCGTTTTACTTCAAAATCTTTTAATACCTTAGTTTTATCTTGTGACAGTTATATACCCTGATTTTTACACCATTTTCTTGTTGTCTGTATTACCAATCTTATATATCATTTTATAGATTTATTATCACTGTTCGTTTTACTTAAAAATCTTTTAATACATTAGTTTTTTTTTATTGGTGCCCCTTTTTACCCATTTAAAGCACGCCTCAGCGTGTTTAAATCGAACTTTAAAAAACGCGCGTTTTTTAAAGGTAACCATGACAACATCAACAAATCGAGAAACGTGAAGTCTAAATGACAAATTTTTGATTATTGATCTGACAGGAGTACCTTGTAACGTCAAAATATTACTCACAATTCGTTCATTTATATGTGCTCCTCCATCCATTTGATGAACTTTTCATATTTTTTTTTATATATATCACTGGATTTTCACGGTATTAACCGCGATTCTGCCTCACTATTCAAAAAATCGATATTAGAATAATTAATTTTTGAGCTCTGGTGACAACAAATATTGATCTTTGGTAACAAATTGCAAAGGAATGTTTTTCTCATTTCCATGACAACGAAAGGTATACTGATGTCACATCACGAATTCAACCTTCTTGCATTATTAGTTCTTATTTCTATTTTTTGTAGTAATAATACCAGTATATATGATTTCAAAGTGCACCAATAAAAAAAAATAACGTAAAGTATTCGTGGATAACTGGTCTTAAAAACACTTGCTCTATTTCGAGCACTCCGGCTGCGCCGTCGTGCTCGAAAAATCGCGCGTGTTTTAAAGCCCTTTTTATCCACTTATACTTTAATATACTATTATCTTGTGACAGTTATAAACCCTGATTTTTACACCATTTTGTTGTCTGTATTACCAATCTTTTAATATTGTATACCTTCCATAGTTAATTATTTATATCTCAAATGAATGTTTATTATTGCACAATCTTACTATATTGTTAAACTTCTGTATTCTTACACACAAGCAGGCATACCCTGCTTCGTAAGTATTTTCTTAAATTTATTCACCATTCGCCATTCCAAGAATGCAATTACACTGTGAAATTATAAATTATAAACTTGAGTGAATAAATTATGATTATGATATGTCCTAGAAGCTGTTACTTTTCCAAACCATAACTCATACCAAGTAGAACATTTCGACTGGTTTCTCGTTATTTGTTCAGCCATTTCACATGCCGAATCAGTCATAAACTCAAATCTGCAGTGCCATTAGAATTTTTGTTTTGAAAATTGGGGGCCCATCGGTATATGGCTAGATTTTCAAATGGTTTATTTTTGAAAAATGAAAATATTCCCCCAGTTCCTGATAAACTCTTCACTTTATTCAGAAATTATCCTTGTCTGTTTCTCAATTCAGGAATTTCTCTGTTCATTAGAGCCTTCACTTCAATAATTTTATACTCTTTCCCCATTGTTGATAATTTTGATTGTTTCCAGTAGCATGTCTGTGAAGTTACATAGGGTTCTTCACTTCTTCTATGGAGCCACATCAAAAATGCCAGTCCATGTTTACATCCACCTGGAAAACACAATGCATTGTATGAAACACATATTCTCAGATTCAGTTTTAGAAAAAAAATTATGCATCTTCCCAAAATTTCAAGTTTTTTTGTTCTAACAAATTCTTCAAATTGGCCTTGGGCATTCTTGATGTTATATGAATACCAAATATATTTGATCTCATCTGAATTGTCAAAACATATTTTCAATATACACATACCTTCAGAGGCCGAATAGTCTGAACACGGACATTCTTTGACATAGCTTCTTCGTCTACCTGCACCAAACAATTATTAAAAAAATTGTGGATTTTATGTTCCCGTGTGAGCTTTGCTTTCACATTGCAGACGTTTTCTTTGCGTTTCAACTGTATGTAGCCAACAGCATTATCACCACTGGAGTCACTGGTAGATCTGTAAAAAGATTTTTTTTTATGAGTCTGTCAATAAACAGAGTTCAATTATATATTGATGGTGTATATCAAGCAGTGAGCTATATTTTTGACAAGAACAGTAATGCGTGTTTCTGAACGTGGATTATGGAGGGGGTAGTTTTCGATGAACGTGACGTCACGGGTACTCTTTCAAACGCAATATCTTTTCGAAATAAAAAATATATGAAGTCATATGAAATATAATCGACCTATATAAGTTTTGGATTTTTTTTTTCCTAAATGGAAAGGTCCATTGAAACCAAATCGCTCTTGAAAATTTCTTTCTTGCATCAGATGAAAATTTGTTTGAGACCAGTACCTTTTATTATTCCGATTGAACCGACCCAAGTTGGTGAATCGAGTTTCATCTGAATAAATAATTTTAAATGGAAAACGTACATCTTCTCTGTATTTAGTCAAAAACAAGTTGCAATAAGTTAATCTTCGGTTGTGGTCGTAAAGATGTTGGTGTAGTTGGTACTATGATCGATAATTATATTTGTGAAGAATTCTCCAAACGGACGAATAACTTATATCACACTCAGAAACAATTTGGCGAATTGACGCCGTAGAATTCACTTCAACATAGGCCAACACGTCTACTTCTTTTTCTTCACTGACGATGAAGTTATTGACATTTTCTTCTGGTTCATTTCGCATTTTCCTATCCAGTTTTGGAAAATAATGCCGAGTGGGATGGCGACGATTAGGGAATCTCTGAGCACAAATTCGAGCTGCATATCAGTTGCATTCTTTTTTGCTTCCCCGCAAATTAGCAACATGTCAATTTTCTCGTTTCTAGTATATTCATTAGCCTATTTGTTTAGGTAGTCCAAGTAACAGCTTCAATTGTTTGTCACGGATAACTAGAGTAACAGGACTTAGTGCATAAGTATACCGAATACGTATTATTTGTTATTCGGTATGATAGCTTCTTGCAATTATTCAGAAAAATTGTGAACATAAAGTGAAGGTGTGTGGTATCAAATTATCCGTAAGAAAATGATCTTTCACAAAAAGCCGACGAGCCACCCCCTTTCTATTTGAAAAAAATCAAGTCAACTGAAAAAATTCATATTTGCAACTTTTAAATAATTCTTAAAACGACTGTGAAGTCATAAGCCTCAAAGCAGTATTTTTCCCATGTTACTTGATCAAGAATGAAGCGATTTACACGATCCATGGCATACTAGATGGAAAAATAAAAATTGGAATAAAAATGACTTTATTTGTCAAATATTGACAAGTGTAGAAAAATCGAATTTAAACGGTTTTCTTCACATAAAGGATTCAATATAAAATTGAACCAGAGAAAGGTAGATCTCAGGTGAAAAACAACTACTTTCCTGGCAAATACCACGCAGAACGTTGAATGATATTCACCTGAAAATCCATGCATACTTCCATATAATATCAATGGACATTGAATGCAAATGTTTCTTTCTGATAAGCTCGATTATGTTTAATTTATGTCGTGTTCACCTAACAATCCGCATACCGGTTTCAGGCTTCTTGGCCCTCATCAGTACGGAGTAGTCAACCAGCCAAAAGTCCAAAGAACTCTGGCTGAAGTGAGACACAACGTAAACAATCCATCATCGATCTTGTAACACCTATAGGTACGCCGGAAAAGATAAACTTTAACTGGCGGTACCTAGTGACAGAAAGAAACACTCCGAAAATCTCCCACCTTGATAGGTTTCTAAATAAAAGATTCCTTCTCAGTAGGAGTGGCAAGCCCGTCTAGCATATAGTGAGAGATAAGTGCCATGTGAAGTGGAATGAATAGAAAAATCGAATTTAAACGGTTTTCTTCACATAAAGGATTCAATATAAAATTGAACCAGAGAAAGGTAGATCTCGATTTTTCTATTCATTCCACTTCACATGGCACTTATCTCTCACCATTGACAAGTGTGTTGTTGGATTTAGAAAGTCATTCTCGATCGAAATAAGTAAAAATATATAGGATGTCCCATTTAAAAATCGAAAGTTGGGGTCATTTCCGTTCAAACCGGAAATACGGCAAAGCAAGTAAATATGTCAAAAAAGGTAAATTGAATTATAATACATCTCAGGACTGCAATCTTATGAATGGCCTCGAGCATTGACTCTAAAGATAGTTTGGATGCTGATCGTCCATGGCATAACCTCTATTACCCCAGACTTAACTTCTCAGTAATTTCACTGGTGTAGCAATATTCATCTTAGCGTTCACTCACTTTTCTCAACCGAATCCTACATTCTACGCTCACCACACCTCGCCCTCATTCATCATCAACCCTTCATAAGTCTATTCACACTTTCAAGTTATAATTTTATTTCATTTCAATCTTTTGAAACTTTTATTATATATATATGTATATATGTATAATTAAGCTAACTCTTCTAAATTCATTCTTTTGAATGATTAATTTAAGTTAATATTTAATTGTTTTATTATATTTTTATGTGTATACTATATAATTATATATATATATATATATATATATATATATATATATATATATTATTACATAGTATACACATGAAAGATTATAATAAAACCAATTGAAAAATATTTACCCTTGCAATTGTGTAATGGGGCATTCATAAAGGATGGGGTGTGGTGGGGGGTGGTGGTGCGGGGGGTGAGGGAGGGGTGTGCTTAATGTAAACGTATATATATATATAATAAAAGCTTCAAAAGATTGAAATGAAACAATTAAAGAATTTTTAACCTTGAAAGTGTGTAATGGGGCGTTAATGAAGGGTTGGGTGGGGTGAGGGCGAGGTGTGGTGAGGGTAGAATGTAGGATTCGGTTGGAGAAAGGAGTGGGCAGTGAAAGGAAACGCTTTGAAGATGAATTGAAATATTGCATTAACACACCGGAAAGTGTACTTTGGGGGGGCTGTAGGGGGTCTGGGGTTGAAAATGGAGGGTTGTGCCCATTGAGACTTTTGATCAGCATACCGAATACTATCTTTTTGCAGAGTTTCAGCGAATTTAGCCGAGAGCCATTTTCCATAAGGATTTTGCGGGGTCCTTTCGTTTTTCTATCTTCAATAATAAAAAAGTTATAGGGGTGTGCCACCTTAGAGAATCACCCGGTATATCTGGCGGAATTTGAATTGGCAACCATTTGTTCAAGCAAGTGAGAAAACTTCCTATGCACAAAAACTCATGCCATTAACGAGCGATGCACAAAAACAACGGTCTACCGCCGAATCAACAAAAAAGGGTCTAGGTACCCAAAGACAAATTATCGACATTGAACAAGTGAACTCAGCTGTTGAAAGGGCAATGACCTCCAAAAAAACAAACAATAATTATCAAAGTAAACTCAACAAACCTATTATTGGAGCGAGTAAAAATAGCCCATTTTTCAAGATTCTTCCAACACTCGGACATGTCCACATTAGCCGAATTCACCCAGATATGACAGCAGTCGATCTTAGCAATTTTTTGAAAGAAACAGCCCCCCAAATCAGGTTTAAATGTGAGGAATGGAATAAAACCTCTGACTACATTTCCTTCAAGGCATCATTTCCCATCGAAGATGCTGATAAAATATATGATCCATCTATATGGCCTGAGGGATCAGCGGTGCAACGTTTCAAATTCAAAAAAAATTTCCGCAGCACCCGACCATGAATTCCAAGGAATTTGTAAATTACTCAAATGAACCAAGTCTCAAACTTCTAAACATAAATGTACAAAGTCTAAAAAATAAGCTCAATCAACTGGAAGTGACATGCTCCCAGTATTCTCCTGATTTTCTCTGTGTTACCGAACATTGGCTGGATAGCGACAGACTGCCTGAGGTGAACATACAAGGGTATAAACTGCTTTCAAGTTTCTGCAGGAAAAAACGTCAACACGGCGGATCAGCAATTTTTGTGAAAGAAGTGCACGTTCCTGACTGTGAAGATAAAATCATGTTTCAAACATTTTCTAGTGAAATGTGCTTAGAATGTTCAGCGGTAAGTTGGGGAGATGATTCCAGCTTATTATTATTATCTATTTATAGACCGCCATTATCAATATTTCAAGATTTTCTGAATAAACTAGATAATCTCCTAGGGTATGCCCTCAAAAAATTTCATACAGTCATTCTAAGTGGAGATTTCAATGTCAACGGTCTTAATCCCAACTGTCCGGAAACGAAAGCTTTTTTGGATGTGATAGAATCTTTTCAACTGAATATTCATACTTCTCAGCCCACAAGAACGGTTACTCATCTTGATGGGAGAAGAAACTCATCTCAAATTGACTATATAATATCTAATCTGGAAGAAATACTTTATGTTGAAACTTTGGACCTGGGTTTTTCAGACCACCTCGCACAAATCATTGAATTCCCCTTCAAACCCTCTGAAAAAAACCAGACACATTATGTGTGTGTGCAGAAAAGACTCTCACACCCAGGAGCGGTATCTGAATTCAAATATCTTTTCACCAAAGAAAAACTTACATTAAATTTGACAGGGGATATCAATGAAGTACTAAACCATTTCTGGCAACATTTTTTATGGTGTTTTGAGATTTCACATCCAAAACGGAAAATAAAAATATCTAACAACAGGGCGAGGAAAACAAAAATATTCAAGAACAATTTTGCTGATTAAATTAAAATAAACCTAAAATGTTATGGGAGATAGTGAATACCAAATTAAACAAAATAAAAAAAGTATACAGACATAATATGCGTATCAAACTGGATAATGAAACTATAGATGATACAAAAAAAAATGCTGACATCTTTGTTAAATTCTTTTCAACATCTGCCGTTGACCTGGTAAAAAGTAATATATTCGATTCAAATCCTCCCTGTTGTACGACTATGAAACCCTCTGTTAATACAATGTATTACATAAATTTTGAAATATATGAAATTGAAAATATCATAATAGACCTGAAAAACAAAAAATCTGTAGGCTTGGACGAAGTTCCCATATCACTCCTAAAGGAATGTGTGCACGAACTAGCGCCATACTTAACTCATATAATAAACCACTCAGTTGAAGTAGGAAAATTTCCAGACTTAATAAAATATCTAAATGTACACCGATTTTTAAAAAGGCGATCCAGCACTGGTAGAAAATTATAGATCTATCTGTGTCTCGGATCCAATTTCCAAAATTATGGAAAAGCAATGTACATAAGGCTGATTAATTTTTTGATAAATATAAATTATTATCACCACATCAACATGGGTTTCGAGCGGGCCTGTCAACCGAAACTGCATCAACTGATTTAATACAAAATATTCACGAAATTCTAGATAAAGACTCCTTGCAGTTGCAATATTTTTCGATTTGTCAAGGGCTTTCGACACCATAGATCCATTTTTCTTGAAGACGAAACTCCATGCAATGGGAGTGAGAGGCTCCATCAATGACTGGTTAATATCTTTCACACTAAATCGTCGTATCGTTGTTGATATCAACAACACATACTCAAGCGAACAAACTATTGAACTGGGAACGCCTCAGGGCAGTGTTCTGGGGCCGCTGCTGTTCTTGGTATATATAAACGACTTGCCGGAATTTTTCGAGGTGAGCAGGCCATTCATATATGCTGATGACACGGCGGTGATAGTCTCAGGAAATTCATATGAGGAGGTTACCCACAGAGTTGAAATAGCAATCAGCCAGTTTTCGTTATGGTGCAAAATTAACCACCTTGTTGTTAACCTGAAAAACCAGCTATATGGAATTCACAGGCAAATACAAATCACCTACCATTGATCCAAGTATACCATTTGGCAACACAAATATACAGGCTGTCAACTCTTTCAACTTTCTGGGAACTCTAGTTGATTCGAAATTATCTTGGAATGACCAAATAAATCACCTTTGTAACAAGCTCCATAAAACGTATTTTGCTATATTCTCTCTCAAAAAATATCTCAATGTTCAAGGTCTGATCAACGTCTACTATGCACTAGCATTCTCAACAATAAGTTATAATATAATTTCCTGGGGCCAAGCCACGGAGATAACTAGAGTCTTCACCCTACAAAAGCGCATTATTAGTCTAATTTTCAACTTAAAGTATCAAGACTCCTGTAGAAACCACTTCAAGCAACATCGAATATTGACAGTGGTCAGTATTTACATATTGAAAATATTGTGTCATATCCACAAAAGCAAACACCATCTAAAAAAGTGCTCGGAAATTCACAAATACAATACTAGAAATCAAAATAATATTTACATGGAGAAGTTTCATCATATGGAGTACAAAAAATCTCCGAAATTTAGCGGGAGTCATCTCTACAACTTACTGCCTGAATCACTAACAAATCAATCTCTGAAAAGATTCAAGACTGATCTTAAAAAAATTCTATCCTCAAATAGTTTCTACGACGTTTCCGAATTTCAAATATACTTAATATCCATAAAATGATTACCATTCAACTGTTCACTTTAAATTTCAATATTCATTTAACCATAAATTTAAAAAATCATAATACTTTAAAAAAAAAAAAAACTTCAGAATACTTTTATATTTATGTATTATCAAATTATGAATTGTATGTTTTTTTTATGTATGTTGTATGTTTCTTGTTTTTTAAATTCAGATGACGAACCTACATGTAACATGGCAGAAAGGTAATAAATAATCTATCTATCTATCTATCTTGTTCGCAATGTTCTTGGAAATTAAGGCACTAAGAATTTTGTTTGTTCGTCATAATGAAGCAATTCATTATTACCTTTGATGTTTGGTTTCATAAACTTTTGTTTTCTGTAAAAATAAGTTCTCTGGATATTTTTCGTTCTTGATCGATTTCTAAAATAGTCTCGGTGAATTGATAAAGTTACTGGAAAAATCCATAATTGCCAGAGAAAGAAAAACGTCAGAACAAATCTGGTAGGAGAGAATTACCACGACGAATTCCTCAGGAAATTTTCAACAACTAATTTTCCTACAAGAAACGGTAAAAAACCTAGCAGTAACTAATTAATTTGCCTTTCTATATATCTATTGATAGATTTTCTCGATAAACTTTTACTGTACATACATTTTGGAATCGCGAAAACAATACACAGTATATCAGTATTCAACTTCAATTGAAACAAAACGAAAATCAATATATTTGGGAATATTCTCGAAGGAAAACAAATAATCGTCGGCGATAGTGATTCATCAATGGAGCATTCGACCTAGCATGGGTCAGTCAACCACACAATTTTCGTGACGTATACGTCAAGATCAAGGTTTGTTTATGTATTGAACAGGAATCGGGTTCAATTATTTTGTAGTAAATTCCGAAGGTAATCAAAATATACGAATTACTCATTTCGATGTGCTGTTAGTCATGTTCGATAATTCACAACAATGTTGAAAAATAATGAGGAATGACGATGGCCGAAAAATATAACAAACATTATTTCCGTTTTATTAATTTTTTGGAAACTGACTAATAGTATTGGAAATCGATTAATTTCAATTGTTGAATATAACGTTTGAAGTGAATTGGTTAAAATGAGTATGGTTTTGGTTTAGAAATCTCTTAATGAATTGGACTAATAAGAGGCGTAAAGAGAGTTTATTAAGGATAAACAGTACCGCTTACCGGGAAAACTCGAAGCCTACGAATGTGTTCTGTAAATTCACAATCAAAATAAATTAGTTAGCTAAAAAATTTTAATTTATTTTTGAATAACACTTTTATTTAACCCCAACAATTATTTCATCCAGTGTTCAATGTGCCCCCCTCCTAAATCTTGACAATAAAGTGCCCTATTATAAATAGCTTCTCTCACGTTGATGAAAGTCTGTTCACCTAATTCTTCACATGTATCTATTATTCTGCGTTCCAACTCGTCTATTGTTTGGCATTCAGTGGCGTGATTTTTGACTTCAGATACCCCCGAAGGAAAAAATCTAGAGGTGTAAGATCCGGAGATCTTGGTGGCCATTCTGTACTTCCCCTGCGACCTATCCATCGCCCAGGAAAGTTTGTATCGAGGAACTCTCTAGCCATGCCATCGAAATGGGAAGGTGCCCCATCCTGCTGAAATATGATTTCACAATTTTCAAACTCTTCCTGATTGTTTAATACAATTTGTCTTATTCGAGGTTCAATTTCAGTTTCTAAAATATTTCTGTAAAGAACTCCTGTAAGATTGCCTCTGATGAAAATCGGTCCAACAACGCGATTGCCCAAAATCCCCGCCCAAACATTCACCTTTTTAGGAAACTGAGTATATCCCTCTCTAAAAATATGCGGATTAGTATCGCTCCAGTATCGTACATTCTGTTTGTTGACTTTTCCATTAAGAAAAAACGTGCATCCGTCTGCGAAACATATACGTTTTAGGAAGCCCCGTTCTCCTTCAATTGTTCTTGTTAACCACTCCCAAAATTCAACCCTCCGGTCTGGATCGTCCTCCGTGAGAGCATGCAGGATTTTCATTTTATAGGGAAGACACTTTTCTTTTTTTAGTACTCTTTGGACACTTTTTGAACTTACTCCACAGGATTCAGCAACTTCAGACGTCGACTGTGTCGGATTGATTACCATTTCGGCAACAATTTCTACCTTTTTTTCTTCTGAAAGAGGCGGTCTTCCTGATCTTTCAGCGTACCAGTTGCTTGGAGCTTATTTAAAAGTTTGCGCAAATATGACCTCGAAAGAGGATTCTCGGGAAATCTATCATTAAACAGATGTTACCGCGATAACGATTTTTTAAAATGCAAACTTGATTGAAAGCAACATTAGTGTTTTTGGATGGGTTTGAAATGACCAAAATGTCACTTTTCAAACGTTAATATTTCGAAAATAATTGAATTTAGGAGTAAAGTGTAACTGTTGACAATTATGAGCAGATTTCGAAAATGGAATAATATACGGGGTGTTCTATTTAAAAAAAATTATTATAGATGGCGCTCAGCCGCCATTTAAAAATTTTTAGCTGTGATTTTTCATGAAAAAGTAGGTTTTTATCTCTTATTTAAGCCCTCCAAATTTCGTTGCGATATACCAGGTGGGTCAAAAATTAGTAGGGGGGGGACTTTAGACGAGCGCTGTATAAACTCTCCTCAGAACTCTTGACTGAGCTATTGAACTAAAAACTACAAAAATCCGCTGTCGACCACAAAGTTAGTCTACAGTGTGTTCTCCGGTACTCCCATTTTCCTACGATAATATTACCAAATTGATTTATATCCCAAGCTATAATTTGCCTTAGTGTTTTCCATGGTTTTTTCATGAAAAAGTAGGTTTTTATCTCTTATTTAAGCCCTCCAAATTTCGTTGCGATATACCAGGTGGGTCAAAAATTAGTAGGGGGGGGACTTTAGACGAGCGCTGTATAAACTCTCCTCAGAACTCTTGACTGAGCTATTGAACTAAAAACTACAAAAATCCGCTGTCGACCACAAAGTTAGTCTACAGTGTGTTCTCCGGTACTCCCATTTTCCTACGATAATATTACCAAATTGATTTATATCCCAAGCTATAATTTGCCTTAGTGTTTTCCATATTTTTTGTTTTTCTTTCTCCTGAGAAATATTTTTTTTTTAATTATCTGTTCTAATTTGCCTTTCTTAGAACAGATAATTAACATTTTTTATCACATCCAGAGGGAGAAAAAACCCAAAATATGGAAAACAATATTCTGATACCTCCTCAAAAAACATTCAGACGTTATTTTTAATTTTCCTTGTTGCATATTCATCAAAGTGGGTGATAAAATATTGTTGTTTGAATAATCCAGTGTTGCGAGTTTTTTATTCATAAAATTCAAGGGTTCAAACCAATATTGAATCCTATCATACTTTAAATAAAAAAAGGTAATTTAAAAAATCATAAAAAACCAACTGCGTAAAAAGTGTACTTTAAAAAAGTTGGGGAACAAGATGTCCAGAAAATATTGTCAGAAAATTGTGTTTTGATAGGTTAAATTAAACTTGATACTCACGCAGTCGGAGGCAATAATATATCTTCATTTTAAATTAAAGAAGATGCCTCCGACTGCGTGACAGTATCAAGTTTAATCAGTGAACTCTATATACTACCTGGAACGGCCACGCCTTGGGCGAAAAGTGAGGCAAAACCATTGCATAGGCAACCCGCATCTTTTACGGATACCTATCTCTTTCTATCTTATGTTGGTTAATGGAACCCTCGCACATTATTTTGAATAAATTTGTATTTTTTAGGTTTTTTTAGGAGAAAACGTGATTTTCTCCCAATCGTTATTCAGGAAAGAAAGTAATAATGCAAACAGTACAACGTTCAAGTAAAATTTTGACTGATCCCCCACGAGATTTCTAAATAAAATAAACACACAAAATAAAATCCAATTCTTATTTTATATTACATTAAATAAAACAAGTTTTGTCATTTTTTGTCTCATTGTGGCACTTTTTCCATGAAGTTCTAAATTTAATAGTTTGCTATGGTGATACATTCGGCACTTTAAATATATAGAAATTATTTTACGAATAATTTGAATTTCGTGACATTCTTCACCTACAAATTCTTGTATTACAGGGTGTCTAGGTTTAAAAAGATCTATATCTACAGCAAAATGATTAATAACTGTATTTATGATTTTTTGTTTCAAGTTTATTTTGCTTTTCAAAATGATTCCACTTTCTAAAAAAAGACGAATTTGCTTTTCTGCAAAATGTAAAATTTTGTTCACCACATCTGAAGCATAAAGAAGACCTCCTCGAGTGACAAAATTGCGAATGATTTATAAGCTTCAGGAGGGGCGGTATAAGAGTGGTCAGTAGATATACTACCTCTGTATAGTAATATATCAACTTGAAAATAAATTCACTTTCAATCTTGCTAGTAATATCGCTAATTATTCATTACATAACCAAATCTAAATATTATCAACTTACCCATGAAAATATATTTGCCGATAATCTTGCTCGTTTTTGCGTCCAAACGCTACACAATAAATCACCATTGTTTTTTAATTAATGTTAAATGAAAACTATCGCTAAGACCAGTAGCAAATCACACCAACTATAAATCACACACGATAAAGGAAACGGAACTAATAGCACAATAGAACACAGTAAATGTATATCTTCACTTATATTAAACGTATTGAACAAAAATAATCCCCAATCTCCCTTAATTTTCACTTAAGAGATAATTTATGCATATAACCGTAATTCATTTGACTGAGTATGACAAAGACAGGTTACCGTAAATTAGGCTATCTCTGTTTTAGCTGCCCCTGACACACTTTACGTTATTGGAGTAAACGGTCGGGTCCGTTCCAGTTACGTATAGTATAGAGTTCACTGAGTTTAATAGTTAACCTCTTCTGATACCGGTGTGAAGTTACCCACATCCACAGGTATACTCGAAGAAAAAAGTTAGGTCAATACATTTTCAGCTTTTTTTGGATTCAGCGGAGTTTTTTACGTATAGAAAAGTTATTTTCAGATTGCGCTCCGATGGTTTTTTCATTTGACATATGTCAAAGTCGACCGGTGTGCTATCTATGATTTCTCTCGCCGTTATCTCGATTTTAAGGATTCACGGTGAATGTGTCGGATTGAGATACCACATATGCTATATTTTCGGAATCTACGCGGCATTTCCCACATTTTGGTTCAAACCGGAGAGCGATACGACCACTTTGGTTTTTCAAAGATATTTAGGGGTATAGCCGTTGCTCGAAAATTTCAAAATATTTTTCCGTATCGAAACGAAATTCCGTTTCTAGACTAATTCGGCCATTCTGAATCGATTGGAGTTCGCAGAATTGCTCTATCTTTTACCGTTCCCGAGTTACAAAAAAAATCCGAACTTCCGGAAAAAACCGGAAATGTTTTTTTTTCCTCAAAAAACCCAAAATAGTTTTTTTTATAGTTTTTTGCATGAGTTTCCGTAATTTTACACCGATCGCTGTCCCTGATCTTTTTTGCGATCCTTCCAACAGAAGTCTGCACCGGTGCCTGAGCAAAAATAACTGTTTTTCACTTTGGAGCGGGAAAAACAATATTTTCCATACTCCGATTCCATCATGCTCCTCGCCATTCGAAAGGAAATTCTTTTTTCTACGGGGATATGGAATTTCGCATCGATATCTGCGTCCCTGATTTATTTACGATTTTTCGAAGAGAAGTCTGCACGGGGTAGCAGCATGACAACGCATTTTTGATTACGTCCCTATGGATGTTGACGATCTAAAAACGAAATGAGAAAAAAATTTCAATGAGAAATTTTCTGAACAATTGTTAAATGACCAAAACGTATTTGTCGTGGGGTGTTTGAATTTCCTGAAGCAGAAAAACTGCGTGTGATTGGTAAAATTCCATTAGTTTTATCCTCCTAGCAGTATCTACGCACCGTATGATGATTTATTATCATTTTTCGGTTCAGATATCCTACAAATGTTTGTCCAAAGACTAAAACAAATTTGTCGTGGAACCTCCGATTTTCCAGAAGAGAAAAAAATACCTTTTTAACCGACGAAACCAAAAAGGGGGACGTTCTCTAGTCGACGCATATATTTTATTTTTATTTTTGTTTTTATGTATGATCACGCATAACTTTTTACTGAGGCGTCCGATTCCGATAATTTTTTCAGTGGATAGGGTGTACTTCGAAGTTGGTCCCATTTGAATTTAAAAGATGAAATCCACCCCTAAGGGTAGCGAAATGAAGGATATTGATCACTCACCCTCTGAATTCTGGTCCGTTGACCGATTCTATCAGCTATAACTTTGTACTGGGATCTTCGATTTGGATGATTCTTCTTTTATCAGATAGGGTATACCTCATAGTTGATCATATTTGGATTTCGAATGGAATTATCCACCCTTACGGCTATAAAAATAGGGGATAATTGATTTTTCACTTGTGAACATTGGCACACATATGTAGTTGACAATGACAGATCGCTAGTGTCGTTATCACAATCATTATTTTCTATGAGAGGATGGAATGATATACAAAGTAATGAAATAAACTAACCAGAACAACAAAAATAATTTATATCACAACAAATAGTAAAAGTAGATAATCATATTATTTAACTGGTAATAGTTGAAGTAAGGTGGGTAAGTAAGTATTTTGGAAGCAATCAAAAAACAAGCAGTTAGTAATTAGTAGATTTCAGCCACAAAATATTGAAAAATAAAAACTTTTTAACAAAAAATTAAACCGACGAAATACGGAACTGAAAAGTAAAAAATAGAATAAACCTTCTTAGTCTCAATAACTAAGCTACTAAACTAATGTAAGTAACTAATTTTGAGTCGGCGCCAAACAAACAATCAACGAAGATCATTAAATTACTTCAAAAAAATTATCAGAATGTCACCGCCCAACTCGATGCCATCATTTTACGCCTTACCTAATTCATTTGCTTGTTTGTTTGGCGCCGACTCAAAATTAGTTACTTACATTAGTTTAGGAGCTTAGTTATTGAGACTAAGAAGGTTTATTCTATTTTTTATTACTTTTCAGTTCCGTATTTCGTCGGTTTAATTTTTTGTTAAAAAGTTTTTTTGAGTCACTGGTGGGCGGGCGAGTGTCCTGTTGGGATACTTTGCGATCTTAACAGTGCATTTGACTGCGTAAATCATGCTTTACTAATGTCAAAATTATATTCAAATGGTATAAGAGGGGTTGCATATGACTGGATTTCTTCAATTTTGCAAAATAGGAAACAATATGTATCAGTAACCCATTTCAACGAGAGCAATTGTTGCAGATATAACTCAGAACTGCTGAATATTACCATGGGTGTGCCACAAGGATCCTTACTGGCTCATGTACTGTTTTTATTGTATACTAATGAATTGGAATAGTATATTGTTTAACAAGCACGGAATGATACTCATTTCGCACGAGTATGATGTTTGCAGCATGAGCCGTAGCGAGTGCTGCAAATCATACGAGTGGGAAATGAACATTCCGTGTGAGTTATACACTATATTTTTTCTACGGCTTTAACATAAAATAGCGAAATTAATTTACAACAGAAACTTGAACTTCAATTGATCAAAGTATGGAAGTAATACATTTTCTGAAGTTGACGCGGTGACCTTTCCCTTTTGCCAATATGTGAAGGATTTGTGGGCTTTTTCATATTTCTCTTTCGATACTTCCGGAATCAAGTTTATACATGCCTAATTTGCGGCTGCAATTATGTCCGGAGGAGGTAGTTCGTCAATTTCACTGCTCATCATACCTTTAAACTTTGACAAGTTTTGATGAAACTGAATTGACAGATGTCTTAAGTTCTCCCTGCTATCCATGGGAGACGTGATTTAATGACCAACAATAACACAATGACTTCATTGTGTTATCAGATAAGGAAATGAAATTGAAAACATACAATGTACTTCATTGTTTAATCAAAAACAGTTTTAAAAATGCAGTTTTGTATTATAGCCGTAGAAAAACGTTTTTAACTTGTTCAGAACTGACAATGTACGGGGACGATACGTCTCTGATAGTTTTGGAGAAAAATGATAATTTACTTGAAGTCAAATGTAAAAATACCCTCCAGTCAGTTATTGATTGGTGTGGCACCAATTGTCTACACCTCAAGGCAGGGAAAACACATATGGTGAGATTCCACAATCGCCAGAAACCATGTTCCTCTGTGAAATCGCTAACTTAATATTAACTTGGCAGAGCCACCCCATATAAAAAAAACTAGGAGCCCGACAATTTTTTTTCGTTCACGGCAAATTCTCGACAATTATTGGAATAGGTTTAATTGATTTTTTTGCAAGTGGCTATGCTAACTTTATAGGGGTCAAGAATGAAGCGATTTTTACGGTCCATGGCATTCTAGATCGAAAAATAAAAATTGGTATAAAAATGACTTTATCTGTCAAATATTGACAAGTGAGTGTTGTTGGATTTAGAATGTCATTCTCGATCGAAATAAGTAAAAATATATAGGATGTCCCATTTAAAAATCGAAAGTTGGGGTCATTTCCGGTCAAACGGGCAAAGTACGGCAAAGCAAGTAAATATGTCAAGAAATGTAAATTGAACTATAATACACAACCCCCGAATTTTTATATCTTCAATAATAAAAAAGTTATAGGGGTGAGAATCACCCGGAATACCGGGTGACACAGGATATCGGGCCACCCCTGTAACTTCTGCATTCGTGAACGGATTTTTCTGAAATTCGGTACAGTTATATAAGCAACCATTTCGGATTTGATCACATTACAATCCAATATGGCGGACTTCCGGTTTTTCGGCAAATGCCAGCAACTTTGTTTTTTCAAATAGAACACCCTGTATATTTTTACATATTCAAGTTCAACAGGTCAAAACAAGTCCAAACCTTATGTCAAATGTAATTTTTTTGAAACAATTGAAATTAAAATTGTTTTTTTATTTTACCTCGTGGATAAATGAGATTTGGTCAAGGCTATTCACAATGAGTCGCACATAACAGAGAAACATGATTTTTTGTGAAAAATTAGTTTTTGTGTCATTTATTGATGAATCAATTCAGTCACATCACATTTTGATCAAAAATTATTTTTTTTCAAATGAAAACCCTATGGGCCACCTACTTGTCTCTCTAGAACATTAATTAAGGAAAAAAATTACATATCATTTTTGTATTTCGGTGCAGTAACAAATTGTATACATTAAAAAATCTACAACTAGTTCATGAGTTTCCTTGCAGTTCGAATAATTTTTCAACTTAGTCAGCTGTGGAAAACAACATTTCTGAATCTTGTCAACTAATTGTGTTTTGCTGTCATCTTTCATCTCAACTCTCGAAACTTAGTTAACTTCCGGGAATTAGTTTAGTAGAAATGTAAAATCAAAATTATAGGTTGATATGTTATTAATTTACGGAGAATGTCTTTAAAACAGTGTCGCCGCTTGTCAGTTATACGCTGAACGATACCCACACAGATAAGAAAATAACAATGGAGAAGATGATCGTAAGTGAGGAGGCAGAAATGAACGTTTTGCTTTTGTTGATTTTGATCCAACCGCATCGACGCGGGAATTGGAATACCAATGCAATGTAAGTCGAGAAAAAGCTAGAAGAATTAAAAAAAAAACACCATTATCGTGCTTATAAGTATAACTTACACAATTAGTTGAAAAGATTCAGAATTGTTGTTTTCCACAGCTTACACAGTTGAAAAATTATTCGAACTGCAAGGAAACTCATGAACTAGTTGTAGATTTTTGAATTTATACAATTTGTTACTGCACCGAAATACAAAAATGGATTTTTTTCCTTAATGTATGTTCTAGAGAGACAGGTAGGTGGCCCATAGGGGTTCCATTTGAAAAAAATAAATTTTTGATCAAAATGTGATGTGACTGAATTGATTAACCAGTGACACAAAAAATATTTTTTCAGAAAAAAATAAGTTTTTCTGTTATTTGCGATCATTGTGAATAGCTTCGACCAAATCCATTTATCCACGAGGTAAAATAAAAAAACAATTTTAATTTCAATTGTTTTAAAAAAATGACATTTGACATAAGGTTTGGACTCGTTTTGACCTGTTGAACTTGAATATGTAAAAATATACAGGGTGTTCTATTTGAAAAAACAAAGTTACTGGCATTTCCAGAAAAACCGGAAGTCCGCCATATTGGATTGTAATGTGATCAAATCCGAAATGGTTGCTTATACAGTGCTAGTCAAAAGTCCCCTCCCCCCCTCGTATCTTTTGAACGGGTATACTTATAATAATGAAATTTGGAGGGTGGAAATAAACGGATGTAGGCTTCTCAACTGGTCATAACAGGTGACGCAATAGTCATAAATGACGTCACAAGGCCACTGTGACCAATAATTTTAAATGGGACCCTATGGCAAGTGACAGCTCGTTTGAAAGGTATTGAAAATACCTATTCAGTCATACCAATTTTGTTTGGGTTCCGGCTGATTTTGATTGATAAATTGAAGAAATACGAAAATTATAGTTTCGCATTTAATTAATAAAGATTTTAAAGTACGCCTCTGGTTAATTGTCAAAAAGGTTGACGTTTTTGAATTCTCTACTTGTCAAAAGTGTTTATACCTTGAAAATTTACCTAAGCTATTGTTTAACGAGACGTTTAAGTGTTTACATAGGCAAAATGGTACGTACTGTAGCCGACAAAGTAGCAGCTATCTTAATAATTGGTGAATGTAGAAACAATTTCCATGCAGCGGAACGACTATTTAATGAGAGGTACCCCGATCGCCCTATATCGAGGGTTTATTTGAGGGAGCTTCTTCGGAAGTTTGAAGCATCAGGTAGTGTTCAAGATGCCAAACGATCTGGTCGACCAACAATTAGTGATGACAAAAATTGACATAATTGGAGAAATGGTAGTAAACCCTACTTCTTCCACAGCCCAAGTTGCGTCTATCTGTGAAGTCAGTCAAAGGACAGTACATAGGGTGTTGGCTAAAACAAATTTCATCCATACAAATTAAAATGGTGCACCAACTTTCAGATGATGACCCCGACCGAAGACTAGAATTCTGTGAAACTATGTCCAATAAAATGAACCAACAACCAGGCTACATACAGACAATTTGTTTTAGTGACGAAAGTACTTTCTTTCTCAATGGAAATGTTAACACTCAAAATGTGAGGTATTGGGTGACACAAATCCTCACATCTTTCGTGAAAAACATACTCAATTTCGAGAAAAGTAAATGTTTGGGCAGGTATTTTGGGAAACCACATAGTTGGGCCTCTTTTTCTCAATGCTAACTTAACCGGTGAATTGTATCTGGAGATGTTACAAAATGATATTGAGGCGTTAATTCTTGAAATTCTAGAAGATAATCAGATGAATTCGACAACTTGGAAATAACGTTTCAACAAGATGGTGTTCCTGCACACTATTACGGTGCAGTAAGACGTTCCCTAGATGAAGAATATCGTGGTAGATGGATTGGACGACGAGGTTCGATCGAATGGCCTGCTCGGTCACCGTACCTTACATCGTTAGATTTTTTTCTATGGGGGTACTTGAAATCTAAGGTTTACGCTACAGCACCTGACAGTATTGCCATTCTGAAACAACGAATTGTTGAAGAATGTAGGGCAATTTCCGCTGACACACTGGGACGAGTACGACAAGAGTTTAGCAATAGGATGCATTACTGCCAGGAAGTAGATGGAGCACATTTTGAACACTTATTATAAGAACTGGTTCTTAAATCTTTATTAATTAAATGCGAAACTATAATTTTCGTATTTCTTCAATTTATCAATCAAAATCAGCCGAAACCCAAACAAAATTGGTATGACTGAATAGGTATTTTCAATACCTTTCAAACGAGCTGTCACTTGCCATAGAGTCCCATTTAAAATTATTGGTCACAGTGGCCTTGTGACGTCATTTATGACTATTGCGTCACCTGTTATGACCAGTTGAGAAGCCTACATCCGTTTATTTCCACCCTCCAAATTTCATTATTATAAGTATACCCGTTCAAAAGATACGAGGGGGGGAGCGGACTTTTGACTAGCACTGTATAACTGTACCAAATTCCAGAAAAATCCGTTCACGAATGCAGAAGTTACAGGGGTGGCCCGATATCCTGTGTCACCCGGTATATTCTTTAGAATCGAAGGGGTTCTGGGGACCTCGATCGGCGAATATAAACAAACATTTTCTGAAAGTCGAGACGTTGAACATGGTACATTTCCAAAAAAGTTATTTGGAAAAAAAATTAAATTAGTTTGTCGAGTTATTCCGAGAGCTCGACTTTTCGAGATTTTCTACCATCACATATTTCGTTGGTTTCATTCCGACTCATTCATCGGCATCGAGCATAAAATCACTTAACTGGAAAGTTTGTGGTTGACGAACAGAAAAACAAAAACTTCCTTTCTCAACAATAAACGGCTTGTACGAATCGAATTCCAGCTGCTCTCTATCTACGCTGCGGTTCCGATCTCGTTTATTTTCTTATACAGCGCGCCGTTGGGAATAATAAATATGAAGAAAGTATCTTTCATTTATTCGAGCAACGATTTCGTGTCGTTTCACCTACTTTTTGTCCTCGGCTGGCGATTCAATAATCTCTGCTGACCACTTCGCTTGATTCGTTATTCTGTAAAAACAAACTTGTGGAGTCATAAGAGAAAATTCAATTATCGAACTATATGAATTATGGGAGCTGGGACATCGCGAATGATTCATTTCTCCCGTTCAGCAAGAGAATCGAATCTCGGATTCATTTATCCAATACACTTCCTCATACGGCAGCTTTACACCATGGGCCATGATGGACAATCAAATCAAATCAAAATATACTTTATTGTCAAAAGATGAAATCTCGTGGACAAAGCAATAATAAATATGTTTAGAAACAAACACAGAAAAGTCAGGAGAATCAACACAGGAATACCAAAAAGCATTCTATGTTAAAAAAGAAAGATAAATAGTATATTAAAGTATAAGTGGATAAAAAGGGCTTTAAAACACGCGCGATTTTTCGAGCACGACGGCGCAGCCGGAGTGCTCGAAATAGAGCAAGTGTTTTTAAGACCAGTTATCCACGAATACTTTACGTTATTTTTTTTTATTGGTACACTTTGAAATCATATATACTGGTATTATTACTACAAAAAATAGAAATAAGAACTAATAATGCAAGAAGGTTGAATTCGTGATGTGACACCAGTATACCTTTCGTTGTCATGGAAATGGGAAAAACATTCATTTGCAATTTGTTACCAAAGATCAATATTTGTTGTCACCAGAGCTCAAAAATGAATTATTCTAATATCGATTTTTTGAATAGTGAGGCAGAATCGCGGTTAATACCGCGAAAATCCCGTGATATATATAAAAAAGAATATGAAAAGTTCATCAAATGGATGGAGGAGCACATATAAACGAACGAATTGTGAGTAATATTTTATCTGACGTTACAAGGTACTCCTGTCAGATCAATAATAAAAAATTTGTCATTTAGACTTCACGTTTCTCGATTTGTTGATGTTGTCATGGTTACCTTTAAAAAACGCGCGTCTTTTAAAGTTCGATTTAAACACGCTGAGGCGTGCTTTAAATGGGTAAAAAGGGGCACCAATAAAAAAAAATACTAATAAATATAAATATATACACACAAACATATATACATCCTAGGTGAACGAATAGTCATAAGTTAACAGAACATTAAAGGATAAATAAATAAAGTATATAAATTAATAAGATAATTTGAACACATAGTCGTTACACTGTTTTGTAATTCGTAGCGACTAGTAGCAGTGGACATACAGGGTGTTCCAAATTAAGTCGGCACCATTGCCAACTCCGTTATTATTGATGCTACGATTTCGGTTAAATGTGCAAACTGGTAGCATTCTTAGTGGCCTTCTCGATGCCGAAAACAAACAAAAAATTGACACTCGCGTTGTCATAATATTTCATAAAATGATATTTTTTTCAATGGAACACCCTATATTTTTTCATCCATTTCGATTCGTAATGACATTCTCAACAACAAAGCTCATATCACTTTTCTTCCTAAAGTGGAAAATGAGCGACTTATGTGGAAATATTTCTTTCTTTCACCATTACAAAAAATTTCTTTTTTTTGGCGAATAAAACCTCATGATTGTCCATACACCCATTTTTTGTACTTATACGAATGACAATATTTTGTTACTAATAGCAAAATAAGACAGTAAAAAGAAAAAATTGTTCTGGGATGTGAACTCGTAAAACCCGTGATCATCATGTCGCACCACTCAATTGACACCACTAAGCTATTTTGTATCAATGTACAAAACGATAATTTCCATCTTAAAGCCATCCGCTAGACGCATTTATTTTGTGAATCAAAATATGTCTGCTGTAATGATAACTTTGAAGCCGTTTTTGTACAGAATAGAAAATACTGGAGGGTCATATGGATGTGGTTGGAAAAAATGTGTTTGATTCGATAAAACATAATTATTATGAGCAATCAATTTGCCTTGAAACTTTGTTGAAATTCTATTTGTCAAATATTCTCAAGTATGTCATGACAATGTCATAAATTATTGTAACTGTCAACTACTGTTTGAATATTTTTCGAAATGCCGTTTTCCCATCAAGAAAAATGTGATATTTTAGAATCCTACTTGGTTTGCCAGAAAAATAGCGTTAGAGCACTCCAACACTACAGCAATTCGTTCTCCGATCGTGAATTACCTAATCGGCGTTTTTTTGCTGTGCTTCATCGTCGATTCAGGAACAATGAGAAAGTTTTTGAGGAGAGGAGAACTAAAAAACGTTTTGTAATATCTGAAGATACAGAAATTGACGTTTTATCCTACTTTGAGGTATATCCAAATAATTCCATAAGAGATTTATCTAGAGAAATAGCTGTTCCACTGTCTGGTATTCAACGAATTCTGAAGAAACATAAGATTTCTCCTTATAAGTTAAGACCAGTGCAAACACTAGAACCTGGTTATCCTGAGAGACGATTGGGGTTTTGTCGGTGGTTTATGAATAAATGCAGACAAGATCCATACTTCAATAGAAATATTATATGGAGCGATGAGGCTAATTTTTCAAATCGTGGGATGTATAATAGAAATAATTTTCATTATTGGAGAAGACATAATCCATTTCTAGTCCATCCCCACAATCCGCAAAGACGATTTAGTATTATTGTTTGGTGTGGTCTATTTAGAGGCAGAATTATCGGTCCATTTTTCTACTATGATTCTTTGAACGAACCCCGTTACATTAATTTATCAACAAGAATGTTGGAAGAGTTTTTCGATGATCTTGATCTGGAAGCTCGTCAGATGATCTATTTTTAGCAGGATGGAGTACCACCACATAATGTCAGTGGCGTAAAACGACTGCTGCGAGGCTATTTTGGAAACAGATGGATTGCTACAAATGGTCCTGTTAAGTGGCCCCCTCGTTCACCAGACATGACACCTCTAGATTTTTATTTTTGGGGATTTCTGAAAAATGAGGTGTACAAAATAAAACATAATAATGTAGATTAAATGAAAAATTATATTGAAACTATAATCAATAGAATTGATGGCCGAACTGTGTTGAATGCCACACGTAGTGTCAATAGAAGGGCCCAAATATGTGTTCAACAAGAAGGTGGTGTTTTTGAACGTTTACTCGATATTTTATAGCGCTTTATCAAACTCGTTTGTTATAAATGTTTCCTATTAATACAACTGTCTTATTTTCACCTTTACGAAAAAAAGTCAGATGAGCTTTGTTGTTGAGCATGATTTTACGAATCGAAATGCATGAAAAAATATAGGGTGCTCCATTGAAAAAATATCATTTTATGAAATATTATGACAACGCGACTGTCAATTTTTTTTTGTTTCCGGCATCGAGAAGGCCACTAAAAATGCTACCAGTTTGCCCATTTAACCGAAATCGTAGCATCAATAATAACGGAGTTGGCAATGGTGCCGACTTAATTTGGAACACCCTGTATACAATGGTTAAAGAAGAAATGATTTCATAGTAGTATGCCATCCATATCTTTATCAAAGTATTCTTGAACACTATAAAATACCTGGTGAATGAGAACTTGCTTTACAGATTTTCTGAACTGATCAATTGATTGGATATCTTTAAGAATTAGTCAAATACAGGGTGTTTCATAATCCTAAAAGGATAATCCTTGGATGATTTTAAGAAAAATTCTTCATATAAACATAGGTCCGCAACCGCTTTATTTCTGAGGTACAGGATGTTGAAATTCAACAAAAAAATCAGTTCTTCCCCAATATCTCTGAAACCGCTTTGGCTTTTTTTTCAATTTTGGTACATGCAAAGTACGCATAAAAATACATTTTTTCCATGATAAAGGATTTCTTAATTTTCATTAATGGCGCCCCTGTTAACATGCCCTGCCATATTTTTGATCAAAATAATGATAGGCTACTGTCTTTTTTCCAAATAAATATTATTTTTGTAATTGTCCTCTATCTTCTCATAAAAATGGTCTCCTACCTTTTTTCCGTCTGGCGAACGGTTTTTGAGATAGAAAATGAAATGTACCCATTTGCTTGTCCCTATGCGAAATCAGTCGTTGAAGAGTAGTAGGATTATCTTGTGGGCAAGAAACATCTAGTATGCTAAGAACACATTTCGTTGTTTTCAACATAAACAATTTTGATACTTCTTCAGCTAGATAGGTGATATTATTTACGTTATAAAAACTTGTTTATTAAAAAAAACATGGTAAATTTTACAACTACCGAATTAGCAGTACATGCATTACTTGTATGGGCTTGCTGACGGGAACGCATATGAAGCCAGGCGACTGTATCAAGAGCGCTTCTCAAATAGAATGGTTCCTGATGCTCGAACGATTTCAAGCACCCACAGAAGGTTATGTGAAACAGGAAGTTTTGAGCCAAATCATCACTTGAAAAGAGCACATCGGACTGCAAGAACTCCAGCAATTGAGATAGCTGTTTGAAATTCAGTTGACGAAAATCCTGAAATAAGTACGAGGCAAGTTGCCAATAATTTGAGTATTGCCCATATTCTAGTATGGAGGATTCTTCATGATTATTTATCATATCCCTATCACATTCAACGGGTTCAGGCTCTACT
Source organism: Gonioctena quinquepunctata (assembly GCA_018342105.1). Classification (NCBI taxonomy): domain Eukaryota; kingdom Metazoa; phylum Arthropoda; class Insecta; order Coleoptera; family Chrysomelidae; genus Gonioctena; species Gonioctena quinquepunctata. Next base: position 231,181 of record JAFIRS010000711.1, on the reverse strand, counting down.
TCCTCGAGACTTTTCCTTACGACTGAATTTCTGCCAACGGTTTCTCCAAAAGTTACCGAAAATCCTTTATTTCACAGGGAAATTTTATTCATGGACGAAACTAGTTTTACTAAAAACAGGATCAGAAATTTTCATAATAATCTTTTGTGGGCCGAGGAAAATCCGCATGCAATAGTGGAATCTCATCACCAGCAGCAGTTCTCATTAAATGTCTGGGCTGGAATTATTGGAGATTACCTAATTGGACCTTTTTTTTTAACACGCAGATCAAATGGACATAATTATCGCCGATTTCTTGAAGATAATCTGCCAATTCTGTTAGAAGATGTTCCTATTTTAATGCGAAATCGCATGTGCTTTATGCACGATGATGCACCTGCTCATTTTAGTGCTCTGGCACGCGAATATTTAAACCAAAATTTTCATAATCGCTGGATAGGTCGTGGGGGAACAGAGTCATGGCCAGCTAGATCCCCCGACTCAAACAATCTTGATTATTTTCTTTGGGGACATCTCAAGACTTTGGTGTACAGGCAACCAATTCTAACTGTGGAGGAATTGCGAAACCGCGAAATAGTTTCCTGTGAAGCAATAAGGAATACTCCAGGAAGAGTACGCGGGTCAATGATAAGGAGGGCTGAAGCGAGCATACTTGCAGGAGGCGGACATTTTGAACAGTTAATTTGATTTTGGTATTTTTTGTTCATAATAGTTATGTTTTTAATATTAATTTTTTTTATTTTATGCGTACCCATTACAAAAACTAAATAATAGTTACCATAAAATTATAAAAATCTTGCCTAGATCCTTTGGTTACCACAATTGTGAGATTAAGACTAATGGTAGATTTATGCAGCACCAATGAACAATTATCAAGTAACAATTATCAATTAACAATTAGCAATTATAAGTTCAACCATCATCCTACAATGGCCGTGTTTATACAGACAAGTAACAATTATCAATTAACAATTAAATAGAAAGTTGGCCAACTTTTAACTTCTTAATTTAATTGAACCAAATTTTCCGTGCGTGCGATGACGAAAGCTAACCCAACTTTCACTGAATAAAATATTCTGGTTTGTTTTTGTTGTGGCGTCCTTTGGAATTTTATTTGTTTGTGAAAATATACTTTAAAAATGGAAATTGATGATGCCATTTTGATCGACCTCGTTCGGCAATTTCCCGTGTTGTATTACTTTTCTTCCTTAATTGTTAATTGAATGTGTATAAATGCCATCATTTTCGTTACTTATTAATTGCTAATTGTTAATTGATACTTGTTACTTGATAATTGTTAATTGGTGTTGCATAAATCCACCATAAGAGAAAAAATCGAATAGGGACAAGCAAATTAATGTATTTTATTTTCTAAATCGAAAACCGTCCGCCGGACGAAAAAAAGGCAGGAGGCCATTTTTATGAGAAGATAGGATCATTATTTTGATCAAAAATATGACAGTGGCAGGGATGCCACTGATAAAAATTAACAAATCCTTTATCATGGAAAAAAAATATTTTTATGCGTACTTTGCATGTACCAAAAAAAAAAGCCAAAGTGGTTTCAGAGATATTGGGGAAGAACTGATTTTTTTGTTAAATTTCAACATCCTGTATCTCAGAAATAAAGCGGTTGCGGACCTATGTTCATATGAAGAATTTTTCTTAAAATCATCCAAGGATTATCGCCCTTTAGGATCAGCATTCAATTATGAAACACCCTGTATATTTTAGTTGCATTATAGATCAGCGATTTTTTTAAATCAAATTTGATGATGGAATGGGCAGTCTTAACTTGTCATTTAGGCGGGTAGATCCAACAACAACATCGTAAGATGATTTGTACTTATGTACCAGGAACACAGTTTCTAGTATGTATAAAAAGGAGAGTGTAAGTAATTTTTGCTCCTTGAACAAGGGTTTACAAGACACTCTAGGCCCAACTTTGCACATATATTTAATGGGGCGCTTTTGAAGAATGAATACTGTATTGAAGTGCTGTTGGTTGCAGGTGCCCCAGAATGATATGCCATACCTTAGATGCGATTCAACTACAGCGTGGTACACAATTTTGGCGATTACAATACCTAATTCATTCGACACCATTCGTAAAGCATAACATCCCGAAGCTAGTTTTTTGTTCAGTTATTTGATATAGTTATTGAAAATAAGCTTGCTGTCCATATTGATTCCAAGAAATTTATTGTTTTTTTTTTAATTTGATAAATTAACTCCTATATAAAATGTGTCATTTAAAGATGAGTGTTTTGTCATTTTGACAGCGATAAAAAAGGTGCATCGTTTTTTATCACTGATAAAAACGCCTGTTCCTCTTAAGCGTCTACATCTAGTATGCTTACGTCACTTTAATGTCTGCCCTGTCAGTTATTTAAGTATTGTTGATAATTGATACTGAAACATTACAACATGAGTCGTTTTGGGGAAGTTTCAACTCAACAAATAACAAAAAATATAGAAAAAGCAATCCCGCAATCCACAAAAAATACTAAAGCGTCAATATGGAGACAATTTATGGAGTTTTGTCAAGTACGAAATTACGAACTGTCGAAAATAACTCCGTTACAAAAAGTAGCAGATATATTAAAGGATTGGGCCTATAATATGAAAAAGAGGAATGGAGAAGATTATAAAGAATATGCAGTTAAATCAATTTGGAATTCAACTGCGAAGATGATTCAAGAAAAATATTTCAATGAATACAATATTCAATTTGATCCTTTTGCCGACATAACTTTTAAAGAAGCTCGTGATGCAAGAAATAGTAAACGGTAAGAATTACAAGTTATTCCAGAGAAAAGAAAAGTAAGTTCTGTAGCATTGAACAAGAAAGATATAGTAAAAATGGCAAAATTGTGGAATATAGACAACCCAGAGGGATTACAAAAAAGATTCTTTCATATAGCTTCTTATGAATTAGCTTGGAGGGGGGGAGAAGCTGCAAACTGTAAAATTTACCATTTTAAAGAAGAAAAAAATCAAGATGGAACTCAACAAGAAGATTTGAATACAATACAATATTTTCAAAGACGACACAGGGTGGGTCGAAAAAATTGGCAGACAGCAAATGGATAACAAAAAATAAAATGGATGAAGGTATTGTCCCGTTGCATTGTTAAAATTACTGTTACAAAAAAGAATGAAAACAAATATTAACACTTTTCTTAACTCTAAATCCCTTTTGGAAAAACAAAAATTCTAAAGGTTGGTACAAAAATGTTCCACTGGGTATTAATACGATTTCTACTTGGACCAAATATTCTGCAACTAAAATTGGACTCGACATTACGAATAATAAAATTACCAATCATTCGAACCGTGCTAGTACAGTTTCCCAGTTAGCCAAAGCAGGAGTAAGTGACCAACAACTTATAAAGATAACGGGACACTCATCATCATCTTCTATTAAACCCTACCTCCAAATTGATCCTGAACATCACGAAAATCTTATTAGTTCCTTACGAGCCTCGAGTGAGAAAAATCAAAATGAATATTCTACATGTGTGAATACCAGAGAAGAAAATTTTGAAATCAGTACACCAAACCAAACAATTTATAACAATTGTGTATTTAATAACTGTTCATTTAAATAATTTAATTGTATCAATAAAGATAATTATTGTTGTTGTTCATTCATATATTCGGTCGTTAATTTATCTTGCCAAAAAACACTCGAGCTATTCTTTTAAGGATAAATTTCTTTTTAACTCAAAATTTTTCCATCAGTAATTACTGATTGGCAAAATTATTTCGTTACAAACAAGAAATTTATCCGATAAAAAAAAAGCTCTTGTGTTTTTACTGTTGATATATTATTACCCAACATAATGTCTGATAAGTTGCAATTAAATGATATGAGATTGGTTTCGTCTATATCGAGGGATAACAGATTGAAGTTGCACCACTCTCTCACACTGGCAATATCTTGAGCTATTTTGTTGTGAAGATTTGTTTCATTGATATCATGCCACATGATGGTTGTAGCATCCGCAAAGATTGTAAACATTCCATTCGATTTGATATAAGCCAGGTCGTTGAAATATAACAAAAATAGTACTGACCCTAGTACCGAGCCTTGGGGCACACCGTGTCTGACAAAGCCAATGACTGATAGTGTGTCAGTTCTGACAATCACAGAATGGGCCTTGATTGCCACCATCACTGCACAGCTGTCCACACGATCGTGCATCCTACATTTGTTAATTATCATTTATGGTGTGCTAGGAGTGGTACTGGATCTCTTTAAAAAAATGCTGATAGAACGATAACAAAAAGTTGAATTGAATGGAATATTGAGTAATGTGAAAGAGGTGATGTCCAGTGACGGATTTACAGATTTGCCGCCCGTAGGCTATTCAATTTTTGCCGCCTCTAAATTTTGATATCGCTGAGCTCATAAAAAATATTTTTTCAGTTATGATTAATTACTTTTTATATAAAAAAAGTAATTTTAATGCCATATCGTATGGATTTTTGAAGATCGTGTTCACAGTAAACACGATAACTTTCGAAAAAATAATTTTTTCACTTCAATTATTTTTTTAATATACTCATTTGACTGGAGAGAGGCAGTTGAATAAAAAATTGCTGCTTAGTATTGTTTTATCTTATTATAATTAATTCATTCCGATTGGCATTTTCTGAAAAAGTTGGCACTGTGAAAAAGTTAACAAATGTATAATGTAAACAATCAATTTAAATAATTCGTGTACGACATGAGCGCTTAAGGCATGCTCATTTGGATTTTCCAAACTTTTTCTTACTACAAATAAAATAATTAACTGATGAAATGTATCAATTTTCTAATCAGCAAATTGCCTAACTTCATATTTTGTGGAGGGAATTTTTTTATTGTCAAGTCGCAGTCGTTCAAATATTAGTCAATTTTAGTCAGTATTATATATATATATATATATATATATATATATATATATATATATATATATATATATATATATATATACACGGAGAAAAAATTATAGCAGTTATCAGTGAAAAAAATATGTAAAAATAACTAAAATTTCGATTTTTGTTAAATATTTTAACTTCTCTCCAATTTTCAAAATTCGTATTCTGTGTGTGTATAATAATTTTTTTTTTTTGTAAATCGAAATAAAAAATGTATTAACTAAATTTGCCGTCCCTTAAAATTTGCCGCCCTAGGCTCCAGCCTATTCAGCCTGCTGGTAAATCCGCCACTGGGTGATGTGGCGTACCACAAGGAACAGTACTCGGACCAATTCTCTATCGTTTTTTTTGACATTCTTACCTTCCACTTGCAATCATTCTTTTTTTTGTGTTCAAGGTATGCAGTATAGACGACCTAGAAGACGGCAAGGAGTACGTGGTGTGCGGCAAGGGGGAGACCTTCAAAAGGACCGAATACTCGAAAACAGACACGCTGCGTTCGAAAAGGCTATCGAATACGAAATTTAGCGTCGTCCAGAACGCGGCGAACGTCCCCAAAATCGTACCTCCGGATTGCGTCCGACCTCGAATCGTCACTATTATTAGGAATGGGATCAAACCGAGAAAGGTAAGCACGAGCCGATTATCGATTGTTTCGTTTTCAATTTCGAAATCAGAGTGTGCATTGTGCAGACGTTCGCGCCTACATGGGCGTCGCACGAATTTCTTCTCGTCAGTTTTTATTTTTGCTGGAAATAATTTGATGAGTGTTGTGCAATTAATTTCAACTTGATATTTCTACCCTGTTTTACTGGACTAACCAACTCAGGGCCGGATTAAAAGGTGTGGAGGCCCTGGGGCAACAAAGGAGTGGAGGCCCCTAATTATTTTTCAAACACTTTTTATTTTATTTATTGCGGAACAAATCAAATTATTTCGACACGAGCATATGTAGGTATAATAAAATACAAGAAATAAATTAAATTACAGCGTAAACGAATGGATTCTTGCGAGCTTTTTTCGACGAAAAATCATTGATGATTTCGGTCAAATCCAGCATCCGGAGAAAATCATTCTCAATGCTAAGAAGCGATAACTTTGATAGGCGGCTTTGTCTCATCGTAATTCGCCTATTTTTTTCATTTTGGAAAATGAGCGCTTTCCAGTGCAATTTGACATCATCACATTCTCAGTTGTAATATCACAAGAGAGTAAAAATAATTCGACAGATTTTCGAAAACTTGTTGCCAGGCAATAGACAAGAGAGACCAACTGGCTCGAGTGGCTATTGCCAACAAGTTTGAGAAAGAAATCTAGATAATTATTTTCTACTATATCGAACTCTCGTGTGGTATTCTTTAGATTATTTTTTGATGTTACGATCATAAACACATTTCCTTGCAAAATTATATAATGTACTAAACCGGTTTTGATTCATTTCACACTTTTCATGCGAATTGATGACAGACGTCAAATTAAAAATATAGGTTCTCAGACAATAAAAACAAAATACCTCAAATTATTCCCGCGACAATTTTCTAGGTAGAATATTCCCACTATTGATTGGCCAAAACGTATATGAATTATTTGAATTGAACGTTTCCATTGGTTTCTAGCAATGTCAAAAAATAATCACTGTTATTTCAATGTTTGAGAATGTAGCTCTGAAATTTTGGTTTTCAAGAATTTGATAGTAGAACATCTTAGATAGATAGTCCTTTTCAGAAGGATTTACATTTGTTGCGGAATGTCATCTTTCTCTTAGACTCACACTTTCAGATTTCGGGGATTTCTCTGTTACAAGTGCGCCACTCAGCGGACACTTGTCAACGCCAATAAATAGGAAAAACAGGTGTAGACGGGCAAAGTGTTTGTAGAATCGGCAGAAAAATAGTCAACAGAATTTGAACTTTTGTTCTATTATGGAATGCGCACAGGGCTCTTATAAATAATTTGATGCAATCATATTCATAAATTGAAATATTATTTTATTTTGCTTATGATTATTGAATTTCATTGTGTATCTAGATCGCTTGTGTCATTCGAAGAATACATCGACAGAAAATCCTTCATTTAATTAAAAAAAAATGTATATATTTTTTAAATTAATTGTTCTTGTTTTTACAGCTAATTTCGATACGATATCATATTTTGTATAATAGTATGATGTTTTACTTGGTGATTGTTTCTCGCATATACACATGATTCATCAGATCGGAGATTAATATTAACCATGGATTTTGACAAGAATACGAAACATGTTTTTGAATGTTTAAAACGAAAAATGAGAGGAAAAAGTGGGAGAACTGCTCTTTCGTTGTCAGATTTTTTATATATAATTTTGCATATTCTTCGGTATTTGTTAGGAAATGTTACCTAACAATTTATATTGTGGAGGCCCCTCTCTTGTGGAGGCCCCGGGGCTGCAGCCCCGTTTGCCCCCCTCTTAATCCGGCTCTGAACCAACTTGTACCCACAACGCAATAATTCCAGCATTCTGCATTTCTGACCGAAAATATGGTCATACAATGATCGAAAGGATTTGTGACTATTTGAAACAGAACAAATATATTTTTATAAAAACTGAGAGTTTTTGGCGGATTTTGGAAAGAAACAATTCGTGTTTAAATACTCAACATGCGTTTTGCTTCATTACAATATCCCAATCGATCACTTTGTTTTGATATCATAGAATGAAAAAAACTTTTTCTGCAGCCGTCTCGAAAATACAATTTTCGGTATGATTTATTAAATCGAAAGTACCACTTTACACAAATGGTACCGAAAGTAGCTATTTTCGGTACGATTTTTTTCACTTTCGAAACGATTTCTTTACTTTCGGGACGATTCTTGTTACTTTCGGAACGATTTTGGATATCTATGTAGGCGGCTTTGACAATAACATGAACTTTGTATCGTATTATGACAGCGCTTGTCATGTAACATTGGTGTGTTTTTTCGCTTTTCAAATAAAAAAAATGGAAATCAGTAGTAAAAATGAGGCTAAAATGATTCCACATGAGATTAGTGAATCTGCTAAAGCGGCTACTTATGAATTATTGCCGGTAAAGTCAAGAGAGAGGTATGAATTGGTCTACAAATTATTTCAAAAATGGAGCAATGATAAAAATGTGCATACTATAAATGAACAAGTGATTCTTGCATATTTAATGGAAAAATTCATTTCAACTTTATCTGCCTATGGTAATAAAAATGAGTGACAGCTGTCGGCAGGGTTGAAACGATTTAAATCAGTTGATGAAGATACATGATTCAAATCACATGTTTTTTTTCATTTTAATTTTTTTTTTCACGAAATTTGGTGGAAACTTAACTTTTTATATCTCAAACACACTGTAATTTTTTGATTTAAAATATTAATTTTTTCACCTTATTTTGACTTGGTATCGAAAAAGCACCCTAATTTTCAATCGAAAATTCTACTGTCAAAATATCAGCTTTTTAAAAAAAGTCGGTGTGCTTTTTGTTCGTTGAAATCTCTACTTTCTGATGTGTAAAAAAAATATACATTACTATGGTAAATGTTCTCAGAAAATGCAAAGAAATAACAGGCAGTAAGGCCCAGACCCTCCTAGCCCCTTCCCCACTTCTCTATGAAATACCTTTTGATGGGCTAAAATTTTCCGTAGGTCAGGTATATAAGTTAGCTTAAAAAAGCAATAAATAGGCATCTACGCATATAATTTAAAGAAGATTCTACAACTTTCTCAAAATATTGTAGATGTCTTATTAAATTTTCGGATTCGAGTTTTTTTCGTTTCTTTGCATTTTCTGAGAACATTTACCATAGTAATGTATATTTTTTTACACCATCAGAAAGTAGAGATTTCAACGAACAAAAAGCCCACCGACTTTTTTAAAAAAGCTGATATTTTGACGGGAGAATTTTCGATTGAAAAAGGCTTTTTTAAAAGAAAAAAAAAATTTTATTTCTATAAATTTTGAGGCTATGTGAAAAAAGTGTGAACACAAAAGTTGTAGATTTTTTTATTACCTACAACTTTGCCATTCAACTTTTTTCCATAGGACTTGTAGTTTTGCGAAAATCGAGAACCGTTTTTTACCCTTAAAAACTCACCCCCTTCCACTTCTCGACCTCAGATCGCCCGTAAATTATTTTTCTTTTCATTTTTGTTATATTCTCTTCCTTTTCCTATGGGTCTCATCCTACTATTATTTTTTTTGGTTTCAAAAATTATCGACCCTGGTCTAATACTGTACAGTCATATTCTGTTTTAAGCTTATTTGTGAGTGCTGTTGAAATTTCTGTTAAATATACAGAAGTATGTGAATTCCCAGAAGTATCTAGAGTATCTACTAAGAAGGAAGATCCATTTTCTCTTGTAACCGTTGCACAGATTATCGGTTCCTTATGCACATTGGACCATCCGTCAAGTGACAGACACACAAATGTTCCCGACAAGTTTTCAAAGCATTTGATTTTTTCCTCATTATAAATTTAATTAAGCAATTTATTAGAAACATGCTTGGTTTTGTGGCGCATTCACGCCAGAAGTATAGGTCATCCATTATTAATTGCAGAACACAGTTATGTGAGGAGTAATAATAATAATAATGTTTACTACCCGTATAAAATCTCCTAGACATCAAAGAAAGCGACTGTCCACGTGAACTTGATGGACGTACGTCCAAATGAACAATCTGTGTAAACAGCACCAATGAAAACGCCGAATCGTATTGTTAGACGCGCCGTATTGGCCGAGTATCGTATCGAGGCTGCAAAGCTATAAATCATCTTTTTTACGTTTGAAAACTATGGAGTGAGATACTTTGCAATATCAGTGGAGTACTGTGTTCGGGCCGTTGCAAAACAATTGACAAAGCTATGTAAGATTGTATGCATAGAATGTAGTAATAAAATGAGGTATCTCCGCTTATGGCAGATCAAACTAAATGGTCGATAAGGGTTCCGAAGGAGTTTTTATATTTTGCAATTGATATTTGAAATACTATACAATATTTAAATTTAAATTTAAAGTTAAAGCGAACAGCGAAATCGTTATCTTTAGTAAAAGTTATTTAAAAAATTTCCGGACATAAGATTATTTGGCAAATTTGCTTATTTTCTTGAATTCTATGTTGGGTTAAAAAAAGCATCATCATCCAGATTCTGTACATCTTTGGAAAATTATAATAGAAACAAACTCATTTACTTATTATTGTTATTATAATATACTGTTTGTGTACTTACAACTGATTCATTGTCAATTTCTGTATTTGTTTCACTACACTTTTGCCAGTGAACTTTCATCCCTTCGACAAGACCGTGCATTTCATGTCTATCCCCAGATTTCCCTTCAGTTTTATTAGATTTTTCTATAAAATGTATACAGATACGGTCTTTTTACACGCTTTATATTAGCTTCACTTGTATGTTTGTTTGTAACCAACTCCTTTGGACTTGATTTTCACCCACTTCCAGACGTCCGAATGATTTGAAATTTGGGGGTGTACAATTCCGGACAATGCATTAAGAAATTTGTGTGAAAAAAAAAAACAAAATGGTGGCTCCAATATGGCGGACGAGTTTTGTGATTATGGTCCGAATCTATTCAAAATTGGTATGTGGGGGTTTTTGGAGTCGAATATTATGATTCTGTCGTGAAAATTGAAAAATTCAAGATGGCGGCTCCAAAATGGTGGACGAGTTTTGTGATTATGGTCCGATTCTATTTAAAATTGGTATGTGGGGGTTTTTGGAGTCGAATATTATGATTCTTTCGTAAAAATTGAAAAATTCAAGATGGCGGCTTACTGTATATATTGACAACGTTAAAATCTTTGAATGACTTCTAAAATTTGACTATTAATACAGCTGTACACATTAATGATTTGGAAAATAATTACAGTTACTAATAGTAATCACGGAATGAATAGTAGATTAGAACAAATAATAGTTTTAAAAAATTTAAAAAAACACGCTTTTATAAATAAACCAAACTAAAAAGTAGAAAATAAATAATAGTTTAAAAAAACTAAAAAACACGCTTTTTATAAAAAACCGAACCAAAAAAATAAATAAATAATAGTTTAAAAAATTAAAAAACACGCTTTTATAGAAAACCAAACTAAAAAAATACAAAATAAATTTTAATAAATTTGAATTAGGAATAGTGTAAATTTTTATAATAAATATAAATTAATAATGTAAATAAGAAAAAAAAAAAATTTTAAATAAAGCGCGAGGTGCTTAATCTGAATCTTAAAAAGCACCCCACGCTTGTTTTAAAATAATTTTTTTTTCTCATTTACATTATTATTAATTTATATTTATTAAATTTTTTTACACTATTCTTAATTCCATTTTCTATTTTTTTAGTTTGGTTTTCTATAAAAGCGTGTTTTTTAGTTTTTTAAACTATTATTTATTTATTTTTTCGTTCGGTTTTTTATAAAAAGCGTGTGTTTTAGTTTTTTAAACTATTTCTTTCCACTTATATAAAGAGTTGACATTGTCACATTATTTGCAGATTTTTAGGTAACTTTTAGAAATTTAAAGCAGAAATCATGCGTCGCGCTGCTTATTAGACGGCCAATTATCAAATAATGCGAGTTAGGGCGGACGCATCTTTATATAAACAGTGAAGGGTTTTCTAACTTGTTCTGACAGGGATTTGCTGGACTACGCGTTTTTCGACAGGAACTATATTCATAAAAATTTGAAGAACGGCGGGAAAAAAATCGTTAACGCGTTGAAAATAGCAACTTATAGGAAAAAATCGTGATATATGATGTTTATAAAAAAAATCATGATTTTTTTCATCCCCGAATTCCAGCATTCTGCATTTCTGACCGGAAACATGGTCATGAATAAATCCATACAATGATTGAAAGGTCGTCCATTTGTGACCATTTGAAATAGAATTCAGTAATTTACGTAACAAATCCGGAAAATAGGGTTTTTTTGGACGAATAGACAAAATTCTAGGACGAGCCGTAGGCGAGTCCTGGAAGTCTGTGAGTCCAAAAAAACTATTTTCGGTCGTGTTGCGTACAATATTTTTTCGGCAACCGTGTAGAATAACAAATCAATGAGACGACATATTTCTTTATTTCCTTATTATACATTTTAATTCTTATTTGAATTAAACAGAACAGAACAGAAAATACTACATATCAACAGAAACATTCTAATTCTTATTTATATTAATATTTATATTAAAATTCGAGCAATTGCTAATATTGAAGGGATTCAATTTGTTTGAAATGCTTGGTATATTTGAATTCCTTTTGTTGAAGCCAGAATAAGAAGGCAAAGTTTCCGTTTCACATTGATTGTTTTCATCTGATGATTTTTGAATGGTCTTGGCAATTTTAATTTTGTCTGTAAGTGAATTATCTATATATCCTTCAGCCACATTGGTAGACTTCCAGCCACCGTGTCTCTTCAAATTTGTGATGTTTCCACCATTATCAGCAAATAACGTCGCCGAAGTTCGACGAATGCTATGGCCTGTGTAATTTTTAGGATTGGGTAAATGTAAAAATTCTGCGATTTTTATTCCGAGACTCCCAAAACTGTGGATACCAACAGGCTGAATCGAACATTTTCCTTTTTTGTAATTCACGAAATGATCAACTGCATTTATCAAAACCATACAGACCAAGATTTTTATATTTACAATGACAACAACGACGTGATTCTTCCCGGCCTAGTCCGGGAAGTACGTACTTAACGGACTAGGCCGAAAAATGCTACTTTCTCAAAGAAAAAGCGTCCGGGAAGTGGGTACATCACGGACGGTTGCCGAAAACATATATTTTTTATGTAAAGTGTGAGTTTTCGGAGGATTTTGAAGAGAAATAATTTGTGTTTCAATAATCATCATGCGTTTTGTTACGTTACGATCCTAATCGATCACTTTGTTTTGATATCATAGAATAAAAAGAACATAAATTTTCATAGTAAAGTAATATGAAGGAAATCCGCCCTAGTAGTATTCCATTTTCATATCTTTTTCCCCTTTTTAAAATGATTTTATTAGCTTGAACTGTATGTATATGATGAAATCTTTCAAAAGGGAGGCTTCGCAGCTCCCATTTCCAGTTTCGGGACAATAATCGGCAGATTCGGATCAGAAGGGTCAAAATAGGGGGAGTTTACCTTTTGCCCAAAAGTAATATGAAATGCTTCTAAAATTTCGATGTTTTGAAAACTTTACTAGACTAATCAAATATTTCAAAGCTTTCAGCTACGTGTGCCAAAACGTGGATAATAAAATAACGAATTATTACTCATTACCAACCAACTGGATGATTTTTTATCCATTAGAATCCCTTTCCTATTAGTTTAGTCGGCGTTTATGGTCCACAGAGAGAGTTTTAAATAAAATTGCTCGCATCTCTTGCATCAGCGCATTTGTGCTATTTATCTTATTGGTTTCCTGGAATACAGGACGGCCAGTTTATTCATTACACACATTGTTATTCGTCACTAATTCCAAAAAGATAATATAATGACTTTTTTTAGGGGTTGATTTTTTTACGAACTTTTTACACCGTGTTATAGAAAACAAAATTTCCTAACGGTTGTACGAAAATGTTTGCTATTCAAATAGGAATTACACTTATAATTACCCCGAAGTAATACTTACAAACTAATCAAGTTGCTCTTGGTATGCTGTGAAAAGAATTACATGTAGGTAGTAATAGAAAAAGAAACACTAAAGTGCAATTATTTCATAACATTTATAGAGCTAAATCTAATTATAGGGCAATTTAAATGATAACAACTGTTATAGAATGTAGGTTGGACATTAATTATATTATTTCGCTATGACTGCCATCTCGCTCAATGCAAATAATGGTTCCCCTGGAAACTTCATTGAGTAATATTTATATACATTCTTGAATTGAAACCATAAATTTTGTCTTTCATTAAGGGGCATTTCATCTAAAACTTATTTCTTAACTTCTCTCTGTGAATTTAAATTTTCTCTTGTCATTTGTCTTAAAAAAATATTGATCTCGGAAGGTGCGGAATAACAACAATTTTGCGCACAATATCATTTGGGGAGACGAAACGACATTCACAAATTTTGGCATGTTCAATCGAAGGAACAAACATTTTTATGCCACAGAAAATCCTCACTTAATTCATGAAGTTAGACATCAATATCGTTTTTCTTTGAACATATGGTGCGGTTTGTTGAATAATAAATTACTGGGACCCTATTTTATTGACGACAACCTAACCGGAGCAAAATATGTAGAAATTATAGAAGAAATGTTGGATGATCTTCCTATACGGTATCGGCGTAATAGTCCATGGTTCCAACAAGACGGATGTGGTCCACACAACTCAAGAATAGTCACAGACTATCTAAATCGAACTTTTCCCGATTCATGGATTGGAACAAGAGGTCCAGTAGCATGGCCTGCCAGATCTCCGGATTTGAATCCGCTGGATTTTTATTTGTGAGGATATCTCAAAAATAAAATTTATGATACTACGAACCCGACAATAGAGATTCTTCGCGAGAAGATTGAGAATGTATTGGAAGGTATTCAAGGAGACGAAATAAGCAAATGTATAAGAAGTATGGGTTCCAGAACCGCAAACTGCATTTTACAAAATGGTGGACATTTCGAACACTTACTTCATTAATGTCCATCATTTACTTTCGAATAATCATTTGATTTTTCTTTCATCAAATGATAGTTTCGTTTAATTATTATGAATTAGGTTTTTCACCTATTGAATTTTGTAAATAATTATTACTTGTTTCTTGCTTTGATTCTGTTACGTTCCATTCAGTTGAAGATGAGTAAGTTGATTTTCTTATCGAAATGTATTGCATGTTGTTAATTAAACTAAAGGTACCTAAATGTAATACAGATCAGACCCAAAGAAATTTGGATAAGGGTCAAAATCACCTGAAAATCAACTTTGAATGACATTGTATGATATTTAATTCAGCTTAAATTTTTCGAAAATTCATAAAATATGCAGGCCGTATTGAAAAAAATTAGGTTGAGGGTGGCCCAGAGCGTACGAAACGTTGGATACGAAATCTGATTATGTCAAATTGAGGATAATTTACTGTCGAATAAAAAACTCCTGTGACATTTTTTGATAATATTCGAAATAAAGTGGGTAAAAAAGAAAAATCAAAATGACATAATTTACTTTTCTTATGATATCTCAATAACCGGCCCTGATAATCTCGATTTGTTTGAACTGCTTGACAATGCTTCTATGAATGCAACTTTTTCTTCATTTGACCGACCTTCTAACTCTTATGGTTTAAAAGTTACCAATACAATCCCATTAAAAAAGTGGCAACTCTGTATATGTGTATATATTAGTATAAGTATATGTATTTGTTTGTATCTTTTTACTTATATGAGTTTTTTCGTGACTTGTCCTATAACTTGTCAAAGTTCTCTTGAATGGACCAATAAAATCTATTCTATTCTATGTTGAAGTTGGTCTTGGCTGCAGCTTTGCCAAATAAAACACGTGGAACTCTTTGAAGATCCGGTTTCCGACATTAGACCAGGGTCGATAATTTTTGAAACAAAAAAAATAGTAGGATGAAACCCATTGGAATAGGTAGAGAATATAACAAAAATGAAAGGAAAAATAATTTACGGGCGATCTGAGGTCGGGAAGTGGAAGGGGGTGAGTTTTTGAGGGTATCTCGATTTCCGGCAGAACCAAGTCCCATGGAAAAAAGTTGTAGGTAATAAAAAGATCTAAAACTTTTGTATCTACACTTTTTTCACATAACCTCAAAATGTATGTGAAAAATTCAAATAACCAAGTTTTTGGTTTTTTATTTTTATCTTTTACAAAAAAAATTTGGTGAAAACTTACCTTTGTATGTCCCAAACACACTGTAATTATTTTGATTTAAAATATTTATTTTTTTACCTTATTTTGACTTAATATCGAAAATCACCCTAATTTTCAATCGAAAATTCTCACGTCAAAATATCAGATTTTTTAAAAGAGTTGGTGAGCTTTTTATTCGTTGAAATTTCTACTTTCTGATGGTGCAAAAAAAATATACATTACTATGGTAAATGTTCTCAGAAAATGGAAAGAAATAACAGGAAGCAAGGCCCAGACCCTCCTAGCCCCTTCCCTACTTCTCTATGAAATACCTTTTGATGGGCAAAACTTTTCCGTAGGTCACTCAGGTATATAAGTTATCTTAAAATAGCAATAAATAGGCATCTACGCATATAATTTAAGATTCTACAACTTTCTCAAAATATTGTAGATGTCTTATTAAATTTTCGGATTCGAGTTTTTTTCGTTTTTTTGCATTTTCTGAGAACATTTACCTTAGTAATGTATTTTTTTTTGCACCATCAGAATGTAGAGATTTCAACGAACAAAAAGCCCACCGACTTCTTTAAAAAAGATGATATTTTGACGTGAGAATTTTCGATTGAAAATTAGGGTGCTTTTTCGATATTAAGTCAAAATAAGGTAAAAAAATTAATATTTTAAATCAAAAAAGTTACAGTGTGTTCGGGACATGAAAAGGTAAGTTTTCAACAAATTTCGTGAAAAAAAAAAATTTCCAGAGGACTTTAGTTTTGCCGGAAATCGAGATAAACCGTTTTTTACCCTTAAAAACTCACCCCCTTCCACGTCCCGACGTCAGATCGCCCGTGAATTATTTTTCCTTTCATTTTTGTTATATTTTCTTCCTTTTCCAATGGGTTTCATCCTACTATTTTTTTTTCACTTTTTATCATTTTCAAAGGTTTCAGCCCTGGTCTACATCCTGATTTCTGAATGATACTACAACAACGAATATAACGTCACAATTTACATACCGAACGTTGGCCATGGTTATGTTATCATTGCAAAATAATTGCAAATTTGAAAAAAATGCCAAATTTTGGAAAGCTGTATCTCGGAAACTATTGGGTCTACGGAGACAAAAGAAAACTCAAATTTAGCAAATTTACCTGTTTAACAAAGGTAACCATGGTCATTTCGAAAAAACTCTCATGGTTAAAATGGCCGAAAACTGAAAAAAGTGCCAAAAAATTGCAGTTTTTGGGCTGGGAAACTAAGTTGAACACTTGACCACTATTGGGTCTACAGCAAATTCTATCTTGTTAAAGAAAGGTATTCATAGTCATGGTCGAAAAATCACTCCTTCATGGTCAAAATGGCCGAAAACTGAAAAAAGTGCCAAGTTTTTGGGCTGGAAAACCATGTTCCGGAGGGGCCCTGAGGACGAACACTTGACCAGAGTACCTCTACGTCATCCCGAACATTGTGTGAAAAAAGCGCTACTACCTGATTTCATGTACGTGATATCGATTCCGGACTAAAATTTTATTGTATTATCCGGTCTTCAAGTGATAATTATTCAAAACGTTTTGTCTTTAAAAAGGTTTTTTACGAATTATTTTATTCGAGTATGAAATTCGACTGTAAATTTTTGTTCCAGACTCTGCGATTACTGCTCAACAAGAGGAATTCGTCCAGCTTGGAGCAGGTGTTGAGCGCGTTTTCCGAAGTCGCTCAACTGGCCGTCAGGAAGGTGTTTTCGCTGTCCGGCCAATCCATAACTGATCTACCTCAGTTCTTCGCCACCGACGACGTGTTCTTCGTTTACGGCAACGAAAAGGCGTCCCAGGCCGATTTCGAATTGGAATTCGAAGAAAGCAAAGCAATACAATCGTATAAAAGGACTCCCGGACTCCGGAATGGGTAAGAATATAGAGGCTTTCGATTTATTTCTTGGTAGAATGGCGACCGCTGGTTTATTTCAAGTGTCGAATTGGCGGCAATTCGGCCGGAATGAACAAGAAAACCATCTTTTAAATTGTCAACGTTTCGAAACTTTATTGTTTCATCTTCAGGACTCTGTAGTATTAAAAAACCAAGACATTTGAAATTAAATTCTTGAACAATGTAATATATGAAACAAAGTTTAAAAGATTGCCTGAAATGACAGTTACCGGCATTCTTTCAAATTTTGTTTTATACAGTGTCCGCCAAAATCTTGGAACTATTGGGGAATTTTTTTAATTAATAGTTTCTCAGAAAATTTCATTCCTTATAAAAGTTGGTGCATTTAATTAGACTAAATACGCGCATAGCCGTTATTATCAGTGGCGTGCGGCTAAGCGGGAATCGGCCTATATTCTAAATTCACTATAGAGTAAAGTGATATTACTATGGAAAATATCGAAAAATGTTATTGAAAAAAGTTGTTTGCAATTAAAAGATATTCCCAGTTATCCAGTTTAGTCTACCAATTAATAATTTCAATAACTGCTTGATGATTTTTAATGGGAATTATCGACAATACTTTTTGCGTAGTAAATTACTAATTTAGCATCAATTGTCTGTCAAAGCAATTAACTGATCTAACTAAATCTTGAAGATGAGTCCAAAAAACAGTAATGGAAAAATAATGAAATAAAGCCAGGAACCTTAAAAAAGAGGTCAGTCTTTATTAGAAAAATATTTGCTGAATAATTAAACCACAAAATAAATATTTAAATTAAGACTTGGTTGGTAGCTGTACCTACCTAACTGAATAAGTGGGAATATCTTTTAATTGCAAACAACTTTTTTTAATAACATTTTTCGATATATTCCATAGTAATGTCACTACTCCATAGTGAATTTAGAATATCGGCCGATTCCCGCTTAGCCGCACGCCACTGATAATAACGGCTATGCGCGTATTTAGTCTAATTGAATGCACCAACTTTTATGAAAAATGAAATTTTCTGAGAAACTATTAATAAAATAAAAATATATGGATAACGGAAAAACATAAAAAAAAAGGAAAAATGGGATTACGTGATAATGGGATAAAGGGATAACGGAAATTGGGAAGCGGGAAAACGGGATAACGAGATAAAGGAAAAAGGGATAACGAAAAACAGGATATAGGGAAAACGGGATAACGAACAGAAAAATGGGATAACGAACAGAAAAATGGGATAAGGGAAAAACGGGATAAGGAAATAACGGGAAAATGAGATTAAAGAAAAAGGGGAAACGGAATAATGGGAAAACCGAATAACGGGGAAATGGGATTTCGGATAATGGGATAAAGGGAAAACGCGATAACTGGAAATTGGAATAACGGGAAAACGGGATAACTAGATAAAGGAAAACGGGATACTCCGGTAACGGTATAACGAAAAAATGGGATAAAGGGAAAACAGGATAACGAACGGAAAAATGGGGTAACAGAAGAAAGGGATAACGGAAAAACGAGATAACAGAAAAAAGGGGGAAACGGAATAACGGGAAAAATAAAAAACGCTATAACGAACAGAAAAATGAGATAACGGAAAAACGGGATAAAAAAGGAAAACGGGATAATGGAAAAACCGAATATCGGGGAAATGGGATTAAAGGAAAAAGGGAAAACGATAAAAGGGAAAGAAAAGGGATAAAGGGATAACGGGGAAACGAAATAACAGAAAAAAATGGAAAACGGAAAATGGGATAACTGGAAAACAGAAAAACGAGATAAAGGAAAAAAGGGATAAGGGGATTACGGGAAAGGGAAAACGCGATAACGGTTTAAGGGAAAAAAGGGGGTATAACAAAAAGGGGAAGGAAAAAAGGAATGGAAAAAGAGGAAAGGAAAAAGATAAAACGCGATAACGAAAAAACGAGATCACGAACGGAAAAATTGGATAACGAAAAAACTGCATAAGGGAATAACGGAAAAACGAGATATCCAAAGAAAAATAATGGAATTGAATTGAATAAAATAAAAAAAGGGGAAATCGGAATAACGGGATGATATGAAAACGGGGTAACGGGAAAATGGGATTACTGGACAATGGAATAAAGAGAAAATGGGATAACGGGAAAACGGGATAACGAGATAAAAGAAAAACGGGATAACGAACGGAAAAATGGGATTACGGGATATCGGAAAAACAGGATAAGAGATCAACGGGATATCGGAAAAACGGGATAAGGGGATAACGGAAAACAGGAAAATAGGATTACGTGATTATGGGATGAAGGGAAAACGGGATAACTGAAAATTGTTATATCTGGATATTGGGATAATGGGAAAACGGGATAAAGAGATAAAGGGAAAACGGGATACTTGGTAACGGGATAACGAAATGACGGGATAAAGGAAAAATGGGATAAGAACGAAAAAATGGGATAACGAACGGAAAAATGGGATAACGGGAAAACGAGATAACAGAAAAAAGGGGAAAACGGGATAATGGAAGAACGGGATAAGAAGAAAACGGGATTACGGGATAATGGGATGAAGGGAAAACGGGATAACTGGAAATTGGGATAACGGGATAACTCGGTAACGCGATAACAAAAAAGCGGTATAAGGTGAAAACGGGATAACGGGAAGCGGGCAGAATCAAATGCATAATCTAGACGGAACAACACAAAAAAAATTGAAAAAAAGAAATTCTACATGGACGAGAGTAAGGGAAAAAAAATGGAGAATATAGAAATTTGGACAGGACAACGTCTGCGGGGTTAGCTAGTTTATAAAGTTCATTTATTTTTGGTAGTTTGTGTCAATATCTTACGGCTCAAAAGGGCTTATGAGGAACACAAATAATTTTTTCATTATTCTAATTAATTCATATTCTGAAAAATATGCCCCACTTATCCCCAAAATTACTGGATTTAATGTTTTAAAGAAATCGGGGAATATAATGCTTTACTGGAAGTTTACAAGAAAATTGTAACGATAATCCTAGGTCAGACAGACAGATTTATAGAAATTTTACGTAACCCACTGCGCGAAAGACAAACTCGCACTTTTTTGTGCGCGAAAATCTGCTTTAAGAAATTGAATGAAGATGTCTGTTTCTCATACGTTTCAGAGCATTTGAAATAAAAGCATGTTTTATTTATTATATAAATAAATACTTCAAAACTAGCATTTTTCATTTGATTTGATTTCAGTGCCGGCCCAAAACCAAAAATGCCTAAAAAGGAATTGAATAGAACCTATGAATCTGAAGAGAGCTTATTGAAAAAATTGAGCGAGGATAATAACATAATTTTACCCGTGTCCTTGAAAACATATTCAGTAGGAAGAACGATAGGAGATGGTAGGTCAAAATTATCTCTCGTTTACACAGCAGTTTTTACGATAGTTCTTCATTTCCAGGAAATTTTGCTGTGGTCCGATTGTGCAAAGATGCCACTACAACTAAGGAATATGCCTTAAAAATCATAGATAAATCCAAGTGTAAAGGAAAGGTGAGATATATTCAAACCATCCTTCGCAATCCATTCACTCGAACATTTTTTTTTCAGGAAGACATGATCGAGAATGAAGTTAAAATTCTAAGAAAAGTTAACCATCCTTACATTATGTCCCTAATAGCGGAAGCAGATACCCAAAAGATGCTCTACTTGGTGTGTGAATATGTTACAGGTAATTTTATTTCTGTAATTCATCCATAAATTCATATACACAGTTTATATGTCTTTAACTGAGGTGTCCGACTTTCTCTTTTCAAAATCCGATGAAAGCAGAGACACCAAGTGTGGTGCATATAGTTATGGAATTTTTTCAGGCGGTGATTTGTTCGACACCATAACGGTAGTTCAGAAATTCTCGGAAGAGCAAGCCTCCCTGATGATCAATCATCTGATATCTGCTCTGGCTTATTTACACAACTTGGATATAGTACATCGAGACGTTAAGCCTGAAAATTTATTAGTAAGTGATTACATAGTTTTTTCCGCGACCGGTTTCGGTAAATAAAATTCTTGTAGGTAGAGCTAGAAGACAACAAAGTGAAATTGTTGAAGTTGGGAGATTTTGGACTGGCGTGCGAAGTGACGAAGCCTCTGTATACGGTGTGCGGCACGCCTACCTATGTGGCTCCTGAAATTTTGGCCGAATCGGGATACGGGTTGAAGGTGAGTTCAATATGGCAACTGTAACTTTCTACTCGATAAGTTTGTTCCTTTCGCTCGACAAAAATAGAATAAAGATTGAGCTTATTAATCGAAGACAATACATTTTATTAAGCTCTGTTCAATGAAATATTCTGTGGCTTTTAGGTTCCTAAATTAACTAAATAAGATTAAAAACGAAGGTTATCCATTCTTGGCTCTCAATTATGATATAAATCAATCGAAATGCACGTAATCCGAAACTACTATTACTCAAATGTCTTACGAGAACAGAAATAACTAGAAAAATTCGGGTTGTCAAGGTCTTTCTGTATGTAACCCAAACAAAATGCCTTTGAGAGATTTTAGTGTTCAGAGATCTGAAACGAAACGAAGTACCTTCTAACCTAAAATTTACGACTAACTCACGATCATTATTAAATAAATAAAATAAATTATTTTCACCCTCATAGCAGAAAAATCTGATATACCTACCTTATAGTTATTATCCAAGCTGTATAGATGAAATAAATTGACCCAATTTCAAAGCACAATACAATAAAAGTCAATAAGGAAGTTATTCAATTGCGAATGTTTCCCTTTTCAATAATGTTTGTGTCGTTTGTTTCTTACAAGTCTTTGATAATTTTGATAAGTGCCTCAAAGCAGAGTATGAAGCCAACTAGTTCTGACTTTATCACCAGTTTGGATATAACAAGGTTAGTTGTTTTCTTCACTTTGAAATTGAATATCTATCTGCAATGTGTACATGTACCACACAATCAGTTCAACATTGCCAGAGTTTTTCTCTGAGTAGGTCTCCTGAAATTAGGCGGGTGACGCCACCCAAAATTCTGTCGAATTTGACAAAGAACAAAACATACACATATTTACCAAAATGTGTATTTCTATCTCTCCACTTCGCCGATTGAAAGCATGACATCGAGAGTTTTCAACGAAAGTAATATTAAGTAACCTAATATGTTATGACTTCCTGCTAGATCGACGTGTGGGCTGCTGGGGTGATCCTGTACATCCTCCT
Source organism: Gonioctena quinquepunctata (assembly GCA_018342105.1). Lineage (NCBI taxonomy): Eukaryota > Metazoa > Arthropoda > Insecta > Coleoptera > Chrysomelidae > Gonioctena > Gonioctena quinquepunctata. Next base: position 208,328 of record JAFIRS010000711.1, on the reverse strand, counting down.
CTGCGGCTACCCACCTTTCGTCAGCCAAGACAACGACCAGGAGAAACTCTTCGACTGCATTCTTTCCGGTCAGTACGACTTTCCCGACGAGTACTGGCAGGACGTCTCTCCCTTGGCGAAGGAGCTCATACAGAACATGCTTCAACTGGATCCCGAGCTACGATTTTCAGCCGAAGACGTCTTGGATCATCCTTGGCTCCAAGTAGCCGACTAGAAAGACATCACGAGGGATTGTGTAAAAAACTTGTCAGTTTTTACTCGATTACGTCACTGCGCCTTTATCGAAATAGAAATCGTAGGCAGATAGAGGAGCTTTTATTTATTTTATTTGTGTTTCGAATGGCTGTAAACGAAGTGGTATTGAAACTTGCACGAGATATTAGGAATTTAGTTGTCGGTTCGCCGGAACGACATCGAAAAATTTGATTGTCGCTTTTTATTATTGTAGTTTCCATTTTTGTGGAATTTGTGATTATTGAACGGACCGACCGTTCGGTTCGAAATGTATCGAAATCAAACATGCAATGTTATCACCAAAAGTACAAAGACTAACTTGTTGAAACATTAACGCATTTCTCGAAATATATAACAAGGTGTTTTCCGTATCTGTTGTGGGATTTCTGCGCATACGTGTGAAAAAAATACGAAAAAATTGAAAACTGCTAGCTAATCAAGCGAAACGATCGTTCATTCTTATAGATATGTTAATTTTTGTCCTTGGCCTTTAACTTTCCATTTTTCTAGGGGCAGAACTTTTCTCTTGTAATTCAGTGTGTTTAATCAATAATGTTTATTGGAAAAGTATTCAACGCACTAAACCAACTTGAGATGTTGAAGATTTCAGTCTACAAGTTCCCACCAGACAAAATATTTTTTAAAATTAGTTTAGTGGTTCTCTCTAATCATTACCGAATTATACTTTCGAATAAATATCAGGAAAAACACATCTGGGTTGGGAAGTGACAAGTATGATCAAATCTGCGCGCACTGCTACTCAACTTGCATCACATTTGTAAATAATGAACTCGTCTCATGCATGTATGAAAATATCCAGCTATCTACATGGTGCACCAGAAATAATAGGGATAAATACAGAAAACTTCTAGAACCATGAATGGAACTGAAATTACTGTTCATCTGATGCAATAAATTGATTGCCGGGAAATGCCATAACATTGTTTTAAGAATTTCGTTCTTTTTATGATATGTTTTGAGCAGAGTTTGACTCCATATGCATCTATCAAAAAGCTGACACCAAGAAAAACAAAAACTGGTGATGAAAAGTTGTAGTCGTGAAATTATACAGGGGATGTTAGAAAGTACGCTCGAATGTGATTTCCGCAACCTGCCGCCCTTATTGGATCCTGATAATATTTTTTCAAGTAGAGTTCTTGGTGTGATTTTTTCTTACTTCACTCGTTTCACTAAATGCTTCAGCTTGACTCTGCTTCTTGCTAGATAATTTGAGAGAATGTTTGTTTCTTTCAAATTGATTGAGCGGAATAAGGATCAATATAAAATGAAAGAACCCCTTTCCCCCGGACGTTTCGACTTTTATCACATTCACCATCAGGGCTCAAAAATGGTTTTCCAGAGTTGAAAAAACATATAATGGATGCAACTAGAATCACATTAATTCTGTTGTGTTTTACCTCTATATCTGATATTTATCTCATAATTCCAACGTTTCTATTTCTGAAAACAATTTTTGAGCTGATGATGAATTTAAATAAACTGGAAATGTCGGAGAGAGAGAGTGATAGTTTTTCTTTGAACTTTATCCCAAACAAAATATTTGTTGTTTGACATTCTTGACTCAAAAATATGAATGATTAAATTGGCCAAAAAACTGCGCTCCATTTTTTATTGGGGTGATACAAAAGACAATGGAAAATAATCCTGAAGTATTCGTAAGTTATTGATGATCGAGAATAATGTATAAAAAAACTCCTTTGCAGTAAATTTGAATTTGTTGTACAAAGGGGCCTTAAGAATGTCCGAACGTACCTAAATGATTTTTCTGTGTCCGCATTTTATACAGGGTGGCGAGGAAAATTATTTGAAACATATTTCGCAAGATCTCTAAGGGAAAAATCCAAAAGAGGACGAATAATGTGGAATTCGATAATCTAGCAATGAATTTCATTCCACGACCGGCTATTTCAAAAAGAAAAGGCATATTGTCGTTGATTTTTGAAGGTCGTTAGCTACAAGCAAATTATAAAAAACCCTGTATATTGTGTGAAAAGTCAGTACTTTTATGCGAGACCCATTTGCGATTTGACAATTCTTTGAGACAAAGGGTATCAGCCTGATATGAATTTTTATTTTTTTTGTCAGTTTTATACTCAAATGCATTTCAAGGCATTTATGTTATTATTTCGGACGATAATTATTCCATACTGTATGGTCTACAAATGACCGTTAATACGCCTGTTTTTCTGTTGAAATTGTACATTCTCAGAAGTTCATTTAAAAAATGCCAAGTATTATTTATTATTTAATGTTTCTATGTAGTATACAATGCTCTCACTGTAGTTTCTGTCCTCTTTCCTTTTTTATAAAGATCACATAGATTTAACTTGTAAAGTTGATATGTAGGATGTAAATAAATTATTTGAATAGTTTTAATGTGTATTTTTCATTCATCCCACTCGGAAAGCATACAGTGTTGATCAAAGTTATTTTGCACCGTTTCATAATTCAGTTGCGGTGCCAACTTCTGTCGGCTTGTTTCTACAAAGTATTGATCATACTGTAGCTACGTCTAATTTGATTGGTGCAATCGCAGTTTTTATTGGCGAAGACGAGCGCAAAGCATTTGACTAGCACGTAGGAGGAGTTATCTATTTGGTTTTTAAGAAAGCAACGAGCCTTTCTCGGCCTGACCTCTCTGCCTTTAATTAGGAGATCGTGTGCTCTCAGCTCGACAGCCATTGCGTGAAGAAATGAAATTTGTTCATGTTTAAATAACTAATGAATTGGAGCATCTTCCTTTCTTCTGCGAAAGTGATTTCAAAGCAGTGAAGTATAGTGTGATATCGAGGTATGTAGGAATAATTTTGACAATTTAAATTCAGGGTGTAACATAAGTACGTTAAAATATTCAAGTGATGTATTCCTGGGACTATTTTAAGAAAAAAAGTCTATATAAACTTGTGTCCGGAAATGCTTCGATTCGGAGATACAGGGTGTTGAAATTGAATTTTTTGTTCGCTTTTTAAAAATAACTTTTGCAAAAAATAAGTTATTTGCACGAAATTTGGTACCGGGGGTTTTTTTGACGTGGGAAATCATAATTTCGTATTAATTTTCATGTAACATCTAGAGGGCGCTGCGTACGCTGTCATTATTTATTTCAAATTGCCCTAACATTTTTGACAGTAAACTTTTGGCACTTTTCATGAAAAAACCTTATTCCCACATCTTTTCTGAGTAAAAAAGGTACACTTCCTCAACAACGCTGGAGGTGATCGTTTTCGAGATATTTACAATTTTCTAGGGCGCTAAGTGAAGTTGCTGAGAACATTACAAAAACTAAGTATGTGGTAGGTCTCGTCAAAATGAACTACTTTTTTCCAATGAAATGTTTATCGAAAAATGATTTGTTTTCGAGATACAGATTGTTGAAATTTTTCAAAACATGGTTGGTTTTTGTCATAAGTTTTTTGCAATTTTAGTTATTTTCATTTTTTGAAAAATTTCAACTATCTGTATCTCGAAAACAAATCATTTTTCGATAAACTCCTTTGGGCGCGATTTTGACCCACTTCCAGACGTCCGAATGATTTGAAATTTGGCAGGTGTACATAATTCCGGTGACAATGTATTGAGAAATTTTTGTGTGAAAAAAAAAAACAAAATGGCGGCTCCAATATGGCGGACGAGTTTTGTGATTATGGTCCGATTCGCTTCAAAATTGGTATCTGAGGGTTTTCATGGTCGGAGATTATGATTCTTTTGTCAAAACTGAAAAATTCAAGATGGCGGCTCCAAAATGGTGGACGTGTTTTGTGATTATGGTCCGATTCTATTCAAAATTGGTATGTGGGGGTTTTTGGAGCCGAATATTATGATTCTCTTGTAAAAATTGAAAAATTCAAGATGACGGCTTTAAAATGGCGGCCGAGTTTCGTGATTATGGTCTGATTCTATTCAAAATTGGTATGTGGGGGTTTTTGGGGTCGGAGATTATGATTCCCTAATTTGATAAGATTATTCCATTTTTCAATTTGCAAAAAATAATAGTTTAAAAATAAAATAAAAAAACACGTTTTTATAAATAAACCACACTAAAAAGTAGGAAATAAATAATAGTTTAAAAAACTAAAAAACACGGTTTTATAGAAAACCAGACTAAAACGATAGAAAATAAGAAAAAATGCATTTTATTTTTAAAAAAGCGTGGGGTGCATGGTATCAATAATTATATAGTACATTACACACCTAGGGCAGTGAAGTAAGAAATGTCTCAGATCACAGGTAATTAAATTTTTTTTTTTCTTAATTTCTATTTTTTTAGTCTGGTTTTCTATAAAAGCGTGTTTTTTAGTTTTTTTAAAATATAAAATGAAGAAGTATTTGAGGATTGGTCAAAAATAATTCCCATACACTTTCTCTAATATCATTGCAATTGAAGTCATTTTTGGATATAAAATTCTTCTAACTTAATTGTGCTGAATTCTGATTTTTATTTTTTGTAAAACATAGTCTTGGCTGATCGAGATCAGAACAAACCATCCTTTCTTTTTTTATAGAGCAAAGATCAATTTTTGTCTATGTCAAAATTCAATCTTGATTCTTCAATTTCAGTATTGAATATTAATGACAAATCTCAGCACAGGCTGATTTTATGTTCGAATAATTTTAAGCAACGATCTCTTAATGAGATTATACTCATCTGTAACAACCGTGCGTTGAAGAGTGTATTGAGAAATTCCAAATTACAAGAAATTCTGAACTCTTCTATTTTAGATCACACTGCACAAAAAATTTGCTGTTTCACAAATAAAACAAAAAGTAGAATTTTTAAATATATCAGAACATTCTCGGCAAAGAACAAAAACACTTTCATTAAAAAACTGGCTGATCAGAATTGGTCAGACATATATAACTTGAAGGAAAACGAAGTGAATGAACAATGGGAGAAATTCATGAGTCACTTCAAAAACATTTTCAACGATTGTTTCCCTATAAAACGAATCAAAGTAAAGAATCAACCTCCGCGGAAAGATCCTGAAATAGAAGAGTGTAGAAATAAATTAAATGTCTGGTTAGTTATATCAAACAACCGCCCAGAACTTAAATATGTATATAATGATATGAAAAAAAATTACAATGAATTGTTAATTCGGAAAAGAAAAGAAAACTATGAATATAAAATTACTAACTCAGATAACAAAATGAAAACTATGTGGAGTATTCACAATGAAATTGTAGGAAAGCAAAATCTCACAGATTCGGCTTTCAATGGTGAACCAAGCAATGTTGCAAATAGGTATAATGACTTCCTTCTAAATATAATTCCTAGTTTTGTTAGAAAATTTAGAAGCTAAACAATTCAGTTGTAATAGCCCAAGTAGCTCACAATCGATGTTCATCAAACCTGTTTACTCAAACAAGATGGTAAAATTATGTGTAGGATCAATAGCAAGCTTACTATGTTATATAATGAACAACTCACTCCAATATGGAGTATTCCCAGAACAACTTAAAATTGCATTAATAACTCCGATCCATAAAAAAGGGGATTGTGAACAATTCGAAAATTATCGTCCAATTAGTGTCCTACCATCATTCTCTAAGCTCTTTGAAATGGCTATGTGTGATCGTCTAATGGATCATATGAACCGTCATAAGTTTTTCAATACAAGTCAACATGGATATATAAAAGGCAGATCCGTAGAAACAGCAATCACACAGTTCACTGAAAAAATCCTTGAATCATTCGAAAATAATGAAATCGTGCTGGGTATTTTCCTAGACCTCTCTAAAGCATATGACTGTTTGAATCATGACTACCTACTGATTAAACTCGAAAAATATGGTATTAGAGGAAATGCTTTAGATTGGTTTGAATCCTATTTGAAACATCGTCAACAAAGAGTAAAAATTATAACTGATGGACATGCAACCAAATCTAACTTACAACATACCAAGATAGGGGTCCCTCAAGGTAGCATTACAGGACCAGTACTTTTCATAATTTTCATGAAGGATATTTTGGATATCTTAAATGACACTCATGCACACCTAACTAATTATGTAGATGACACTAATTTGATAGTTTCAAGTCCGGACTATCCAGACCTAATACAAAAAACTCAGGACATCACGAGAAACATTTATGAATGGTTTACAAAAATAAATTGATACTAAATGTTGAGAAAACCAACGCTATATTATTCAGAACCAAACAACAGAGAATTGAAACTCCAGAAAATATAAACTTACTCAACAATAAAATCAAAATTCAGAATAATACCAAATTTCTGGGAGTCTTCATAGAGGAACATTTACTTTGGAACGTCCATATTTTAAGCTTAGGAACAAAACTGAACCAGATATGCTATAGCATTAGAGTCATAAGCAAATACCTTAACGAAAAATCATTAAAAATTATATACCATGCAAATTTTGAATCCTGTGCTAAATTTGGAATAATATTCTGGGGATGTCAAAGTAACATTAATGACCTTTTCTGTATTCAAAAAAGAGTGATTAGAGCTATGTTTAAAATGAAATTTCGGGAAACATGCAGAGGTGTTTTCAAAGAAGTAACACAATGACAATTTATGCGTTGTATATATATGAATGTGTTCTGTATTTGTTCAAGAACACAAATGTTACTGAACATAGGCACAGTCATAAATATCCAACACGAAATATAAATGTGAATTTTCCGGTACACAGATTAGTACTATCAGAAAAGCATCCATCATATGCATCTAAAAAATTCTTTAATAAACTACCAAACAATATGAAAAGTCTGAATAGCATCAGTAAATTCAAAAAGGGAGTAAAGAAATTACTTATCGACATTGAACCTTACTCTCTTGACGAATATTTCCTACATACATTCACATAGCTACTCACATGGTTAAATGTGATCTTGTTTTTGACGCCTATTTCATTTTTGGTTTTTGTATTTTGACTATGTATAAAAATATGAAATATTCCATGAAATAAAGACTATGTTATTATTATTATTATTATTAAATTGAATGCTTTAGTAAAATATTGTTTTTCGTGTCATATTGCTGAGAACAATCATTCCACGGATAAGAAGTTGATTGATAATCTGTTCAACCTGATCGGTCGCCCAGCAGCCATTGGTACTTCCTGATTGCGAACCACCCAACTATGCTAAGTCTATCTGCGAGCTACACTACTCCTGTTGCGTCTTGACGCATTTGTTTTTTTTTGTTATTATAATTATAATTAATTTTGCCAAGGGATTTTATATGTATATTGTATATTTCAAATGGGAATTTTTCATTTGCATTATTCAACTCTTTCGACCTTATTTTGCGCGTGAGGTATCACACAGACTGATATAGTCACTTGTGGGAGTGGGAAAATGAGACGGAAGAGGAGAAATGAAGATAGACATTGAGTTCCTAGATCTTATGGAAAGAACATAGCATTTTAGTTTTTTCTCGAGTTTGTGTTTTCTCATTGATATAACGCTTATTACTCAAGATATTCCTCATCCTTAGAATTAGTGTAAATGTGATTAGCGGCGGTAGACTAGACGAAGTATCTATTGGCTGAAGATCAGATTCTCCGACGGAGGCACATGGGTGAGTGACACTTTGATCAGTTCTGTGTGTTTGCGAATTTACCACAAATTATTATTTATACAGTCCACTGAACGAACAACTCCGCTCAATCAGAGGTTCATTGTCGTCGATGAAACCGACAGGTTCAGCAAAATTCAACAATACGTTGTTGGAATTGTATAACCACGAAGGGGAAACTCAAAGCTCAATTGTAATATAGCAGAAACTCTTGTATATATTCTTTGTTAATAGATTAGTAAAAATTTCGTATTTGTTTTATTGTCGTACTGATTTACAGAAGGAAACATTATTTGACTTGCAATTATTATTGGCTAGGAAGTTTGAATTTTTATCCTAATTTAACAAAAAATTCTGGCGTCCATTCAAATTTACAATTTCTGAGAAACCTTTGCTTGAAACATAAATAAATTTGAAACCAGCCAGGCGATCCAAAGAACTCTACACTGCTCTTCACTGAATAGCCTGGGCATTCAATCACGTAATTAACTTGTTACAAATGTCACATGATTGCAGGATGAGAAGCAGAATAAACAGCTTGTTTTTTTTCTTACAGAAATTGTTAAACAGTGCAATATAATTGTGATTTAAAGGGTAACAATATCACTATCACCCCTATTTTGCCCTTTATTTTTGCAGATATCAAAATGAAACTCGACACAGTTAATGTAGTCGTCAAATGCCACATTTTGACGTCTTTCTTGATTTTTAAATGGAACACCCTGTATATTATTGCATTTTCAGATTCCTGACAAAAGTCTGAATGGATTAAAACTAATTTAGTGGATTTTTATAGCAGCTTGAGTTCTTTAGAGCTAAGTTTTGTTCTCAATCGCCTTGCTGCTATTTAATTAGAATCATCATAAACGACATAAAAAGTAATGGAAAAATACAAATTTGATCATTAACCAACAAATTCAATGACTGGGTGCATTTTAATCTTTATTAAGGAAGTGACCAAAAAAGCGGGGACCACATTCCTTGGTCCTCCTAAAAAACTTCTGCTAAGCCACCTCAATGTGTTTTTTATCGCCAATGGCTTCAGAAGATCCTGTAACAAAGATATTATTGCAGTTGGAATTGAATTGACAATTGAAAAAATTTCTAATTCAGATATCATGTTATAGCTCTTTTAGGATTTACAATAATAGAAAAAAAGTATTATTGCTGCATATATGTTTACATCTATTTCAATATTTTCAAGAGAAAGTTCTCAACAGGATAATTTTGAACTAGGTCTTTTCTTGATGTAGGGCTAAATTCTCCAAGGGAAGGACAATCAGACAAATTTTCAGAACTTGAGTCACATTGATCAACTTCAGGAATTTTATCTGAACTTGTAGAAGATAATTTTATATGATTATCATCCTTACAACCATTAATGGACCAGTAGAAGGGTAAATATAAAGTTACGCCACACATGCACTCTGAATATGGGGAAAAAACTTTTCTTACGTGTTTTTGCCTCCTGAACACGAATCCGGAAAAATGCGGCGGTCTCATACCGTTTCCGAGTTACAGTACTTAAAAAAAAAACATTTTTAAGCACCGTTTTCTCGCACAAAAATCAATCAAAATGCCTCCTTCTTTCTACCAGCAAAAAAATAAACCCTAAATCACTTATTTTCGGCACAACTTTGCACAAAATATCGTCGTTTTTATCGAGAAAATCCTCCTTCTTACACAGTTCCAAATAAACGATTTTCGTTCCTTTGACAGAAGAGATTTAGTAACTTTGCCTTATTTTTCATGTTTTTAATAAATGAATCACCGCCCACAACAATTGCACACATAAATGAAGGGGAAACTATTGCTCACATTTGAATTCACGGTGATTCATTTATCACCAACATGAAAAATAAGACAAAGTTACTAAATGTATTCTGTAAGAAGGAATTTCGAGAAAAACGACGATATTTGCAAATTGCCAAAAATGATTTAGAGTGTATTTTATGCTGGTAAAGAAGGAGGCATTTTGATTGATTTTGTGCGAAAACGGTAACTGAAAATGATTTTTTTTTAAGTGCTGTAACTCGGGTATGAGACTGCCGCATTTTTCTTCCGGATTCGTGTTCAGGAGGCAAAAACACGTAAGAAAAGTATTTTCCCCATATTCAGAGTGCATGTGTTATATTTACCAGTAGAAGGCCTACTATAAGCCTCTCAAGATTCTTACTTTTCCGAATTTTCTTGCGCCTTTTATAATATTTACTCAGTGTATTTTTTCTCTCAATCCTTGAGGATACGATCCATTATATTAATATGTACCTGTAATAGATTAATGAATATATTATGAACATAATATTCAGAATCGAATAACCATTGGAACAATCGAGTCTTTGATCCAAAATATTACATTCAATATTTTGATAATTGTTTTACCAACTTTAAACTGAACTTATTATTCCAATTCTTCAACTATGATATACACAACACTATAACTGATAAAAAAATTCAAATGCTCACAAAAATCGTCAAACACAATAAGGATGCCGCTAATCTTTTTACTTCCAACAAAGAAAAGTTAGGAACTTGCACATTATGCAAAGTGAGGTTAACATTTTTGACATGACAGATCACCAAAGAATTCAAGCAATGTTGCCAAAGCCAAACAGGACAAAAAACCACAGCAACCGAAGTTCAATTGTGTTTGGGATTTGTGTATAATTTGTATCATTCTTTATCATTTTGATTAAGGGTGCAATGCATAAATAATTTTCTGCTTGCAAAATGGTCACTTCCAGAAATTTCTGAGATATATTTTTATTTTTTTATAATTATTTTCCAGAAGAAAAACAAACATTTTCAAAATAAAATATCAACTTTGAATTTTTAATGAACATTTTGATGAGTTTCGACGATTCTTATACAGTGTGGCCCATTTAAAATGGAACCACCCCTGTAGAATACGAATTTTTCAGTCAATCTCAAAAATATTTTTTTTTAATCATAAGCATCAAAAACTGTATCTTGACACAAATTTTCATAACTTTAGGTTCATTTCCAAGGCACTCTGTTTTTTTTTTCTGACAAAAACGGAAAAAGTTTATTAGGCAATTTTTGTTTTCAAATTTGATTACACCATTGGATTCGTAGTCGTTATAAATGAAAACCATAAAAATTTCACAAAAAAATATTGGTTAACAACGAAGTTAAAACAACTTTGATTTTGGAAACAAAGTATTTGATTATAATTTTTATTTAGATTATAGACATATTTAAAATCTGGCAACACTGCCGATATAAAGTAGAACACCAGTGAATTTGTACAGCGAAAATCCGAAGTCAATAGCTCATTCCGTTCTACAGTTATAACTCCTGAAAGTATGGTAATGTGAGCGATTTGTGGTGTACTAAATCACAGCCTACTATTGATTTAGTACAATAACTATGCCTAATGTATTAGTTCCACTTTTCTCAAATTATTGATGCCTTCTCTAAAAGCTTGTTTTAGTTGAGTTTTGAAGAATTTAAAAGGAACATTTTTTGTCCTGCATTCTGTTTTATTATTGAATAAATAATTTTGATACTTTAAAACTTGATTCGGTCATAATGTTTTTTTGTTTTTAAAAATTTTTCTTTAACTATAAATTTTTTAAGGGAATATGATTTACAAATCCAGTGGCGTAGTCAGATTTTTATCACAAAATCGCTTCCACCACAATTCGCTCTCATTACCATACTTTCAGGAGTTATAACTGTAGAACGGAATGAGCTATTGACTTCGGATTTTCGCTGTACAAATTCACTGGTGTTCTACTTTGTACCGACAGTGTTGCCAGATCTTAAATATGTCTATAATCTAAATAAAAATTATAATCAAATACTTTGTTTCCAAAATTAAAGTTGTTGTAACTTCGTTGCTAACCAATATTTTTTTATGGAATTTCCATGGTTTTCATTTATAACGACTACGAATCCAGTGGTATAGTCAAATTTCAAAACAAAAATTGCTTAATAAACTTTTGCCGTTTTTGACGAAGAAAAAAAACCATAGAGTGCCTTGGAAATAAAACTAAAATTATGAAAATTTGTGTCAAGATACAGTTTTTGATGCTTAATATTCAAAAAAATTTTTTTGAGAATGACTGACAAATGCGTATTTTACAGGGGTGGTTCCATTTTAAATGGGTCACACTGTATACGATACTGGATATCCGAAATACCAGGGGCATGAATGGGACAACCTATGGATATACCAGATGGGAAGTCCTCTGGACAACCTCTGCGGGACATCCCCTGGATGTCCCAATCATGTACCGCGGTACATAAAAAGGACATACCTAAGACATCCCTGTGTTGTTAGGGTAAAGACAAAAATGTGAAAAGGCGTTTTCTAAAGTTTCTTTCAGATCTGATGGCGTGTATCCAGCTAGAAGAACCGATGATTCCACACTACTCCAAAGATTCTGTTTGCCCTTCCTAGTACAACGCAGAATATCATCGAGCATCATTATTATATACCAAATTTTGCATGGTTTAATTGATGCACCCTCGTCACAAGCTAATACACGTAGACAGATCACTTTTTATACTCTCTCTACCAGATCCAACCTTGGGAAAGTATTTCCCGTTAATCTGATGTGTGCAAACTATAATACTCACTGCAGTCAATGCGATATCAGTTTCGATCCATTGAAGACTTATTAGCCAAAATTGAACAAGTCAGTGTGGTTTAGCGCATTGTCTCACTTCATTTATAAATAATATCTAATAGACCAGCTCTTATTTGTTTTGTTGTTCTTTCTCACTCAATCACGTATATGTGTGTCTATTGTTTTTGATTTTTCAAATGTACAAAACAAATCTATCTCTCATGAGTTCTATGTATGTATTTCAGCATTAAGTAGCTTTTATTTTATTGTATTACCGTAGAACGGCAACCCTGTTTAGGTATAACACAATCCCGCGTAAACTACACTGTAAGTGCGAATTTACAGGATCTAATAAATTGGTCAATTTTGTGACCTTGAATTTTATTGGTAGGTGTAAACAGAAAATTGTCGTCAATTTGAACTTGACCAATACATTGATGAGTTTAGAATCGATTCTAATTTTTCATCAATTTTTAGTGACAATTTGCAGTAAAACTTTCGGTCATGAATTGCATGCCTGCTATAACAGAGATTTTCAGGTTATGTTATTATTTACGCGATTCCGATTTCACATACCCTACCCTTAAGGATATTGAACACTGTAGTGTCTAATATCCTTGCCCTACCCTAACCGTGAGAAAAATGCTTGTGCGAAAAAAAAATACGTTGCATTACATTCGCAGCAATGTGCATTGCTGAATATAAAAGACAGAGATGTAGAAGATGGTGGATTAGAGCTTGGATAGAGGAAAAGGAAACTTGACATTAGTTCACGAAAAACTCTTGAGTGCAGATCCTAATCAATAGGCCTTTTCATTTAGATGATTTTTCAAGGTGCATGCCCTCGTTTTGAGACCCAAAGTCTGATTGGCTATTGGGAAAGTGAATAGCCATTGGTTGGTTTTGAAATAACAATTTGAGATTGGCTTAGTTCAAAATCAGCGGTATTTTCACATTATGTCAACTTCATGACAAATGCACCTGCATACATTGGCGTTCGTAACTTTCTTTGTAGGTTAAGCACTTATTACCTATTTTATACCGCCAAAAACCTTTCATTCGTAGATAAAATAATGTACACGAATATTTTCCAATGGTGAGTTTTCTTCTCCATGTAAATTCAAGTCAACTATCCATAGGAAAACTCGAAAATATTTTATTTCCTTTAAAAAACAAATTCGCCGTCAATGCCGTTGGGTCTGACCGGTAAACAAAGTTAGTAATTTGTCATCTAAATGAAAAAGCCTATTCAAACGATATTTAAGAATGGATCAGAGTCGCTATTGAATAATATTCGGAACGTTTCCTATAGTTGAACCATTTCTTTTCAGTATGTTGGTATTCCCGAGTAAAAACTCTTGCCAAAATTGACCAATAAATTGTCAGGTGTAAATATAACCCATATTGGTCAATTTTATTGGATCGTGTAAATTCGCACTAAATAGTATCGTGCATAACTTTAATTATTCAGACAGCAGATGATTTCAGTATTCGTAAGAGCGTGGTAGTGGTCTGTTGGAGATTGAAAGCGAAGTGGACAATCAACCAATATTTGTGCCTGTCAAACTTTCAGTGCTACTGCATCGTGGACTCGAAATTGACCTGGAGCAGGTAAGTTTTATGTAAAAATTGGTGTGGATGTTGGTATCATTGTGCAATAAAGTTATTAACATTATGATGCCCCAAAATTTTTTCGGGCCTTCTTGAAGATCGGGGCTATCCCCGGTCTTCTGAAAATTTGTAACGGATGCCCAAAATTTTCATTTGGGCACCTATGAATAAAAAAATATATATATTTTTTCCAATTCAGCCCCACATATACGAGGCAACTATAATTTATGCGTTATTCTCACCGATTCTTAAATAACTCCAACCCACGGAGCTATTTTGGACGGGCCTAAAAAAATTTGTAAGAAACGGGCCCTATTTGTCATAGGATATTTGGTTATATATAAATAAACCTATCCAAAACGATTATCAAAATAGATTATTTTGAATTACTCTTTATTATATATTAAAAATAATGCAAAAAAGTCTAGAATAGCCCCGTTCTACACGGTTGTATCATATCCCAGCGAGCACAAAAACATCTCAGAGATATTCAAATTACGAGATTTTGATATTAAAAGTGCGATGTTCTGTTTATACATGAATAGAACTTTTATATAACAGCCAATGTCCGCGCCAGGTGGCGATTTTCAGGATGTCACAAAAAGAACTTGTCCTAAGTTTTTTTGTTAGCCTTTTCATAAACACAACAGAACATTCCCAAAACGTTCTGCGCACATTAAATCGCTGTAAACGAAACATTTTTGGAGATCACTTTCTGATTCCTTTTGTTATTTATTTGGATATTTGAAGGTGTCACATTCTATTTGAGATGGAGTTTTTTTTTCCAATTTTGATACCACCAGGAATGCGTCTTTTTTTAGGAAGTTTATCATGCAATTCAAATGGAGATTCTTCTTGAAAAAAAGAACTTGACAAATTCTGAGTGAAACTTTTCCATTAATTCAATCTGTTAGGATGATAGTGTTGATGTTGAAAAATAAAAGAAGTTTTTTCATAACAAGGCTTTTATATTCCTTAAATTTCATCAAATGAAACAGATTCGATGTGAAATATACTAACCACCAATTTTAAGAAAAGTGTAAAATGATCAGATATTTTCTCATACAGGGTGATTCAAAAGTACTTTGACAAACTTCAGGAGATGATTCCTCACAATATTCTGATATGAATTGTCCGAATAAATATATATCCGGAAACGCTTCGTTTCCAAGATTCAGGGTGTTGAAGTTTTATTTTTATTTTAGTTTTTTTTAAATAACTTTCGACATACTCACCTTAATCAAACGAAAATTGCTATTGAGAGGTTTTTTGAGGTGTCGAATTCAAACCTGATGTTATTATTGCTTTTACTCGTAGGGGGCGCCACCTACACGTCTTTTTCTTTTTTGAAAATTCATAACTTTTTTGATCGTACTTCTAGCACATTTTTCAGTAAAAAAATTATTTCCTCTATCATATCTACGTAAAAAAGCTACCTTTGTTACAAGTCGCTATAAGCAAACGTTTTCTAGATATTTGGACTTGAAATTTTCAAGTCGATTATTTGATAATTAATCGATGCGTGTTGAAGTTATTACCATTATTTTGCATTTTTCACAAGAATGCTTAGGAAATGAATTTGACGTTTAAGTGAGTAGTTTTGGTTTTTTGTAGGGGGCGCCACCTATTCTATTTATTTTTACTCGTTTGAAATAGTTATTTTTGTATCAAGGGTGCAAAATCTGTATTTGTTTTGATAAAATTTGCAAGAAATATCAACATTTTATTTCAAGAAATTTTGAATATGTAGAATAAAATAAAATAAAGGAAACTAAATTGTATTCAAATAAATTGTTCAAAGTGTCCACCTTCAGCGAAGATACAGGCATTCAGTCTTCTAATCATTGAATCTCGTACCCAACTCAAAAATTATTGGTGTGTTTCTTATTGTTTCACAGGCGCCTACTATTCGGTTTCTTAGATCTTCCTCGTTCGCTACTAGTGACTTCAAATGTCCCCAAAAATAAAAATCCAGCGGGTTTAGATCTGGGGACCTTGGTGCCTACGCCTGGTTAGGTTCTTCTACACCCCTACCGATCCATCGATTTGGATAGACAGTGTTAAGGAATTCCCTGGCTACAACGCTAAAATGGACCGGAGCCCCATCATGCCTAAACCACATGCGGATACGAGTTTCTAATGGTACATTCTGAAGTAGTCCCGGCAATTCATTTTCTAAAAAGTCTCTGTAAGTTGCGCCATTCAGTTGGAACGCAAGAAAGAAAGGACCTTTCTTTTTTTTTTTTCAAATCAAATCAAATTTATTCAATTCAAATAATCAATTACATAATAACCATTTTATGTGCAATTTTACATTCATCAAATTCTCGAGAATCACACCTAAGCATAGAATATGCTTGTACTGTGCCAATTCTCTCAAATTGGATGATTACTTACGACTATAAAAAATAAAAAAATTTATTACGGTGCGGTTTGAGGAATCAAACAAAAATTTATGAGTAGCGGGGAGAAGGGGAGCAAAAGTTCATATTATAGATTATGTAATATATATATATAATATATATTGGAGTGAGAAAGTAAATGCAGTGAACCAAAGGAAAGAGTGAGAGAGGGTAATCCTGAATGATAACTCTTATGGAATTTTTGTGTGATATGATTAATTTGCGTCAGTTTAGTAGTAGTAGGGACTCAAAAGATATTGTTAAACACAGTTGTATTTTCAGCGAGGTATAATTTTAACCTTTTTTTGAATTTGGGAAGTGTGTTTATATTTTTCGAAGTGCTGGAAGCATATTGTAGAGTTTAGGACCAAAAAAGAAAACGAATCTCTGAGTGTGAGTCTTGTGAAACAATGGAAGTTGTATTTTAACAATGGAAGTTGTATTTTATCAAGTAATTATCAGAAAATTGATACTGATAATGTCTTTCACTAATTGCGTGCGGATTTTCCAGAACCCAAACATGGTTGTTATGAAAGTTTGTGATAGAATTTCAGGAGAAGTTTGCCTCGTCCGTGAAGAGTACATATCTTAAAAATTCAGGATTTCCAGCCAATTTTCTCAAAAACCACTGACACATTGGGGAAAGTCTCGTGGCAAAAGAGCTTGTACCCTTTGAATATGGTATGGATAAAATTGTTGATCGTGGATAATTCTCCAAACTGTGGACTGAGTAGAATTGAGGGCTACAGCAATTATTCTTGTACTTGTTTCTGGATTCTCCTCGAGAGCGTTCAAAACAGCTCCTTCCAATTCAGGGGTTCGGACTGCTCGTGGTCTTCCAATAATATCAGCTGCCCTCTCAAAGCTACCTGTTTCTGCCAAACGACGGTGGAGACTGGTAAATGTTGGAGCTGAAGGCAGTACTCGATTAGGAAATTGCTACTGGTAAATACGTCTTGCTTCGCGCGCATTGCCATCTGCAAGTAATAAAGAATTACCATTAATATCACTTTAAAAAAAAATGTTGAGTGGAAATGGGGAGACGAACAGGAAAAAGCATTTTCCGAACTGAAGGACATATTTATTCAAAATTTTGAAATATTTCATCCCAATTATGATGAACTTTTTGTATTGAGAACTGATGCATCTATGTTGAGATTTGCAGGAGTTTTGATACAAATACAAAATGGAAAAGAAGTTCCAATATCTTTTGTTTCTAGAATTACTAAAAAACATGAACGAAATTATACTGTTACGGAATTAGAACTGGCAAGTGTTATATTTTGTATTACTAAATTAAGATTTTATTTACTGGGAGCAAAATTCTATATTGAAACTGATCATGAAGCACTTATGTCAATTGTAAGTATCCAAGTAATAGGGTACATAGATGGGCATTATTACTGCAAGAATATAAATTTGAAATTAGGCATATACCAGGAAAACAAAATTTCACAGACACTTTAACGAGAATGGAGATGGAGATGGAGATTACGAATGCATATCGGCTAAATGAGCATTATTGTTTAAATAATCCATTTTTCAAATTAGTGTTTTAAAACTTACAGAAACTTCAACAAAACGTTTAACTGTCACATAATTTATAATTACCAAAACTACTTACTTAAACGTCAAATTTATTTTCTAAGCATTCTTGTGAAAAATGCAAAATAAGGGTAATAACTTCAACTCGCATAGATTCTCAAATAATCGACTTGGAATTTTTTAGTCCAAATATCTAGAAAACGGTTGCTTATAGCGACTTGTAACAAAGGCAGCTTATTTACGTAGATATGGTAGAGGGATTATTTTTTTTACTGAAAAATGTGCTAGAAGTATACTAAAAAAAGTTATGAATCTTCAAAAAAGACGTGTAGGTGGCGCCCCCTACGAGTAAGAGCAATAATAACATCAGGTTAGAATTCGACACCTCTAAAAACTTCTCAATAACAATTTTAGTTTAATTAAGGTCAGTATTTCGAAAGTTATTTAAAAAAAACGAAAACAAAAATAAAACTTTAACATAAATATATCTTGGAAACGAAGCGTTTCCGGAGATATATTTATTTGGGCAATTCATATTAGAATATTTTGAGGAATCACCTCCTGAAGTTTGTCAAAGTACTTTTGAATCACCCTGTATATAATTTCAATTGTATCTCTGGAAAGGAATATTTAGTTGAAATTATATTTGGAAAAATATTCATTTTAACAGTGATTCTTCAGTATTCTTATCACAAGCGTGTGTTTGCTGGGGCTTGTCTCAACAACTATAACAAAATTCGATTTCGAATTTCTGCCCCACACTCATTTTATATTCGACCTGAAACAGAATTGAGGCACCTTCACTCTTACCGTTTCGGCGATCCCCAAGGACCCCTCGGTCACCTCTCTCCCGTCTTCGGTGATAAAAATGCAATTATTCCGGTGCCGAAAAACAGACAGAAACTTCGTTATCAGCGGCGCAGGCCTTCCTGCCTCCCCGGAGCTACGTGCGTGGGCGTCGCAAGGCACACTCTGATCCAAAACATAAAACAGTATCGCGCGATTGTTTACCTGGGGAACACGAATTGTACCATGTGACTACGAAAAAAGTCACCGGTGTCGGTTTCTGTTAGCGGGGGTGACTTCATACAGGATTTTGTTAATTACTTTTTCCCTCGTTAGGTGTAGTTTTCCTATTGCATAGGCCATCTCCTCGTGCAAAAGGTAGTCTTGTGATTTTTTTATGATGATTGTGATTTTTATTCGGTGGATGTTTCGACAGCAATTTCGTTAATATACGCCGATGATGGACCCTGGTATCCAGAAATAGATTAAATTCGAAAGTAGAAAGTTCATGGGGAAGGAACTACATTCTGGTATGATTTTCAAATATACATAGTGTTTAGGTAGATTTCAGTAGAAATACCTACTACCTATTGGTCCCGTCATCACAAGATTTTTTTTATATACCTTCCCAGAATATATGTATATATATATATATATATATATATATATATATATATATATATATATATATATATATTGTTATATTATGTGAATTGGTAAATATATATTTTTTTATTATTTTATTAATTAATATATTTTTGCACCTCGTTGGGGGCCATTTTGTTATAATTTGATTAATTTTTTAAATATAAAATATTGTAATATTTTTGCCCCATTTTTTTTGTTATGTTTTGATGAATTGAATAATTATAATTTTTTTATTCAATTTTGCTTTCAAATATTATTTTTGCACCTCGTTGGGCGACAATTGATATGGTTTGATAATTGAAAAATATAAATTGTTTTTATATAATGAATGAAGCTAATAGTTTTCGTTATTCTTTAAGAGCCAAATTTATATGATATAAATAGATATTTCTGCCCCTGTAATAATAATTGCCAGCGAACGTCACTGTTCTCTCGTCACGCTACCAACAATTATTATTTTTCCTTGCCACGGCTAGACAACAGCTGGTACGCTCTTTTCTCAAAAGGTGGCCGGTTCAAAGCAATAGATACACTGCCACTGGTGACTAACTTCAGTTTATTGAATGATCTTTGTTATGTTAGTTGATCATTGTGAGAAAATAAACAACCAAATATCAAAAACAATTATCTCCTTTATTCAGGAAGACTTAAAATTACCTGGCCTACGAGAAATAACTTATTACTAGAGCGAATCAAACAAATATTCACGAATAATAATGATAAATCAGATCATGAATAGATAAACAGAACCTCACTTTTCGTGAATGTAAAATTTTCTGTTATTGTTCAAAGTAAAGTGAAATAGCGTTCTTCGAATGTGCAATTGGTTATTTGTGAAATAGTTCTGGACGGAAATACACTATGAAAGTTTTTATACCTGGTTGGAACTGTTGGTGTTCAAACTATACCATAAAACAGGAAGTCTTCTCTCTTCATTCGCTGTCAGGACTGCAATACCAGTATCAGGAACGATATAGATGTGGAAATCAGCATCAGGATTCGTGGTTATATTATATCATTAAGGTAATATTTGTTTTTGTTTCCCAAATGATGGAATTATTCCATTTTTTATTAATAAAATTTTGTGCGTGCTATCTGTTTGGAAATATTTTTTCATCTTCCTCGAGGCTTTGTTTTTCTGTCGCTTAGATACATCTTTTTCCTGTTGTTTTCCTATTTGAATTTTTGTATTCGCGCACTAAATTGTCACTTTTCACTGTTTATATTTATCTTACTCAATTTATATATCGAACTATTTTTCCATACTTATTACTATTTACAAATTCTAATAATAATTGCTTATGATACCCTCTCGTTGCTATTCTCTCACAATTTCTAACTTTTCACCTGACTATCTATTCTCTGATTGGCTATCTTTCATAAAGACGTTTGCTGTTCTCTCATTGGCTACTTTTAGTTGGCTACAATTTCATGTACAGTGTGTTTCAAGTTTATAAATGTGTTGATTTCCTTTTATTCTTGCAAATTTTGTAAAATTTAGACTTTTAGTTGTCTTTTGAACAATTATGGGTTATGATAATTTTAACAGTGTATACAATTGATCGTTTTATCGTACTTTGACATTTTGTATCTATCCATATTATACAAAGGCTTATAAATAAATAGAACTTCAAAAGTTATTCAAAAAAAAATCTCTTGGAACTAATAACTAATCAATAATTATTCTTTTTTGTGGTTTATTTCTTTTTAAAATATTTAACTGGTTTTTCATAACATAACAATATATATATATATATATATATATATATATATATATATATATATATACAGAGTGGGCCATTGAAAACGAAACAGCGGCTCTGTAATTCGGCAGAACCGAATTATATAAAAACGCTCGGACACGTCAACTACATTTTCGAGGGGGACATCGTTCGCGATGAAATTCACCCGAAATACATTCCATCATCCCTCGGAGCTGTGACCGCCACCCCTAAATTTTTAAATGGCAACATATGGCAAGTGATACCTCATTCGAAAGGTATTTTCCTTCTTAATATCAAACAACAAAAATAAATTAATTATATCGATTCGTTTTCGAGATATAGGAGCTTGAAGTTGGGAAATCACTTTTTATTCACTCAATCAATAAAAACAATATCTGACTGACTGTGACTGTCGCAATTATTATTATTGTCAATTAACTAAATGTTCAAACTGTCTACCACCCATTTCCATACAATAGTACGAGTTCTGTTCAAAACGAGACCTCACATTTCGTAGCATTTCCGGCGTTATTCGACGGCATTCTTCAATAATTCTCCTTCGTAAATCTTCCAGAGATTCTGGTTCGATTGCAAAGCTTTTGTTTTTCAAGTGACCCCACAGGAAAAAGTCGAGTGGGGTTAAATCTGGAGATCTGGCTGGCCACTCTATAGAGCCTCTTCTTCCAATCCAACTTCCAGGAAACATTCTATCCAAAAACGCCCTATCAGGCTGTGCATAATGTGGAGGTGCCCCCGTCTTGTTGAAATATCAAGTGGTCTTCATGGTAACGATGGTCATGTTCAATGTCTACTAATTGTGGATAAACAAATTCATTCAATAATTCCAAATACGTTTCTCCTGTCAGGTTACCGTCGAGAAATACTGGTCGAATCAAACGGTCCCCAAAAATACCGGCCCAGACATTGAGTTTTTAGGGAGTTTGAGTATGGACTTCGTGGAAAACATTTGTATTGGCATCTGACCAATAACGACAATTATGACGATTCACAGTCGAATTCAAAAAGAATGTAGACTCATCAGAAAAGCAGATGTTGAAAAGGAAATTCTCATCAGCATCTATTCTCGTAGTCATAATTTCACAAAATTCCTGTCGCCTATCAAAATCATCTTCATTCAATTGGTGTACCAAATGTATTTTGTAGGGGTGGAATTTATGATGTTTCAGGATTCGGCGGATACTGGTTTTACTGATATTGGTAACACTAGCCTGCTGCTCAATGTTGGGTCTGCATGAACTTGTCCTAAAAGTGCAACTTCAACAGCTTCATTTCTCAACGGAAATTCACGTTCTGGGTCTCGTTTCTTGTTGGCTACTGATCCAGTTTGACGAAATTTTTGCACTAATTCTAGAACGTATTTTCTAGCAACAAGTTTATCTGCATGCGTTTCATTGAACAAATTAGCTGTACGGTTACTGCACTCATCATTCTTAATTTTTTTTTATTATTTCAACTCTCTCCGCGATCGTATACACTATTATTCATCATTATTGCGGAAATATATTCAGCAGCCTTAGTCAAGTAATTCACTCTAATGTCGTTCAATCAAAGATCAGTTTGACACTGAGAGACGTCCACAATTGCGATTTGGCGAAAAAATGGATCTCATACATGTTTTTGTTGTGCTCGCATTTGAGTCGAATTCGAGATAACGTCTTTTTATCGATTCTTAAGAACCTTAAAATTCAAGTAAATGAGGATGAAATAAAAATTTGAAACGGAATTGCATGTTATTTGTTGGTAAACAGTTAGATCATTTAATTCCTTGACCATGATAATTAATTATCTTTAAACAGTTGCATTGTTAGATGTTATTTTTATTGATTGAGTGAATAAAAAGTGATTTCCCAACCTCAAGTTCCTATATCTCGAAAACGAATCAATAGAATTAATTTAATTTTGTTGTTTGATATTAAGAAGGAAA
Organism: Gonioctena quinquepunctata; assembly: GCA_018342105.1. NCBI lineage: Eukaryota > Metazoa > Arthropoda > Insecta > Coleoptera > Chrysomelidae > Gonioctena > Gonioctena quinquepunctata. The sequence continues at coordinate 185,273 of JAFIRS010000711.1, read as the reverse complement.
ATACCTTTCAAATGAGGTATCACTTGCCATATTTTGCAATTTAAAAATTTGGGTTTGGCGGTCACAGCTCCGAGGGATGGAATGTATTTCGGGTGAATTTCATCGCGAACGATGTCTCCCTCGAAAATGTAGTTGACGTGTCCGAGCGTTTTTATATAATTCGGTTCTGCCGACCTACAGATCCGCTGTTTCGTTTTCAATGGCCCACTCTGTATATATATATATATATATATATATATATATATATAATATATAAATATAGATGTATATATATATATATATATATATACATATATAAACATTTAAACTGATGGTATATATCCATTTTGAGAAAAAAACTTCATAGGAACATATGTCCTAAAAGCCTTAAGGGGCCATTCATTATTTACGTAAGGAAGATTTTCGCTATTTTTAACCCCCGCCTACCCCAATGTGAGAAAACATAAGATTTATTGGACTCCCCCTCCCACTTCTTACATAAGATTTTACCTATCTTTTATAGTAGTTAAAATTGTAAATTAAAATTGAAAAATACTTCTCAATAGAAATTTTTTGTAATTTTTAAAACAGCCTTTTGATTTTCTGTGCGTTTTTTGTTTTCTGAGACATTGCTGTACGGACATTTTGTCTCAATAAAAAATGTCTATTATGCACGTTCCGACTTGAAAAATATTACGTAAGAATGACTTTTACCGCCCCCCCCCCTCTCCCCGATAGAAGGTCATGTAGAGATCTTTTAAACCCCCCCTAATTTTTGAACTACAGGGCGCTAAAGTTTAAAGATTTTTTTTTAATGATAACTTTGGTATGAACTTAGATATTTTTGTGAAACGTAGTACGCATCTTCTATGCACCAAAAGTCATTTTCTGCCAGTGGCGTTCGTGCGGGATTTGCATTGAATCATTTTAAAGAGAAAAGTGATACGCCACTGCCCTTTCTTAAATTAAAAAACTATTTTTGAAATCCTCATTTCTTTCTGAGCAAATCCGGTCTCCTGATTTTTTCTTCGTTTGACGCACGGTTTTCGTATTAAAAAAAACATTCATTTGCACGTTGTTAAGGAATTGGGTATTATCAAGGATTAAAAACGTATCTAGTAGGTAAAAAGCAGATTTCGTTTTGTAAACATAAACAGTTTTAACAGTTGTTCACCTAGTCTTTGTCACGTATTAAAGTCATCAAAATTAACAATATTATTAAAAAAACATGGTTCATTTTACGAATTCTGAGTTTGCAGATAATAGACATATTCCGGATGCACGAACATTTAAAAAAATTCATAGATAGTTGTACGAAAAGGGAAGTTTTGAAACAGATATTTATCTAAAAGGAGTAGTTTAGATTATTTCCTGTCAGGGCCGGATTATGAGGGGGGCAACCGGGGCTGTAGCCCCGGGGCCTCCACAAGAGAGGGGCTCCCACAATGGAAATCGTTAAGTAAAATTTCCTAACAAATTCCGAATTATATGCAAAATGTTCAGCGTTAGATATTACAAAAAATAACTTCATTTTTATCGTGGATTTTTCAATTCACAGAAAAATCTTTCTATTCAATATTCAATAGAGAATGTTTCCCTTTCCAACATGGAAAAATAGAAAAATATCATATCGTATCGCTGTAATTTATTTAGATTTATTTCTTGTATTTTATTATACCTACATATGCTTGTGTTGAAATAATTTGATTTGTTCCGCAATAAATTATTCAAACACTTGAAAGTTTTTTTTTAACTTGTTTGAAAAATAATTAGGGCCCCCCACGCCTTTGTTGCCCCAGGGCCTCCACACCTTTGAATCCGGCCCTGTTTCCTGTGGGGTCATGACTATTAAATGTCAAAAATAGGCTATTTCCTAAGCCTTGATGTTCAAAGAAAATCTCAAATTGCACAGTATGTATACTATTATTATTTAAATATTTTAATGTCCATATTTTTACTTTGTAGCCCTCGAAAAAGCAAATAAAGATTTGCGAAAGCTCGGGTAGCAAAAAAGAGTGTACCTTCTTCAAGACCGAATCTCCGATAGATACTCATTCTATAATAATAAGCCGGTCGAGATACTTTCCTATTTATATATATATATATATATATATATGAAAGTTAAAAAAAGAGTATAACTTTTTTTATAAAAAAGTAAGACCAATATTTCTGATGGAGTTAACTCTGTTTCTCAATTATTATTGATACATGCCAATAAAAATAACACAACTAACAAAAAATATTTAACATTTCTCGTTATTTTCAAATTACTGGATATGGTGATGGACCTCTTCAGGTCGAGGGGCCAGTCAATAAATAAGCAGAAAATTTAACTGGGAATAACATTTTCTGTAAACCTCATCATGAGAAACTATAAAACCCATTTCATTGCGGAAGGAAAAAATTGAAGACCGATAAAAAATCGAAGGGAAGAGATTTATAGGTAGATTGAAACCGAATCGAATGCGTATTCGAATTTTCGCCCGTCTGGAAACTAAAATATTATTGGGGTGCATGTAACTTGGTAATTCACGTGTCTTGTTTCCTACACTCAACACCACCGCGTAATTTTATAACGTTTTATCGATCTCTAATTGAAACACCTGGTCCGGAAAGCCGGAAGCCTATGACAGCACCACATGTGCTGTATAAAAACATCATTCACGTGGTAAATTGATGACATACTCCAGAGAAATCAGAGGCTCAACAGAAAAAAGAGTTTGGTGAGATGTTTATATAAAAATATCTCAAATCTATTTTTTCGAAGGAAACCCATCTATACTATGGAAAAAATAGCTACATTTTATATATATATATATATATATATATAAAAAGGTGAATTTGGAAATTTTCAGTAACTGAATTCCTTGGGCTTGCAGTCATAAATTTATAAAATTTCCAAATTCACCTTTTTTTGCCAATTAATCCAGTCCTACCTTTCTCTCTCTCTCTCTCTCTTATATATATATATATATATATATATATACAGGGTGTTAGTGAATAAGTGGGAAAACTTCGGGGGTGATTCTGCATGAAAAAATAATGAAGTTTGCTATATAACTTTTGTCCGCAAATGCTTCGTTTTCCGAGATACGGGGTGTTAAAGTTTTTCTTAAAAACTGACTATTTACTCATTGCTCTGAAACCGGTCGAGATATGCAAATGAACTTTGTTGAGTTTTAAGAGGTAGTTATTGCGCATTTTTTGACATGCAAATAAGGATTTTATGTTCGTCATTGACGCGCATACGGGTAATGATCTCAATTTTTTTAAAGAAAGAAATGGTACGCCACTGAAATATTTCAAATTAAAAATCATTTTTGAATTCCTCGTTCAATTTGTGACAAAAAATCTCCCTTTTTTCGTATGGGGCGCCGTAAAAAAATAAAACATCTTAACGCGTAAGAACTATCTAATACAATAACGTTAAACCAGAACAATAACAGAAAATAACACTAATAAATAAATGTTCAAAATGACCTCCCTCAGACGTGATACAAGATTCAACTCTTCGCCTCATTGATTGTCGTATTCGCGCATATATTCCTGGTGTATTTCTTATTGTCTCACATCCGGCTATAATTCAATTCCTCAGGTCTTCAACATTTTCGACGGGAGTGGAATAAACTAATGACTTAAGAAAACCCCAAATGCAAAAATCTAAAGGATTTGAATCCGGAGATCGAGCAGGCCAATGTTCCGTACCTCCCCTACCTATCCAACGATTTGTATATACTGTATCTAAGTGATTACGTACAATAATGTTAAAATGGATGAACCAGAAGTGTTGTTTCAGCTGTAGAGAAATTTCTTCCTGTAGGAAATTAAGTTAAGAGTCGCCTGTTAGTCGTTGTGGGAGGAAATATGTACCGATTAAATGATCAAGTACCCCAAGCCATACATTTACTGAAAACTGATGCTGAAAATGAGCTTCAAAGATTCCATGTGGATTTTCCTCAGCCCAGAGGTGATTGTTATGGAAATTTCGTATACACTGTCGTCCAAAATTAGCCTCGTCAGTAAACAAAAGGTCATTTGAAAAATTAGGAATTTGATCGATTTGATGAAGAATCCAATGGCAAAAAACTAGTCGCGGAAAAAAGTCTCTAGATAGTAGAGCACGTTGTATATGAAACGGATACAATTGCTGTTCTTTAAGAATTTTGAATATAGTAAAGTTGCTTACATTAAGTATGTTGGCAATTTTTCGAGTACTTGTTTCAGGCGACTCCGCAATTAACTCGAGAGCTGCTTCTTCTAGTTGCACAGTTCGTACTTCTCGAGGGCGCCCGCAGTCAGCCGTTTGTTTCTTAAATGTACCATTTTCGCGCAAACGTTGGTGAAGACGAGCAAATATTGTTTGATGGGGACCCTACGTCCTGGATACAACTCAGCATACAATCGTCGAGCTTGCCGACCATTTCCATTACTTCGACCATAGACAAAATGCATGTCTGCATTCTTTTCGATAAAAGAAAAATTAATTACGTATTATCATTAATGTTATACCAAATTAAAAGCTCAAAAATGAAGAAACGCTAATTTGACATTTCGTTGAAATATTCGTATTTAACAGAATGTTGACTGTAGCCTACTAGCATCGCTACTAGATAATATTAATATTAAAGTAATGAATGAATGAGTTTATTGTTTATATAGGTATACATCCTAATATTTTACATTTCTTCCTTGCACAGTGATTTACAACTTATGACTAATAGTTACAAGTATAATAGTTACAAGTAGATATAATAGTTACAAGTATAATAGTTACAAGTATATATATTGGTTATTTAATATCTTAATTATTTTTCATATGTTCAGTTAGTTTTGATTTAAATTCATGAATATTATTGACCTCTTTTATTACTTGAGGTAATTCATAATATTGACTTAGACCTTTATATAATAATATTTTCATAGAGTTTGATATCCTGCATTTAGGTAGGTGAAAGTTATTGTTTTGTCTTGTTTCATAGTCGTGTGTATTACTACGGTATATTATGAATTCGTTAAAGTAACTTGGTAGCATATTATTAATGATTTTAAATATAAATATCATAGATGTTCTATAAAATCTGTCCTTTATAGATATCCACCTTAATGTATCTAGCATTAACATTATACTAGTATACTGGTTACATTTCAGAATCACTCTCATTCCTCGGTTTTGCAATTTTTGCAATGCCATAATTTTACCTTTTTCCCATCCATACAATAGAGTACTACAGTAATCGAAATGTGGTTGAATTATAGTGTTATAGATGGTAATTTCAGCAAAAGTTGACAAGTGGCTAGATATTCGTTTGAAGAAGTAGAGTTTTTTTGCAATTTTCTTAGACATATACTTAAAGTGTGCATCCATGTTAAGAGTGTTATCTAGCATAAATCCAAGGTATTTGAACTCTTTTACGAAATCGATTTTTTCTTTGTTTATGGTTATGGTAGCGAAATTCAGGTTCAACTGTTTATATTTATGGGCTGTTGTTACTATCATTGCTTTTGTTTTTGATATATTTAGTTTCAATTTATTTATATTTAAGTAATCTAGGACTTGTTGCATACATACGTTCATTTTTGTTATTGCCATATTTAAATCCTTGTCATAAATAGATATTAACGTGTCATCAGCAAATAGGTTGATAAAATCACAGTTGATCATTGTGCTCATATCATTTATATATATCAAGAACAGCAGAGGTCCCCGCACGCTTCCCTGTGGTACACCGTAGTATCAATGGGATTGGATAATGCATTATCTATTTTTGTTATTTGTTTCCTCCCATTCAGGTAATCTTTGAACCAATGCAATACAGTTCCATTAATCCCTATGGTTTCTAATTTTTTTATCAAAATTTCGCGGTCTATGGTTTCAAATGCCCTTCTTAAGTCTAAGAAAACTGTAACGACATATTCACCCTTGTCAATAGATTGAGTCCACTTAGTGATAGTCAGCTGTATAGCCGATTCACAAGAGTGATTCTGTCGAAACCCAGATTGATTATCCATGATTATCTTATTAGTTTCCACATATTCTAAGAGTTGTTTATATACAGCCATTTCAAGAACTTTCTCCATGCCTGGCAGTGTGTTGACTGGTCGAAATTCACTCGCTTTTTGAGTGTTTTTTATCTTACGTACTGGTATGATAGTACTGGTTTTAGCTGTTCTGGGCACTTACCTTTTCCAACGAAATATTAATGAAATGTAACATAACATGTCCTATTATTCCAAACGTTTTTTTAATTAATTTTATATCTAGAATTTCATAACTTGACTTATTTTCTAATTTATTAATTATTTGTGCCAGATCTTTCAATTGCAGTTGTTTGAAAACAGTAAAGGTGGTTTCAGTAATGTTTCCACTCTGCCAGGTTATAGGAGTTTGAATCGAGTCTGCAATTTTTTCTAGGCTGGTTTCCAAAAATGTATTAAAATTTTCAGCAATTTCCTTTTTGTTCTTATATTTAATTATTTCGTCATTTTAGTATCCATTAGTGATTTGATAGTTTTCCACATTAGTTGTGGATTTTTCGAACTTAGGTCAATTTTATTGTAATAGTATTGTTTTTTCTTTATTTTAAGTAAATTAACTGCATCATTCCTTAGTCTTTTATAGTCTTGCCAGTTTTTTTCATTTCTAGTGTTTTTAAATATTCTGGTCACAATGGTATGATTTAATTGGTGCTAGTTGATTAACAATTTGTTCTGTTTTTTTATTAAAATCATCATAGAATATATCAACATCGACACAGTCAAGTAAATAATTCGTGCCCATCAATTCTCTACATATTAGTTCCATGTTTACATTTCCTAAATTTCGATAATTTTGTATGATTTTTGTTGTATTTGTATATGTTTTATTCATTGTATTGACGGATACTAAGGAATGATCTGTTAATTTGGGTATATGGTGTACTAGAGTTTTTACATCGAAATTACTGAGAACTAAGTCAACTAAACTAGCACTAGTATTAGTGATCCTTGTACATTCATCTACTCCCTGTTTTACTCCATAAACATTCAGTAAATTTTTGATTTGATTTGAATAAGTCTCGTTTTTTTTTAAATCAATATTAAAGTCCCCGGTTATTATAAATTTCATGTTTAATTGGACAAGATCTTCGCATATTGACTCTAGATTACCCGGGAATATTGCATTGCTTTCATTGGGTGAGTGATACAGTGCACCTATTAACATATTAATTTGATTTATATTTATTTTTATTATTAAACACCAAAAATTTTTCTCCAGCACATATACTTTATATATAGAATGTCTTAAGTCAGATTTTACATATATTAGCACTCCTCCCGTATGTCTTGAAGTTGAGTCACATCTATTTATATTATAGTTCGGGAGCATTATTTCACTATCTTCAATTTCTAAAGTAGTACGGCTTTCACTGAAAATTACTACTGATGGTTGGTATGGTGAAATTGTAGTAATAACTTCATCTTTATGTGCTGTGAAACTAGCTATGTTACCATAGATTATGTCCGAACCGAGTGCTATATTAGGATGTTCGATTAGTTTTTTACACTGTTATTTTTGTTCACAATAGTAGGCACATTATTGATATATCTAATTGTTTTGGAATTTTCGCCCCTCGATATCAGTTCCTCCAGTTGAATTTTGACCTTTTGAAAATAATCTTTTTGTTGTATCGTCTGGTCACCAAATATCCTGATGCCTCCGGGAATATCATTTTTATTATTTCTTATATGTCTAAGTACACCAATCGCATCGCTTTTGCTCGGCATTATGACTTTGATTAAACGGTTTTTGTCTGGTAGGATCTTCCCCATTCTGAAATCAATAATGTTATCCAGGATTGTTCCACAGTTTCTGAAAAGTTTTTTTATTGTGTTTGCATCCTCTTCTTTTTGTTGTATGATATTTGTTGCCTGTGATTCTCTCACATTTGCCACAATTACATTGTTTTCCCGCTTTTGTCGTTCCAGAACTTCCGCAATCACGTTTTCGTTAGATATGGTTACAGTATTTTCATTTTCATTTGTGTTTTTTATGACTTCTTTAAGCATTGTCATTTCTGATTTCAGGTTCTTATTTTCGTCTTTCCAGGTCTTCATCTCATTTTTTAGTTCGTCTACTTCTTTTTTTAGGGAGGTAAATTCAGTTTTGATACTTTTTATCTCTCTGAGTAATGTTGGTATATTCTTGAAGGAGGTACGACATTCTTGGCAGAAATATACTAGTGTCCTTTTCTGTATTATTACTGCTCTGAGCTCAGATGAACTTAGGCCTGTACAGGCTTCGACTGAATTTAAATTAAATCCTTTTTTGACTCCACTCCACTGGTTTCTTTGAAGCTCTTTATAAAAACTATGTTTTGATAAAAATTATCAGGCTTGAATGAATAAATCACGTTCAAGTGTACTGTTTTTATACTCAGCTGTTGTTGTTCTGTAGTTCCATTTGATGTAATTCCTTTTTCTATTCCAGTATAGTTTTTTTGGTTTTCAGTATACACTATTATACATACACCATAGACAAATTAAAAATAAAGAGACTGTTTGAAACCCTAGCGATATTGACCACCAAGTTTTTGGTACGGCCAGTCGCGCATGGAGGCGCTGCTCGCAATCGGCAGACGACTGAGGCTACTTTCAGACTAGGCGGAACGCGGATCGCGGAAATGTCAAAGTTTAATTTTAGGCCAATGGAAACGTTGGAATTCAATCTCAAGGTCATTCCGGCGTAAATTGTTAAATTTCAGTCAACTTTTTCTGGCGGAAGCATAAACAAGAGACAAGAGTTATATATGGCGGAAGTAATCAGCAAACCTTAAAGTAAACGGTGTATAATGGGATTGGGTTTTATGTTCTTTTTATTGATATTCGGCCCTACAATACATAATAGTTCCTCGAATATTTGAGGCGACATACGCATATAATTGAAAAATGTATCAGAGTCATGGAGCCTCATTTCCTCAAATGAATTATTGCTTTCTCCTTGCTTCATTCTTATGTCATCAGTAAAAATCTCTCGAACCCAAAATCTTCTCTTATTCCTCAATGTTTTTTACAGCCAATATAATTTGTAGATCAACAATTTTTTTTTAATGTATTTCTCCTGCTTTTTGAGACCTGTTTTTCATCATAGCTCCAATGACTAATTTCAATTTATTAGACTTCATCATGGATGGAGATCGGTATTTAATTAATTAGAGGTTAACTTTTCAAACGTTTGATGATAGTTAGCGCCAAACAGCTGATTTCGCGGTTCCGCATAGTGAGAAAGCATTTTTATTTATAGCGGAAAAATGATAAAGAATTTGACACATAGACAAATTAAAAATATTATTTTTATTTTCTCTATGATTTGACATTTCCGTGATCCGCGTTCCGCCTAGTCTGAAAGTAGCCTGATGTGATGACATGACATGACATGACATTTCGACATTTGTCTGAAAACAAAACAGAAGTTTATTGTTTATCACATTGTTTATTGATTATCTATTGTATTGATTTTGATTTATGATTATCAAACTGGAGTACATATTTTTTATACCTACTCATTCTCCTGCAAATAAAGGTACAAAATTATTGAAGGTTTGTTGTAAATGTAATTAGTTTTTATTTTGGTTGATTTTTCCTTTTTTTTCAGATTGTCGAACAATATACAGCTGTATGCTGTATAATATCAGCAATGAATAATATTTTAAATAATATTTATGTAGGTTGCACGTAGGTATATTTTTCTTGGGCATAGTAAAAGTTTGTTGAGATGTCAGGCCCAGGTAAATGTAAATATAGGTGTTCAATAGAAAATTGCCATAATAAATATTATTGGCCAATTACTGATTCATCATATAAAAATAAAAAATTCTTTCAATTCACATCAAATGTTGAACAAAGGCAACAGTGGTTCAAAATATTGAATATGCAATACACTCCGAAAAGATGTTACCTTTGTGAAGACCATTTCGAAGACAGTGCTTTTTCAGACACAACAAAAACAAAATTATTAAAATATGCAGTACCTGTCAAAACTGGTGCAAACAAAAAACAAGTTTTAAGCAATATCCTTTTGTCTGAACCATCCACCTCTGGCTTTTCAGAAATATCAAAAAGTTCATTAGAGTCATGTCATGATATTTTCAACTCGGCAACTCCGAAGAGAAAATTAGAGTATTCAGACACTGACTCTGAATGTACACCAATAAAAAAACATTTCAAAGGTGGAGTTCTTCACAAGATTAATGAAACTAGAGTTAATTCCTTATCTCCTCGAAAGAAAAAACTATACTTAATTTCAAGACAACAGAGAAACAGAATCAGCAAATTGAAAAATGCTCTATCAAAATCAAAAAATAAATTGAAGAAAGCATACAAATTATCGAAAACAGAATTATTTAAAAAATTCAATGAAAATCTAGATCCTGTAGGGGTTCAATTCTTAAAAAGTTCTATAGCAAATTCAAAGAAACATAGACCAACTTGGAGCATTGAAGACAAAGTTTTTTCTTTGGCTTTATATAAGAATGGTCCAAGAGCTTACAATTTTTTAAGAAGATGTATTGCTTTACCGAGCAAGTCAACCTTACACCACATTTTGAGAGATGTTCGTTTTGAACCTGGTATAAACAAATCTATATTTTCCAGGCTAGCACTCCGAGTAAAAAACATGCAAGAAATTGATAAAAACTGTACTCTTATATTCGATGAAATTTCATTATCAGAGCAACTTGTTCTCCACAAATGCAATGATAAAATAGTTGGATTTGTAGACTTAGGAAATACTTTGGGAAGAACCCACGAAATAGCCAATCATGCAATCGTTTTCATGATTCAAGGCCTTAGGAAGTCATGGAAGCAGCCTGTGGCTTATTATTTCACCAAAGACTGCATCAAAACACCTCATTTGAAGATACTTCTAAAAGAAATTATTTCAGAATTACAAAATATAGGTTTACATGTTTTAGCAACTGTATGCGATCTAGGCTCAACGAACCGTACAGCTCTTAAAGAACTACGTTTGGAAAAAAAAACACTTGGGCCATACTTTTTTGTTAATGGACACAAAATAATAACATTATTTGATCCACCACACCTCCTGAAATGCACCAGAAATGCATTTTTCAAATATTACATACAGTTTTCGAATAATAAATGGGCAAAATCAGACTATTTGAAAAAAGCTTTTCTCATTGATTGCAATAAAAGATTTAGGGCTCTACATAAAATTAGAGAGGATTATTTTGATGTGAGTCAAAGAAATCGCTTAAAAATGAAAGTATCAGTTGCAGCAAAAGTAATGAGTCACACGGCTGCAGCCACCATAGAAGCCTTCATCGGTAGTGGTTCAGAACAGTTGCCAGCAGAAGCAATATACACAGCAGAATTTATTAAAGATACTGATTCTCTTTTTGATAGTTTGAATGCACAAAATCCGAAATTAACTTTAGGTAAACCTCTCAGACGTAGTGTTTCAAAAAAATCTGGTCACAATGATTTTTGGAAAAATATGCTGCAAAAAATAAACACCTGGGAATTTCACCCAAAAAATGAAGGAAAAATAAAAAAATCCATGCCATTCAAAACTTCTTGGATGATAACAATAAGAGGTGTTATGGAATTATTTGAAATTTGTTCTAAGAAGGGATTTCGATTTTTGAGAACAAGATCTTTAAACCAAGATCCACTCGAAAATAATTTTGCAGTAATTAGACAATATGGTGCTGCCAATACTAATCCAAATTGTTTTCAATTCACATCAGGATTAAAAACCTCAGTGTTAAATAGCTTGATTACACCTAAAAATTCCAACAAAAATTGTGAAAATGATGGCAGTACCATATTGGATAATCTTAACTCATTTTTAAGTTGCGGTATGGAGCCTGAGCCATCATTTAATCTTGTCAATGAATTGAATGAATTGGTTATCCCAAATTTCAATATAGTACTTTCAGATTCAGAATTTGACACCCAGGCTTTGACATATGTAGCGGGATTTATTATTAAGAAGTTGAAAAAATTAAACTGTGAAAACTGCATAGCAAATTTATTGACAAACACCTTGGAAACTCACCACATTTTTACTATGTTCAAGGAAAATGATGACAATCTAAGACTGAAGTATGTTAAATATGATGTTATTGTACTCATAGCTAAGATGACTGATATCATAAACAGAATACTACCAGAGTATGGTCATATACTCAATATAATCGAAAAAATTAAGTCGTTTCTCACTAATCATCTCAATTTCGATTGGTTCAAATGTTCCTGCCATTCATCTGTGATATTTTCCAAAATACTAGATATAAGTATACCACTGATAGTAAAAAAGTTTTTTATGATGTTTATAATATTAAAAACAAAGAGAAAAAAATGATTGTGGAATTATTCCTGATTTAGCTTTTTAGGTATAATGGCAAAGATCCAGTATATTTTTCATTTCCTTTCAATATTGTTAATATATATATATATATATATATATATATATATATATATATATATATATATATATATATATTAACAATATTGAGATAGTTTCTCGGGTTTCTTTCCGCGTGCTGTGTTCTTGGTCCTGAAAAAGTCCGATTTCACCACGTTTCGGCAAATTCACATTTGCCATCTTCAGGTGATTATTGAGTTCGAAATAATCGAATGAACGAGACATCACCTGAAGATGGCAAATGTGAATTTGCCGAAACTTGGTGAAATCGGACCTTTTCAGGACCAAGAACACAGAACGCGGACAGAAACCAGAGAATATCTCAACATTTTATATATATATATATATATATATATATATATATATATATATATATATATATATATATGCCAAAACTGATTATTATTTTCGTTGTTTTTTTTGCAGAGTTTTATTAATTTATTGTCTTTCTTTTGTTGGTATTCCTAGTTAGATTTTATGATAAGACTGAAGATTATTATTAATTTTGTTGTTTTTCAGAGATATATTATTGTTTTGTTTGTAGTTGTTACTTCTAGATTAAATAAAATGTGTTTTTATTGACTTATTATTCTTGTTTATTTTATAAGTGATCGAATTGCCATTCCTGTATTTCATATGAAATACAGGAATGGCAAATCGATAACTTTTAATATATATATACCATATCAATCAAATAAAAGTAACACGATTAAAAAACCCGCCTTATCTCAATCGGTAACTGAAGAAAATTATGCTTTACCGTACTTAGTTCGGCCAGTTGCGAGATATGTCGCCACTGTTGTCTCTGTCAAAACGTAGTGCCAACTTTTACTGCAGTTTTCCACTCTCTTTATTTTTATTTTCTCTATGACATACACTGTGTGAAAACTACAATTTTTTACTTCATTTTTCTCCTATCTACTTCACTTTTTCTTCTAACTAGATGGGACACATGTGCTCACTGTGCAATAATATCTAATTAAAGTAATGACAAATACGCGTTAGGATGTTTAATTTTTTTGCATAAAAAAGGCGCCCCATACGAAAAAAAAGGCAAGAGAGATTTTTTGTCACAAATTTAACGAGGAATTCAAAAATAATTTCTTTCTTTAAAAAAATTGAGATCATTACACGTATGCGCGCCAATGATGAACATAAAATTCCTAATTCCATGTCAAAAAATGCGCAATAACTGCCTCTTAAAAACTCACCAAATTTTATTTCCATATCTCGACTGGTTTCAGAGTAATAAATAAATAGTAAGTTTTCAAGAAAAACTTTAACACCCTATCTCGAAAAACAAAGCATTTGCGGACAAAATTATATAGCAAACTGTCATTATTTTTTCATGCAGAATCACCCCCTGTAAGATTTTTTATGTTCTGTGGAAGGATTATATCCGTTTCTACTTCTTTTCACACTTAGACATTCCATTACTTTCCATTTGATATATCACAAGGAGGGCTAAACATATTTCTCTGGAAACTCAAATAACACTAAAACTTATATGCACTTTTCCTCCAATGTTGATTTTATAAAACATTCACAACATGTTCAAATATCCCCTCACCCCTATTGTTGAGGAAATGGCGGTGCTTTTAGGGCTTCAAAATTGACTTGCAATGTTTTGCGATGTCAATGGTTTTGGTATTCTCAAAGTCTATTTGTCGGCATGTTTCTAAATGGCGTTAAGAAAGTGCCGAGAAAGGGTCAAAATGTTGCACAGCAAGTTGGTGTTCGTAAATTCCGCTGGTTACTTGCCTGGGAGTTTGTCCTATGTATGTCCGGGACATTCGACCATGCTCTGAATTTTTATCGTTTTTACAGATTTTTATTTGATGTCTATTAAATATGTCGAGTTGCAAACAAAAACAACACTCTAGAATTAGATTATTTCCTGGGCGAACAATTATTAACGACCTCTATTAATAACTGTTAGCTAAGTCGAAGTGAAATCGGTCATTACTCTTTCGTTTTTTATTTCCTTTCGACGGCGTCTCTAATTATCCGCCGCCTGTTTATATTTCTTTTTTTGCTTGGCATTTTACAAATGGGAGCTGAACGCTCTCCAGGAATTTTCCATTTTCTCTTCCAACGTCTCCAAATCAACATTCCGAGAACTAATTGAGATTGAGTCGTGGAAGGAAATTCATTGGTATTCGTGTTTTTCAGGTTGTCTATTAGCATGGAGCGGATATGACGACTTCTGAGCAAAGGAAATACACTCCCCAAGAAACTATCCAGGTTAGTGGTTCATTACTTCACTAGTTGATTGAAAAATATTGCGATTCATATAGAAAGCCCATGTTTCTTCGGAATGAGCTGCATAACACAACAGAACAGAAATCAATAGTATTGCCGAAAGTTTTTCAGAGAAATTTTATCAAAGCATACATTTTAACCGAATAACTGTTGACGATGTCGAAAAGGCGTTCCAAAAATTAAAACCCAAAAGGTCGTCGGGTCCTGATGACGTTCCCTGTTATATCTTCAAAACATGCAAGGATTCCTTAATATATCCGCTACTCATAATATTTAATAAATCTCTGAGAACCGGGATATTTCCAGATAAATTCAAGCAAACAAAAATAACACCGATTTTCAAAATAGGGGATAAAAATAGCATCATTAATTATCGCCCTATTGCCTTGCTCAATTGCGCAGCAAAATTATTCGAGTTCATTTTGCATGAAAAATTGTATGCCAGTTTCAAATACATCATATCACCAAATCAGCACGGCTTCTGCAAAAAAAATCGGTGGAAACCAATCTGTTAACATTCACTAACGAACTTACAGAATATTTGGAATGAAATCAACAGGTGGACTGTATTTTCACCCATTTTGCAAAAGCCTTTGACAAGGTGAATCACGATATACTATGAGCCAGACTTAAATATTATGGACTGAGCAATTATTTAATTTCGTTTTTCACATCGTACCTTCAACTGGGACCTCAGTCGGGTGTGCCACAGGGTCCGAATTTGGGACCACTTTTTTTCCTCATCTTTATTAATGATGTACCCCTAGAAGTATCTGCTGTCTGCTTTATGAGGACGACTTTTAAATTTACCAAAAAATTTCGTACATAAATGACTATTTTGAACTGCAGAATGACCTAGACCAAATTTCCGCATGGTCCATAAAGAACAATCTACTATTGAATCTGTTAAAATGCAAGGTTGTTTCTTTTAGCAAAAGAATAAAAATTCTCATAATTTCATATACACTATGCAGAGTTCTACGTTAGAACGAGTTTTGGAAATTACTGATCTTGGTATTCTCTTTCAAAGTGATCTCAAATTTGATCGACACATTTTCAATATAACAATAATTCAATAGCGGACTAAGTGATACAGTCGTTCACCTTTTTATGTTCGTTAAAATAACTTGGTTGATCGCGGCCATCACACCGTAATCTAGAATAAATTATGAGCTACTGATTTTTTTTTATGGTTATCCTTATTCACAAAAATAGATTATATATTTTTACCCGTAATCTAAAATAAATTCTGAGCTACTGTTTTTTTTTTCATTGAAGCCAGAGTTTAAAAAACATCTTTACAAAATTCACCACCATTTTTATCCAAAAGAGACCGCCACCAAAAAATCTGGTAAAAATATATCGACTCTTTCAAAAGTTATTGAATAAAATTTTTTTTTTTCGAAAACTTTTAGGGCATATCTTTATGTCATAAAATCTCGTTATTTTTTAACAAAGAATATGGTGTTCGTTTTTTACCATACTTCACGTTACACCCTGTATATCTTTTCAACCAAGTATGTGTCTTTTGAAGTGTATTTCGATTGTGACTACCACAGAGCAGAATTCAATGGACAATTTGAGAATTTTTTTTTTGAGGCGATATATCGATGTTATGCTTATACGTCGGCCAACACACGCGCCAGCAGAAAGGCATAAACCCGAACAGGGTGTTTCTTGGCGAGTCTTGAAGAAGACGGCTAAAGGCGAAAGTAGTTGCCACGCAGTCTGCATGATACGCGTCTCGGATTGTAGTCCAATCACTTTGGAAAATAACAATAACCCCAAGACACTAACAGAAATCAGCGTTTCGGACTCTTTTCATTGATTTTGTCAGGAACATATGATTATAGACTAGTTTGACCATTTTGAATCGATTAGCGTTCTCGAGATATATGAGTACCTCTTTCGGGAAATATGGAAAACTCTGAAGAAAACAAGTTTCGGAAAAAACGTATTTCTATTATTCGAATCAGCTTCCTTTCTATCGAAATAAACCATACGGAAGTATTTTGTCTGCGAATATTCTTTTATCCAGAGCAAATTTTTTAAAAAGTAAACTCTTTAAGGTTTATCCAAGCTTTCGGAAATTATTTCCATCATCAAGGAGACTACAATATATGAAAAAAACCGATAGTAAATAGTTTCAATGATGTTAAACATATTCATCTAACATAGTGATACAAAAGAAAAAAACGTAGATCAAAGAATAAAACGAAGTTCAAAGATACTACAACCACATTAGCGTTGTTTAAAATTATATAAATATAATTGTGTACTCTATGTGGTGTGACAAGTGAAACTGACAGGTTAGGAATGAATCTCGCGATTATATTTAAGCCAACGACACCTGACGGGTGGTCACTTGGAAATAGTTACAGTGGTGCCAACTGTTAGATTAGTACCAACTGTTGTTACCAGGTGGCGGTAATGTTAAAAAGAACTATTCTTTTATATTACATTGTTGTCAATTTTGATTGATATCTAAAGACAATAAATAAAGGATCTCACTCATATGGTTGATATATGTGTTTTTTTAATTATATTTATACAATTGTTTTCTTGAGACATGAAAGCCATTTCTAAAAATGTTCTCTTAGATGTATGTGACGCAAGGATTTTCACTGAATCGTAATTCATCTGGTGGTCAAATTTATTCACATGTTCTGCCAGAGCACATCTTTCAGGATGCAATCTGCAGTCATTTTTATGAGAAATTATTCTGTTCGATAATGATCTTTGCGTTTGACCAATATATTGTTTATTACAACCATGACAAGGAATACTATGAAATACATCTAACATTGAAAGTAATGGAGTTTTATCTTCAACTTTAGAATAAATTGATCTGATTGTTAGAACTGTTTTATAAAAATAATAGTTCTTTTTAAGATTACCGCCACCTGGTAACATCAGTTGGTACTAATCTAAGAGTTGGCACCACTGTAACTATTTCCAAGTGACACTCGTCAGGTGTCGTTGGCTTAAATATAATTGCGAGATTCATTCCTAACCTGTCAGTTTCACTTGTCCTACCACATAGAGTACATATTTATATTTATATAATTTTTAACAACGCTAATGTGGTTGTAGAAACTCTGAACTTCGTTTTATTCCTTGATCTACGTTTTTTTCTTTTGTATCACTATGTTAGATGAATATGTTTAACGTAATCGAAACCAACCTCAACAAAGTTGTCAGTTGCATAATGTTTCGAACTTGAATATGTATTACTATTGGTTTTTTTCATCTATTGTAGTTTCCCTGATAATGGAAATAAACATTTCCGAAAGCTTGGGTAAACCTTAAAGAGTTTACTTTTTCATTGCTGCTTACCCCAATATCCCTAGTTTTGTACCTAACTAGTCAGCAAATACTTCCCACACACACACACACACACACACACACACATATATATATATATATATATATGTATATATATATGTATATATATATATATATGTATATATATATATATATATATACCGGCATGGATAAAAATGTGAAATGCACAAAATTATAGATGCGACATCTATAATTTGTGGAGAGAAAACTCAACATAGTGCACTATTCGTGATTTATGAATAGAATATAATCAAAGTCAGCATGAACATGTTTTTGGGGTCGGATATTATTATTCTTTGTAAAAACTACAGATGACAGCATCTAAAAAATTTGGCACCTTTCGATAAGAGATGATGAGTTCTAGATGTTGCCGAATTTAGGGCTCCGTAAAGCCATATATATATATATAATATATATATATATATAATAATAATAATAACATAGTCTTTATTTCATGGAATATTTCATATTTTTATACATAGTCAAAATACAAAAACCAAAAATGAAATAGGCGTCAAAAACAAGATCACATTTAACCATGTGAGTAGGATTAGAGCTATGTGAATGTATGTAGGAAATATTCGTCAATATATATATATATATATATATATATATATATATATATATATATATGGTTTTTATTGGGTTTTAGATACCGACTTCGACATGTTTCAATTAATTATTTTCTTTATCAATTATTTCTTTACATTCTACACTTTTACTACTGAAAACGGGAGTTATGGCTAAAAACGTACCTTAAGTGGCAATATATAGGGGAATGATTTGTATAAAATGAAGTGGAATACAAATCAGTCTCCTATTTTCGGATTGCCACCAATATTTTTAATGTTGTGCTGGTTGTTGTTTGTTTTCATTTTAAATATCTTGAATATTCTGGTATTTTTCCCACAAATATCTACTATTTCAGTATTTCAGCGTCTACATTTGTGTTTTGGTTCATTTATCGCTGTTCGAATAAGTTCCACATGAGAAAAAGACACAATCGACTGGCCTAATGTGCCATCGAGAATCCCGAGCACGTGCTACTGTGACATGCGCCCAAAATCCCGCTTTTAATGGCAAATCCATACTGCACGTTGAAGGATATACGCCACAGGAATGCACTGCCGAATTTAATAAAGTAATTTTGTCCTTTCGGAATAATATACTGGCCATGTTGAACTTCCTGGAGTGGGTTTTGCTGAGAATGCCGAGAGCTATCATTTTATAACTGTACTTTGGGTTAACCCCGAATGCCACGCTGGGATGGATAACACAAGGCACAAGCACATTGACCGAACAGAATATCAATAATAATAATTTAATGAATCCTGTGTGATCAAATACATGAGATACGTCAAAATACACACATACAGGGTGTTTCATAATTGAATGCTGATCTTAAAGGACGATAATTCTTGGATGATTTTAAGAAAAATTCTTCATATGAACATAGGTCCGCAACCGCTTTATTTCTGAGATACAGGATGTTGAAATTTAACAAAAAAAAACAGTTCTTCCCCAATACCTCTGAAACCGCTTTGGCTTTTTTCAATTTTGGTACATGCAAAGTACGCATAAAAATACATTTTTCCATGATAAAGAATTCCTTAATTTCCATCAGTGGTGTCCCTGTTAATATGCCCTGTCATATTTTTGATCAAAATAATGATACGTCTTTTTCCAAATGAATATTATGTTTGTGATTGTCCTCTATCTTCTCATAAAAATGGTATCCTGTCTTTTTTTCGTCCAACGGACTGTTTTCGATTTAGAAAATAAAATACATTCATTTGCTTGTCCCTATTCGATTTTTTGTCTTAGTCTTAATTTCACAATTGTGGTAACCAAAGGATCTAGGCAAGATTTTTATAATTTTATAGTAAGTATTATTAACCGACGAAACCAAAAAGGAGGAGGTTCTCTAGTCGACGCGTATATTTAATTTTTTTTATATTTTTTTTAAGTATGATCTCGCATAACTTTTTTGCTGAGATGTCCGATTCGGATAAATCTTTTTTCAGTGGATAGGGTGTACTTCAAAGTTGGTCCCATTTGAATTTAAAAGATGAAATCCACCCCTAAGGGTAGCAAAATGAAGGATATTGATCACTCACCCTCTGAATTCTGGTCCGTTAACCGATTCTATTAGGCATAACTTTGTACTGGGTTCTTCGATTTGGAGGATTCTTTTTTTAATAGATAGGGTATACCTTATATTTGGATTTCGAAAGGAATTAGCCACCCTTACGGGTAGAAAAATAGGGGATAATTGATATTTCACTTGTGAACATTGGCACACACGTACGTAGTTGACAATGACAGATCGCTACTGACATTATTTTTGTTCCACATCCGTCAAAATCATTATATTCTATGTGAGGATGGAATGATATACAAAGTAAAGAAATAAACTAACCAGAACAACAAAAATAATTTATATTACAACAAATAGTAAGAGTAGATAATCATATTATTTAACTGGTAATCAATCAATCAATTTATTCATCATAAAATATACATATAAATTCAATCACAAGGACCAAAGACAGATGCATGTTTATGACAAGTCACAAATAAACATCAAAACAAAATAAATTAAACATCAAAAAAAAAAAAATACATACCATTAGATTAAAATATATGATAAAAATTGAGAAATTCATCTTTGCAGAAACATACTTTTCTGACAATATATCATAAAAAGGTAGAAGACGTGAATGCACAAGAGACAACAAGAGAGACAGTCGTATATATAAGTATGCTATATTGAATACAAATCAAATCAATTGCATATATCGCGAACATAACACAAATTATACTAAGTACTCATCTATAGTGTAGCAGGCCTTCTGAACTAGCTGCTGTTTCAGTCTTGTTTTGAAAATATTTAAATTGAGGGAGCTTTTAATATGCTCATCAAGAGAGTTGTATAATTTACAGCCAGTAAAAAAAAAACTTTTTTGGTACAGCGTAGTCCGATGATTCTCAGGTTGTAGTTGGCCTTTGAAACGTGTATTATGGTTATGCTTCTCAACAGTATTCAAAAACTTGTTTTTATTTTTATAGACGTATGTACAAACTTCCAGTATATATAAGCTCACAATAGTTGAAGTAAGGTGGGTAAGTAAGTATTTTGGAAGTAATAAAAAAACAAGTAGGTAGTAATTAGTAGATTTTAGCCACAAAAAATTGAAAAATAAAAACTTTTTAACAAAAAATTAAACCGACGAAATACGGAACTGAAAAGTAAAAAATAAAATAAACCTTCTTAGTCTCAGTAACTAAGCTCCTAAACTAATGTAAGTAACTAATTTTGAGTCGGCGCCAAACGAACAATCAATGAAGATCATTAAATTACCTCAAAACAATTATCATAATGTCACCGCGCAACTCGATGCCATCATTTTACGCCTTACCTAATTCATTAGCTTGTTTGTTTGGCGTCGACTCAAAATTAGTTACTTACATTAGTTTTTCGAGCTTAGTTACTGAGACTAGGAAGGTTTATTTTATTTTTTACTTTTCAGTTCCGTATTTGATTTTTTGTTAAAAAGTTTTTTAGTTTTTGTAATGAGTACGCATAAAAATACATTTTTTATTTTAAAAATCATAACTATTATGAACAAAAAATACCAAAATCAAATTAACTGTTCAAAATGTCCGCCTCCTGCAAGTATGCACGCTTCAACCCTCCTTGTCATTGACTCGCGTACTCTTTGGAATATTCCTGGAGTATTCCTTATTGCTTCACAGGAAAAACTATCACGCGGTTTCGCAATTCTTCCTCAGTTATAATTGGTTGACTGTACACCAAAGTCTTAAGATGTCCCCAAAGAAAATAATCAAGACTGTTTAAGTCTGGGGATCTAGCTGGCCATGACTGTGTTCCCCACGACCTATCCAGCGATTATGAAAGTTTTGGTTTAAATATTCGCGTGCCAGAGCACTAAAATGAGTAGGTGCACCATCGTGCATAAACCACATGCGATTTCGCATTAAAATAGCAACATCTTCCAACAGAATTAGCAAATTCTTCAAGAAATCGGCGATAATTATGCCCATTCAATCTGCATCGTATAGAAAAAGGTCCAATTAGGTAATCTCCAATAATTCCAGCCCAGACATTTAATGAGAACTGCTCCTGGTGATGAGATTCCACGATTGCATGCAGATTTTTCCTCGGCCCAAAAATGATTATTATGAAAATTTCTGATCCTGTTTTTAGTAAAACTAGCTTCGTCCGTGAATAAAGTTTCCCAATCAAATAAAGGATTTTCGCTAACTTTTTGGAGAAACCATTGGCAGAAATTCACTCATAATGGAAAGTCTCGAGGAAGTAGAGCCTGAACCCGTTGAATGTGATAGGGATATAATCAATTATCATGAGGAATCCTCCATACTAGAGTATGGGCAATATTCAAATTATTGTCAACTTGCCTCGTACTTATTTCAGGATTTTCGTCAACTGAATTTAAAACAGCTACCTCAATTGCTGGAGTTATTACAGTCCGATGTGCTCCTTTCAAGTGATGATTTGGCTCAAAACTTCATGTTTCACATAACCTTCTGTGTGTGCTTGAAATCGTTTGAGCATCAGGACCATTCGATTTGGGAAGCGCTCTTGATACAGTCGGCTGGCTTCATATGCGTTCCCGTCAGCAAGCCCATACAAGTAATGCGTGTCTGCTAATTCGGTATTTGTAAAATTTACCATGTTTTTTTTTCATAAACAAGTTTTTATAACGTAAATAATATCACGTATCTAGCTGAAAAAGTGTCAAAATTGTTCATGCTGAAAACAACGAAATGTGTTCTTAGCATACTAGATGCTTCTAGCCCACAAGATAATCCTATTACTCTTCAACAGCTGATTTCGCATAGGAACAAGCAAATGAATGCATTTTATTTTCTAACTCAAAAACCGTTCGCCGGACGAAAAAAGGCAAGTGACCATTTTTTTGAGAAGATAGAGAAAAACTACAAAAAAAAAACATTTATTTGGAAAAATACAGTGGCCTATCATTATTTTGATAAAAAATATGGCAGGGCATGTTAACTGATAAAAATTAAGAAATCCTTCAGTATAAGAAGAATTTTTCTTAAATTCACCCAAGGCTCATCGCCCTTTAGGATCAGAATTCAATTATGAAACACCCTGTATATAAATTCACAATACAGTTTAGATCGACAGAAATATAAGAATACGAAATTCAAAGACATGTTAAAAATGTTATTTCAAGTCTAGAAATTTCGAGATGCTGTGGAAATTATGTTCTTGCATATATCTGTAAATGTAAGCCCTGGGTATGATGGACTATTTTTGAAAAATTATGAGTTATGGTTAGGAATTCTGAAGAGGTCTCCATTTCTAGTGGAATAATTATGATGCTGAGATACTGTGTTGTATAATACTGCTACTAGTATACTACATCTAACAGATTCATTATTATTCATTACCGATAAGGCTAAGCAGTCGACCGACCACAAGCAGGGACTAACTCGATATATATTCCTTTTCTAGCTTATCGACAACATTTTGGATTGAAGCAGTGTCTTGTATTAGACTAGAGGAATCGGCGCATGAGTACCGAAAACTATTCCACCTCAATTTTTTTATACGATCCTCTTTAAATTGCCCTACTGATGACATAAATGCATGTTGCCATGGGGCAACCTCGTGCCATATTGTTTAAACCGAAATTGTTTAAACAATTGCAAGGAATTGTTATTTTGTAACCGGACAATTTTTTGTTATATTTATTATCGAAATACAAATAAAAAAGGTCCCATGACTTTTTACGATAAAGTGATTATTTTTAAAGATATGAATTTTTAAAGGTTCGAAAAATCTCAAATTTGGGTGCTTTTGACCCATGAAAAATATAAAAAAAAAAAGAATAAAATATAAAACATATTTGGTTTTTTATTCCTTATACAATAGTTAATAATATCCTTAATTGAGATTTGAAAAAATTTAATTGTTTATACCTGTTTTTTAATTGTTTATTACGCGCGCTCACATGTATGCGTCCCTTACCTTTAAGTATCGCCGTCTCTCTCTGACTCATACGCTGCATCGGCCTCTCTGTGTCATGAATCATTATTCAATACAATATGAGTACTTTCTGTTCTAATAACAAATAAGTAAGTAATATAAACCGATAAAAAATTTGTTTTAATTACATGT
Organism: Gonioctena quinquepunctata; assembly: GCA_018342105.1. Classification (NCBI taxonomy): domain Eukaryota; kingdom Metazoa; phylum Arthropoda; class Insecta; order Coleoptera; family Chrysomelidae; genus Gonioctena; species Gonioctena quinquepunctata. Next base: position 161,073 of record JAFIRS010000711.1, on the reverse strand, counting down.
TCCGCTTCAAGCTTTAATAACTTTTGTAAAATTGATTTCTGGAAACAACTTATCGAAAACAAATTGTAGTTAATTTAATTATTAATAACATTGCTTTCTTTAACAATTTTGATAAAGTTAATAGTTTTCAAGATAAATGGTAAATAATGATTCAGGACACAGAGAGGCCGATGCAGCGTATGAGTATGAGAGAGACGGCGATACTTAAAGGTAAGGGACGCATACTTGTAGCGCGCGTAATAAACAATTAAAAAACAGGTATAAACAATGAAATTTTTTCAAATCTCAATTAAGGATATTATTAACTATTGTATAAAGAATAAAAAACAAAATATGTTTTATATTTTATTCTTTTTTTTTATATATTTTTCATGGGTCAAAAGTACCTAAATTTGAGATTTTTCGAACTTTTAAAAACTCATATTTCCAAAAATATTAACTTTATCGCGAAAAGTCATGGGACCTTTTTTATTTGTATTTCAATAAAAAACATAAAAAAAATTGTCCGGTTGGAAAATAACAATTCGTTGCAATTGTTTAAACAATTTCGGTTTAAACAATATGGCACGGGGTTGCCCCATGGCAACATGCATTTATATCATCAGCAGGGCAATTTGAAGAGGATCGTATACAAAAATTGAGGTGGAATAGTTTTCGGTACTCATGCGCCGATCCCTCCTAGTCTATATATCCTACACTTCGATATTCCAAGACTCGAATCTCTTCAAATTAACTCTTTTTACCTTCTACAACGACACATGAATATAAAATTACATGGGCATGTGTCTAGGATTTGCTCTGAATATGACAAAGTGAATGAATCAATTGATATTTTTTTTTGCATATAAAAAATTGAAAACAGTTCGACAGGTTTCACATTTTTCATTCTATTTCACCTATTTTCCTAAAATCAATACAAGCTCAACACTTGAACGTATCTTAAAATAAAAATGATAAAAAAATTGTTTAACACAAGCTTCTATACAAGTGCACTAAAAAGGAAAAAATAATTTCTTTAATTGTGTGACTTTTTTATAGTCGCGGCAAACTTTTGAATCTGCTAGTCACAGAATAACCAGGTCAAACAATTGAATAAATTATTTTTTCCTTTTTAATCTCTGATCCCAAAAAAACCCACATACCAATTTCGAATGGAATCGGGCTATAATAACAAAACACGTCGCCTTCTTGGACCACCATCTTGAGTTCATGAATTTTTACAAAAACTCATGATGTCCGAGCCAAAAAACCCCCACACAGCAATTTTGAATGAAATCGGGCTATAATTACACGTCGCCATCTTGGAGCCTCCATTTTGTTCGTTCCTTAGCAAAAATTACATAATGCATTGTCACCGGAATTATGAACACCTGCCAAATTTCAGTGGGTCAAAAATCACTTGCAAGATTTGAACTATTTATACACACATACAAATGCGAAGTTAAATGAAAGCTTGTAAAAAGCTCTTCTCCCTTTTTCTTGTCCACGTTCGATGAAGGAATTTCTAGATAGAAATAGTCATTCCTACTATTTCACGCGGAAATGGACTCCACTGCGGATTCTGGATAATAGCTAGATTGCGTAAAAATAAAAGCACCGAACATCTAAGTGTCCTTAGATTAAATATACTTCTTCTCGGCTTGAAATCGTGGAATCGATCCCCGCGAAATTGCGACCCATTTCAGGCTCCAGTGGTGGGAATTGAATTCGAATATTTGCTTTGTAGTAGGAAAATAGTGCCCGTAGCCAGAAACGGTGCATGTAATTAAAACGTGAAACACGACCGGCAGTATAGGTACAGTTTACTTCGATTAACAATTCGGTGTACCTTTTGCACCAGTGGTAAGCGATATGGCATTAAATGAAGCATCGAAAGAGAGAACCGCAACGTAAATAACTGGAAAGTTAGAAAATCAGAATAACGTGTAACAAGGAGTAATAGTATATTTCATAACGGATAGTGTTTTATTAGAGAGATTTTAAGCCCCTTGAAAAATTTCCTTATTAATGCGTTGTTGTGGTTATTTCTTCTAACCATAACAATAACCACGACGATGAAACTAAGAGATTTTAAACCCCAAATTTAAACTTCATAATTTGACAGGTGACCCTTATTTTGTTTTGGTTTTTCTAACCTCATAATTTCTGGTGTTAAGTTTGAAAAAATATATGTATTCATTTTGAATGGAGGATTTGGAAAATGTGATAAAAAGAAGAGACCGTAATGCAGATTTGATAAGACAGATTATACTGAGAGATATTTTTCATATGCCTGAGATTTCTCTTACCATAGGTAGATATTTATAAAGAAGGAATTCTACTCTAATTTTCTATTCCCAGACAAAATATTCTGGAAGTATAACCAAAATATATTTTCGCAGGCCAGTCCTAAATGTCAAGTTTCTAAACACTTTAAACATCATTTTTACACGTTGTCAGATACTCAATTCAAATTTTATAATCACGAGATTGCAAAAAAATCAAACTTGGTATTTGAACAATATTACGGCGATATCATAAAAAATATAACAAATTCTCCATAGGTTTAGGAAACAGATACTTTTTAAATAGTTTAATATTAAATATTTCAATCAGCACGTACATCACCTATTTCAAAATGATCTAATGCCCGAAAAGCTGGAATGTGTGGCAACGGTGTCCTGTTACACATAACGATAAACATAACCACAGTACACCTTTATTTTTCCGTAAGTAACGGAATCGGTTATCGTTAATAACGTTAAAGGATCGGCAAAGTTCCTTTGCGCATGATCACAATAACGATAACGGAAAAAAGGTGAAAAATTAAGGGGCTTAAAATCTCTCTAATGTCGAGAGATATGATGGTTGACAGAGGGGCGAAGCGTCGAGGTCAACTGAATCTCGAGATAATTATTAAAACTTTCAAAATAAAAGCTCTCCATGTGTGTGAAATTTTGTAATATTTTACAGCTGTAGCAATCGAATATTAATTGCCGACTACTATTCTTAGCTTTCGTATCTCCCGTATCTTCTTCTTTTATTGTCCGAAAATTTTTTGAAGTTTTAGAATTGTTCATTTTAACTGTTTAAAACGTCAGCAACTAATACAACTTTGAGGCTTATGACTTCAAAGCCGTTTTAAGAATTATTAAGTCGCAAATATGAATTTTTCCAGTTAACTTGAATTTTTCGAATGGAAAGGTTGTGGCTCGTCGGCTTTTTGTGAAAGATCATCATTTTCTTACGAATAATTTGATACCACACAGTTTTACTTTATTTTCACTATTTTTATGAATAGTTGCAAGAAGCGATCATACCCAATAACAAATAATACGTATTCGGTATACTTAAATATGTTTATTCACCCAGAATGATTTACAAAATATATAATATGAGCCAATCACTACATGAATAAACAAAGATAATCACTGAAGTTGTGGTAATCACAGCTTGTGCATGATAGGAAAACTTAATTCTAATATGGTTTTACAATATAATAAAATGATGAACAACACAACATTTTAAAATACAACATATGAGTATATAATATTACGATATAAAATAAAAAATAGAAAATATATTTTTTTACGAATTTTACGAATATAACAGATTACGGTAACAAAGACATGGTAACAGATTATGGTAAAGGTAGCATGGTTAGTGAAACTTGCAAACAAACATGTAGAGTAAACCCATTAGAACCTTATGCACTAAGTCCTGTTATTCTAGTTATCCGTGACAAACAATTGAAGCTGTTGCTAGGACTACCTAAACAAATAGGCTAATGAATATGCTGTCACTTTTAAACATTTATTTTAAACAAAATTTTGTAATTTACGGAGAAACAAAAAAGAATGCAACTGATACAGCTCGAATTTATGCTCAGATATTCCCTAATCGTCGCCATCCCACTCGGCATTATTTTCCAAAACTGGAAATGAAAATGCGAAAAGAACCAGAAGAAAATGCCAATAACTTCATCCACAGTGAAGAAAAAGAAGTAGACGTGTCGGCCTATGTTGAAGTGAATTGTACGGCGTCAATTCGCCAAATTGTTTCTGAGTGTGATATAAAATTATTCGTCCGTTTGGAGAATTCTTCACAAATATAATTATCGATCATTCAAGTACCAACTACACCAACATCTTTACGATAACGACCACAACCGAAGATTAACTTATTGCAACTGGTTTTTGACTAAATACAGAGAAGATGTACGTTTTCCATTTCAAATTATTTATTCAGATGAAACTCGATTCACTGACTTGGGTCTGTTCAATCGGAATAATAAAAGGTACTGGTCTCAAACACATTTACATCTGATGCAAGAAGGATATTCTCAAGAGCAATTTGGTTTCAATTGCTCGATGGGTATTATCGGAGGAAAACTTTTGGGGCCAATAATTTTTGACGGACAACTTACTGCGGAAATATATCTACAGTTCCTTAGAAATCTAATCAATGATTTCATTGAAGATTTGCCACTAGCTAAGCAAGTTGATATCTATTTTCAACAAGATGGAGCGTCACCTCACAATTCTCAAGTCGTAAGAGAACATCTGAATAACACCTTCCCAGAAAAGTGGATTGGCACTTATGGATCTATTCAGTGGCCTGCGAGATACATTCTTAAGTTGTCATATTTTTTCATAATGTATGATTTCTTTTTCATATTCTAGATCACCAGATCTTACCTCGCTAGATTTTTTTTTCTCTGGGGAACCATTAAAAATCAGGTGTATAACACAGCATCAGCTACTCGTGAAGAACTGGAGTATAAAGTAAGGGTGGCATTCCAGAACATCACTGCGGAACAGCTAATCAATGTGGTGCGCGCAACAATTGAAAAAGTTGAACTTTGCCGTGATCAAGGAGGAAGACATTTTGATAATTTAGAACCTTAATGGACTAATTGGCGACTTTCAAATAATTCTTAAAACGACTGTGAAGTCATAAGCCTCAAAGTCGTATTTTTTCCATGTTACTTGATCGAGAATGAAGCGATTTACACGATCCATGGCATTATAGATCGAAAAAAAAAAATTTGATTAAAAATGACTTTATTTGTCAAATATCGACAAGTGAAGTGTTGTTGGATTTATAATGTCATTCTCGATCGAAATAAGTAAAAATATATAGTGTAGAAAAACTCAAAGTCATCTCCACACTTTAATATCGCAATCGATCAGTTATGTGATGGTGGGTCGGTAAAAACCATCGATTAGTACATGTTCCGTGATTTTTTTCATCACTCAATGCTCATTACGATCATTGTTCCACATGTCGTTTGTTCCTTTTATATTGGGTAATGGCTTCAGCCTCCCTAGAGTTAAAGAAAAAGTGAAATAATATTGTTGATTGTTTTGAAAATTGAATTCGTGATATATAATTTAATGTTTTTACCCATCATCTTTTCTCCTCCATAATTTTACATTCAGCTGATGATGAACCTATAGAGGTTCGGAACATGTACTAATCGATGGTTTTTTACCGACCCACCATCACATAACTAATCGATTGCGATATTAAAGTGTGGAGATGACTTTGACGTAAAATTATACCACTCCACTTTGAGATACAATGGACTTCTACCACAGGTTGAAAATATATAGGATGTCCTATTTAAAAATCGAAAGTTGGGGTCATTTCCGGTCGAACCGGAAGTACGGCAAAGCAAGTAAATATGTCAAAAAATTTAAATTGAACTATAATACACAACCCCCAAATTTCGTTTTTCTATCTTCAAAAATAATAAATAATAGTTTGAAAAAACTAAAAAACACGCTTTTATAGAAAACCAGACTAAAAAAATAGAAAATAAGAAAAAAAAATTATTAAAAAAAAAACGTGGGGTGCATGGTATCGCCTCGGCCAACAATTACCTGTGATCTGAGACAATTCTCACTTTACTGCCCCAGGTGTGTAATATACTATATAAATATTGATACCATGCGCTCCAAGCTTTTTTTAAATATTTTTTTTTCTTATTTTCTATTTTTTTGGCTGGTTTTCTATAAAAGCGTGTTTTTTAGTTTTTTAAACTATTATTTATTTCCTACTTTTTAGTGTGGTTTATTTATAAAAGCGTTTTTTTTGTTTTTTTAAACTATTATTTTTATTATTTTTTGCAAATTGAAAAACCCCCACATACCAATTTTGAATAGAATCAGACCATAATCACAAAACTCGGCCGCCAGTTTGAAGCCGCCATCTTGAATTTTCCAATTTTTACAAAAAAATCATAATATTCGACCCCAAAAACCCCCACATACCAATTTTGAATAGAATCAGACCATAATCACAAAACTCGGCCGCCAGTTTGAAGCCGCCATCTTGAATTTTCCAATTTTTACAAAAGAATCATAATATTCGACCCCAAAAACCCCCACATACCAATTTTGAATAGAATCAAACCATAATCACAAAACTCGGCCGCCATTTTAAAGCCGCCATCTTGAATTTTCCAATTTTTACAAAAGAATCATAATATTCGACCCCAAAAACCCCCACATACCAATTTTGAATAGAATCAGACCATAATCACAAAACTTGGCCGCCATTTTAAAGCCGCCATTTGAATTTTCCAATTTTTACAAAAGAATCATAATATTCGACCCCAAAAACCCCCACATACCGATTTTGAATAGAATTAGACTATAATCACAAAACTCGGCCGCCATTTTAAAGCCGTCATCTTGAATTTTTCAATTTTCACAGAAGAATCATAATATTCGACCCCAAAAACCCCCACATACCAATTTTGAATAGAATCAAACCATAATCACAAAACTTGGCCGCCATTTTAAAGCCGCCATTTCGAATTTTCCAATTTTTACAAAAGAATCATAATATTCGACCCCAAAAACCCCCACATACCGATTTTGAATAGAATTAGACTATAATCACAAAACTCGGCCGCCATTTTAAAGCCGCCATCTTGAATTTTTCAATAAGAATCATAATATTCGACCCCAAAAACCCCCACATACCGATTTTGAATAGAATTAGACTATAATCACAAAACTCGGCCGCCATTTTAAAGCCGTCATCTTGAATTTTTCAATTTTCACAGAAGAATCATAATATTCGACCCCAAAAACCCCCACATACCGATTTTGAATGGAATCAGACCATAATCACAAAACTTGGCACCATCTTGATTTTCCATTTTTACAAAATCATATATCGACCCCAAAACCCCACATACCAATTTTGAATAGAATCAGACCATAATCACAAACTGCGCCATTTTAAAGCCGCCATTCCAATTTCCAATTTTACAAAGAATCATAATATCGACCCCAAAACCCCCACATACCAAGTTTGAATAGAATCAGACATAATCACAAACTGGCCGCCATTAAAGACGCATCTTGAATTTTCCAATTTTAAAGAATCATAATATTCGACCCCAAACCCACATACAATTTTAATAGAATCAAACCATAATCACAAAACTCGGCCGCCATTTTAAAGCCGCCATTTGAATTTTCCAATTTTAAAAAGAATCATAATATTCGACCCAAAACCCCACATACCATTTTGAATAGAATCAGACCATAATCACAAAACTCGGCCGCCATCTTCAATTTTCAATTTTACAAAGAATATAATATTCGACCCCAAAACCCCAAATACCAATTTTGAATAGAATCAGACCATAATCACAAATGGCCGCCATTTAAAGCCGCCATCTTGAATTTTCAATTTTACAAAGAATCATAATATTCGACCCCAAAACCCCAATACCAATTTGAATAGAATCAGACCATAATCAAAACTCGGCCGCCATTTTAAGCGCCATCTTGAATTTTCCAATTTTACAAAGAATCATAATATTCGACCAAAACAATCACAAAATGGGCTTTAACCATTGAATTTTCATTTTCAAAAAATCATATTCGACCCAAACCCCATACCAATTTGATAGAACGACCATAATCAAAACTGGCCAAACCACTTGAATTTCATTCGTCTATTGACCCAAAACCCATCAATTTTGAATAGAATCAGACCATAATCACAAAACTCGGCCGCCTTAACCCAATTTCTTCAAAATCATAATATTCGACCAACCAATACCAATTTTGAATGAATCAACCATAATCACAAAACTGGGCCATTCCCATCTTGAATTTTCAATTTTACAAAAATATAATATTCGACCCCAAAACCCCACATACCATTTTGAATGAATAACATAATCCAAAACTGGCCCATCTAATTTTCCATTTACAAAAATCATAATATTCGACCCAAACCCACATACCAATTTTGAATAGAATCAACCATAATCACAACTCGCCATTTTAAAGCCGCCATTCAATTTTCCATTTACAAAGAATCATAATATTCGACCCAAACCCCACATACCATTTGAATAGAATAGACATAATCAAAACTCGGCCGCCATTAAAGCGCATTTGAATTTTCAATTTACAAAGAATCATAAATTCGACCAAACCCCCATACAATTTTGAATAGAATCAAACCATAATCACAAAACTGGCCGCCATTTTAAAGCCGCCATTTGATTTTCCAATTTTAAAAGAATCATAATATTCGACCCCAAAACCCCACATACCGATTTTGAATAGAATAGACCATAATCACAAACTCGGCCGCCATCTTAATTTTCAATTTTACAAAGAATCATAATATTCGACCCAAAACCCAATACCATTTGAATAGAATCAGACCATCATCACAAAACTCGGCCGCCATTTTAAAGCCGCCATCTTGAATTTTTCAGTTTTCACATGGAAATCATAATATTCGACCCCCAAAACCCCCACATAGCAATTTTGAATAGAATCAAACCATAATCACAAAACTCGGCCGCCATTTTAAAGCCGCCATTTCGAATTTTCCAATTTTTATAAAAGAATCATAATATTCGACCCCAAAAACCCCCACATACCGATTTTGAATAGAATCAGACCATAATCACAAAACTCGGCCGCCATCTTGAATTTTTCAATTTCTACAAAAACATTATAATATTCGACCTCAAAAACCCCCACATACCAATTTTGAATGGAATCAGACCATAATCACAAAGCTCGTCCACCATTTTGGAGCCGCCATCTCGAATTTTTCAATTTTGACAAAAGAATCATGATCTCCGACCACAAAAACCCTCGGATACCAATTTTGAAGCGAATCGGACCATTATCACAAAACTCGTCCGCCATATTGCCTTTTTTTTCTTCATACGAAAATTTCTTAATGCATTGTCACCGGAATTATGTACACCTGCCAAATTTCAAATAATTCGGACGTCTGGAAGTGGGTCAAAATCGCGCCCAAAGGAGTCGGTTACAAACAAACATACAAGTGAAGCTAATATAAAGCGTGTAAAAAAGTTATAAGGGTGAGCCACCTTGGAGAATCACCCGGTATAATCAGAGTTCGGGTGACCTTTCAATATATCTCAGATATATGAAGGGTCACCTGAACTCTGATATATATGGAGAAAATATTACTCTCTGTTGCCTTCCAGATATAATATCTACAGAGAGTAATATTTTCTCTCCACAAACGTTTTCGTCGCCATTCTAGAAAACCAACTCCAAGCAACAGCTGGCGGAAATACTTCCGACCCGCACAAAACGCCCAGCAGCTCGGCAAAGGTGTACCTCAGGGGCCTCTCGCTTGAATTATGAGCGTACTCGCGAGCCGGGATCCGTTTCGCTTTCAGCAAAAAGCTAAATTGTGTTTAGGCGGCATAACAGCCGAAATGGGGCAAGAGCTTTCTTGCAGAAATTACGCCAATTCCAGTTTATGCATCGACTTTGGGATGTTTCCTCCTCTTTGCATGGCCGCGCCTTCGGGTCTTCTAATCTCTTTCACAAGATTCCGAATTTGCATGCTAATTCCAGACTTTACCGGGGATGAGTATGTTTGGGAAAAGTTTGGAGATTGAGGTAGTTGTACCGTGAAATGTATGGATGTCGCGTGAAAATAGGCAGTTTATTAGCAAAATCAGGGGCTCGTCCAATATTGGGAATTCAAAATAGTCTACTCGACAAGTTGAAAATGGTCTAAAATAGAGATACTGCTCTCAAAATTATGTGTGATAGCTCATTGGATCCGGAATAACGCCTAGAAAAACGTGCCAAAAGCGTGTATTAGCACATTAAAAATTGCAAAAGTTATAAACAATTGAAGTTGAAAAAAAAATCGCATTTCGTTTTTTGCCAATATTTCTTGAACTATAAATATATAAGAAATTTCAAAAAAAGATTCGAAAAGAGGAGGAAAAATAAATAACTCCGAACTCCCGGAACTCTATCTCCATTATTTATAATTTTAATTTAACGCTGAAAATGGGTCTCCGAGCGACATTTTTTGGATGCGCGCGCGGCGTCAAAAGCGAGTACGACACATTGATTAATTTATTTAAGGTATTAATTTTTTTTTTTTAATTTGAAAAATTTATGGTGTATTCGAAACACTATAAATAATTTATTCCCGTTGGAAATTTTGTTAAAAAAAATTATTTTCTCTCAATCATCATTTTATCGTTTTTTTTATTAATACAGGATATAAATTTATTTCCAAAAAAAATTTTTCTCGCCATTTGTTGATAAATTTTTTATAAACAAATTGATTATTCCAATATTTTTGAGAAAATTTTTTTCACAACTTTATTATATTACAAATATTATGATTTTTGAAAAAAAAATATTTCCTTAATAACAATTTTTAATTGTTTAAATTTTTTTATATTTCTTATTTTTTTAATAATTAGTTGAGAATTTTTTTTTTTAAAAATCATAATTGACAGTCCTCTATGAAGTAACAAAAACATTTTTTATCAACAATTCCATTTTTAATCAAAAATTGATAAAAAAAAAATGTTTTTGTTACTTTATAGAGGACTGTCAATTATGATTTTTAGAAAAAAAAAATTTCTTAACTAATTATTTAAACAATAGAAATATAAAAAAAACGATTATAAACAATTAAAAATTGTTATTAAGGAAACATTTTTTTTTCAAAAATCATATTTGTAATAAAATAAAGTTGTGAAAAAACTTTTTTCAAAAATATTGAAATAATCAATTTGTTTATAAAAAAATTATCAACAATTGGAAAATTTAAAAAATTTTTTTTAAAAAATTTATTTTTTATTTTTTTAAGTAAAAAATATTATAAACAAAGTATGAATATTTTTTTAACTTTCATGGCGTGATCTTGTTGAGTATGTATATAAGAAAGGCTCTACGAAGCGAAAAATTTTTACGACAATTATTTAAACATTTTCTTCATTTACAATTAAGACGAAGTTCGAGAAAATTTTGTTAGTTAACAATCGTTTAACTTGTTGAAAAATCAACTTTAAGTAAAATTTCCAACGGGAATGAATTTTTATAGTTTTAAACCATAATTTTAAAAAAAAAAAAAATTTCTTAAATAAATTAATCAATGTGTCGTACTCGCTTTTGACGCCGCGCGCGCATCCAAAAAATGTCGCTCGGAGACCCATTTTCAGCGTTAAATTAAAATTATAAATAATGGAGATAGAGTTCCGGGAGTCTGGAGTTTTTTATTGGAAATTTCCTCCTCTTTTCGAATCTTTTTTTGAAATTTCTTAAATATTAATAGTTCAAGAAATATTGGCAAAAAACGAAATGCGATTTTTTATGTGCTAATACACACTTTTGGCACATTTTTCTAGGCGTTATTCCGGATCCAATGAGCTATCACACATAAGTTTAAGAGCAGTATCTCTATTTTAGACCATTTTCAACTTGTCGAGTAGACTAAAATTAGATGCCATCGCTAGAGTGGCGAAAATGCAAACCAGACATAAGTACATTGTTTGTCTGTTTTCTTAGAGGTTATACACTTGTTTTGAGTTTCTTGAAATATTTCCATTTTGTATTCGTTTCCAGTTTTTTTTGTAGTGTTATTCATTTCAAGACTCTAGTGAAGTGTTGTATTTAAATCTTAAGACAATATCATTTGCAAAAACTCACTTTGATGGAAAAGTATGTTTTAATTTGCTTGCAAAAAAATATTTTCCGTAGTTTCTGGACAGCTTAGTGAGGTCGTCTGGAGTTATTATTATGAACAAATTGCCGAGTGATGCTCGCATCAAACGTTTTTTTTAATTTCCCAACTCAACAACAAAATAACCGTATAGTCTTCTTTTGGTTGTGATCTACTTCTGCTGAACATCCAGAGTTTATCTCAAATTAAATTAGGCAACATTATCTCTGATTATATCAATGATTACTTGAATTTATTTGTTTGACAGAAACCTGGTGTTGTTCTGAAAGTGTAGAAAGCTTTGTATTCCCTGGATATATTATTTGTAATTATTATTGTAGAAATAGGTACAGGGGCGGGGGAGTAAGTATATGGCATAAAAAAGAATTGAACTTTAAACCGATTGATCTCAGGACGTACTGTATCGATAAATATATTGAAATCGCTGGACTCATCTGGGAAACCAAGCCGAAAGAAACGGTGATTATTCTTTCTTGCTACCGGTCTCCATCCGGAAATTTTCAAGTATTCATGCAAAATATAAAAATAGTTTTGAATAGTCTTTTTGACCCAAAGATTCCAATGGTGCTGTACGGGGTTTTGATATTAATTCAATGACTGCCAACGAAAACGATAACTTTTTACGATTACTCATTATAACCTCAAACCCAGGATCGAAGTCCCAACCCGTATAAATTCAACCACCGAATCAATACTGGATCAAGTATACACCAACCTTTCCAGTATTGGAAAGTGGTATGTCCATGACAATAATATATCTGACCATCGCACGGTCCTCTTCTGCACTGGGGTAAACGAAGTCAGAGAACCAAAAAAAAATTATATTAGAAGAAGATCCCTAAATGATACTAATATCAACAATCTGAAGACGTCCCTTGAAAATGAAAATTGGGAACAGGCCTATACAGCCATCGACTATGAACAAAAATTCAATAATTTCCACGATACTTTGATGTTTCACCTGAATCAAGCCTGTCCCATGAAATCTTCATCATTTTCTTAAGCGAATACCAATGAATGGGTGAATGACACTGTGAGAGAATCCAGTGAAAATTTGAAAAAACTCTTTCATCTTCAAAGGAATTATCCTATTCTAAAAGAGCAGTACAAAAATGCAAGAAAAAGGCACAATCTGTTAATACATACTACCAAATCTAATTATTACTCTGACAAACTACTGAAATCTAATAATATAAATGAAAATGCCTGGAACCTTATTTCAAAACTAGGCAAACAGGAAAAAAAAGAGCAAAACAGAAACATTACAATAAAACAGGAAAATAGTAGTATTTCTAATCCCGCTGAAATTTCCTAAATTTTTAACGATTTTATTGTGAATGCTCCACATGAAACTATAAAAAAAATAAAGAAGCCTTTGTTAACAGGTGAAACCTCAACTATGACAAATAAAAGTCTGGTCAACAGTATGTTCATTTCCCATATATCGGAAGAGCAGGTGCTCTCTATTATAAAACATAAACTAAATAAAAACTTTTTAACAAAAAATTAAACCGACGAAATACGGAACTGAAAAGTAAAAAATAAAATAAACCTTCTTAGTCTCAATAACTAAGCTCCTAAACTAATGTGATTAACTAATTTTGAGTAGGCGCTAAAAAAACAAGCAAATGAATGGTAAAGCGTAAAATGATGGCATCGAGTTGCGCGGTGACATTCTGATGATTTTTTTGTTGATTCTACGTTTTGCGCCGACTCAAAATTAGTTACTCACATTAGTTTAGGAGCTCAGTTATTGAGACTAAGAAGGTTTATTTAATTTTTTACTTTTCAGTTCCGTATTTCGTCGGTTAAATTTTTTGTTAAAAAGTTTTTATTTTTCAATTTTTTGTGGCTGAAATCTACGAAGGCGTATAAGGGCCAACAACAAAATATTTTTTAAAATATTAGGAATTGTTTAATTGTCACTTTGAACTGACAATTGTCACTTCGAACTGACAATTGTCACTTTGAAGTGACAATTGTCACTTCGAACTGACAATTGTCACTTTGAACTGACAATTGTCACTTTGAACTGACAATTGTCACTTTGAACTGACAATTGTCACTTCGAACTGACAATTGTCACTTTGAAGTGACAATTGTCACTTTGAACTGACAATTGTCACTTCGAACTGGCAATTGTCACTTCAAAGTGACAATTGTCACTCAAAAAGGACATTTGATGCCAACTGCTAAAATAATATTGTTATAATAAAAAAATTATATTTTATTCTTGATTGAAAATGACTTCCTTTTCGATAAAAATACTATTTCAGAAAAACCAATTGAATTCCCGTGGAAAATCTCCTATTTTGTTTAAAAAAAAAGCACTGTGTCCGTCCGAGACATTTGAGAACAAACTCCATTCATTTTTCGAAAGGAACTACCCTGTATACAAAATGAGATGTTCATAGGAGAGTAGGCCATCAAAAATGAAACAGGTTGAATATTTAGTCAATTTTCAACATAGATATAGGAAAAAGTATTGAAAAAACTTTTATAGATTGTGCATGTCGAATAACCTCAAAATCAATTGAAATTTTACATGATGGCCAGTAGGCAACAAGTTAAAAAAAACTTTGAAGATGGCAGAATTTCGAAAACAGTTAGAATCCAATACTATGGCTTATGTGCAGTTCCAAGCATTTATTCGAAAATATCTAAAATCAGCTTTTTTTTTCTATATTCTCTGATCAATTTATAAATATCCTATTTTTCTTTCAAATAACTCAAGTTAAATAGAGTAAGTAGTTCAATACCAATAGATGAACTATTTAATTTTTTTCGCAATTTTATTAATAGAACCATCTGGAAATGGGTTTTTACACCGCCGCTCGCTGTTGCAATAGTTTGTATCGAATAACAATCAAAATTCAACTTCAAAGTGACAATTGTCAGTTCGAAGTGACAATTGTCATTTCCAAGTGACAATTGTCAGTTCAAAGTGACAATTGTCAGTTCGAAGTGACAATTGTCAGTTCAAAGTGACAATTGTCACTTCAAAGTGACAATTGTCAGTTCGAAGTGACAATTGTCAGTTCAAAGTGACAATTGTCAGTTCAAAGTGACAATTGTCAGTTCGAAGTGACAATTGTCAGTTCAAAGTGACAATTGTCAGTTCAAAGTGACAATTGTCACTTCAAAGTGACAATTGTCAGTTCGAAGTGACAATTGTCACTTCAAAGTGACAATTGTCAGTTCGAAGTGACAATTGTCACTTCAAAGTGACAATTGTCAGTTCGAAGTGACAATTGTCAGTTCAAACTGACAATTGCCACTTTGAAGTGACAATTCCTAATATTTTAAAAAATATTTTGTTGTTGGCCCTTATACGCCTTCGTAGAAATCTACTACTTACTTGTTTTTTTATTACTTCCAAAATACTTACTTACCCACCTTACTTCAACTATTACCAGTTAAATAATATGATTATCCACTTTTACTATTTGTTGTAATATACATTATTTTTGTTGTTCTGGTTAGTTTATTTTATTACTTTGTATATCATTCCATCCTCTCATAGGATATAATGATTGTGACGGATGTAGGAGAACTGACAATAGCGATCTGTCATTGTCAACTGCATATGTGTGCCAATGTTCACAAGTGAAAAATCGATTATCCCCTATTTTTCCACCCGTTCTCGAGTTGGATGGACCACCGTGAAACACGCTGTATATTCTCCCCCAAGTTCTATAACTATTCCTCTACAAAATCCATCTGTATCTACTAAAAATATAGATGGTATGGGAACTATTGGTTTTTCATGTTAAGTGATATGATCTCTATTGACCACTCTGAGATAGCGAGGTAGATCAACGTCAACAAACTTGTTTCTTTATCAAAATTGCATTATCAATTCTTGAGAGAATAAGCTGAACTGAGGTTGACTCTATATATACGGACTTTTCTGAAGCCTTTGATAAGGTCAACCACAGTTTATTACTAGGAAAACTTGGAACTTTGGGATTGGCTAAAATCAACAGTTATAAAATTTTCGGAAGTAATTACACAAGTGCATCAAAATTACCGATAATTTTCCATGAAAGCATGAGTTTATTTTCATATTTTGGCGAAAGAGCCCTACTCCGAAGGAGGAGGGTTGTTTTAACAAAATATGAAAATAACCAAAGGCAGTTTTTTACTGACAACATGCTTGAACGGAAAATTATCAGGTTTATTTTGATGCACGAGTGTAATTCGGTAGAATATTTCCAGAGTTAAAAGGAAAAAGGTATGTGCTAAGTTTGAAATTGTTTTTAAATTTACATGCAGGTAGGTACATATAAATTATATAAAAATTAACAAATTAAATTCAACCTAAAAATTTCATGAATTGCAGTGGAATACACAGTTGTAAAAATTTGTATTTTTGGGCCTGGTGCACTACTTGTTAATGTATTCGAGTTTGCTATTGAATTATAACTTGAAGAACTTATTGTAGGCACATTAGCTACATTAGTTTCTTTATTAAGGTTAGTAGTATCTCTCATTTTCTCTACTATACTTGCATGGTGTTCCTCGTCCAGTTGGAGATATGGCTTTATGGACTTTGGGTTTGAATGTCCAGTCATTTTAATCAACGTATTTTCTTCGACCCCTTTGTTTGCTAAGTTTGGAACAGCTCTTGCACGTAGCGAATGATTGGTTATTTTAACTTTTTCAGTCGCCAAACCTGACTTTTTTGCCTACGTTGGCGTCCACTGAGAAATCATGTTTTTTTCGACAGGAATGTTCTTGTACCACTTGCCCAATTTCCAAAAAGGATTAACAGTTAAGAAGAATCTTGGAATATTTATATAATTTCTCTTCTCCATAAACTTTCTGAACAACCTTACCGGACACAAATCTGGGTTAACCATGTTTCTAACCAGCCAATTGGAAGGAGCGCAAAGTTTATCCCCTCCTTGCATTGTTTTGTCAAATATTGGGTTGTATTCCAGTCTGTTAGTTTTTTCCCTCGCGTTATTAATGTCTTCTTTGAAATAGGAGGTTAAACATTTTACTCCCTCTCCTCCCCGCCATGCTAATTCGTACGATAAAACAAAAAATAACTTTTTTTGTAAGCCATCTGGGGTTTTTTCATCACAGTTCTGTATCATGGCTTTGAACTCTTCGTATTTGAATGATACAGCGCTTTGTTTTCTTTTCCGGGGGTATGTCTGTAATTCCTTTCTTTTGGCATTGTTTGCCTCGCGAGCATTTTTGAATTCTGTGTCATTGAAAGGATTAAATTTAATATTATATTCGTCTTGGTATTTTTCCATTAATAGTTTTGACGTTATATTCCAAATAGTCTTCACAGTATAATCTTTCTTTTTCATGTTGTAGGCCCAGTCAGTGAGAATATTTGCCAGCGACGGTATTGAAGTGTTTTCGTTTAAACTATAAT
Source organism: Gonioctena quinquepunctata (assembly GCA_018342105.1). Taxonomy (NCBI): domain Eukaryota; kingdom Metazoa; phylum Arthropoda; class Insecta; order Coleoptera; family Chrysomelidae; genus Gonioctena; species Gonioctena quinquepunctata. Next base: position 143,681 of record JAFIRS010000711.1, on the reverse strand, counting down.
TTATTTCTTTAATGAAATCCATAAACTGTTTCCATATATATATTGATGGTTCAGTATTGTATTTTTAGGTTTACTTCTGGTCACTTTTTCTTGAATTAAACTCAAAGAATCATTTCCGAAACGTGACATTTCAACGACTTTTAAAATTCAATATTTTTTTTCTACGACCGCAAACAAATTTAAAAAGCATATTAAAAATATATATATTTTATTTCAACATACAAAACTTCAAATGAAAATCTACTAATTATTATGAATACTAATATTAAAAACACAACTTGTTGCATTCTGCAAATGAGTAAAAATAGCCGGTCCAGCGGAGTTAGTTGGTGGTAACTGGCTGTTCACAGTAACACCAGTAGATTGCAAAGTGCATGAAGATAACGGAGACGGCATCGGTTGCAAGTTGTTAGTAAATGAAAGAAATAATTTTATTTGAGATGGATTTCTTCTGTTTTTCTGAGTCCTCCAAGTAACCTTCAGCAGTTGACTTCCAGCCTTCAAGACGTTTTGTTGATTATCCCTTCGTCTGAATCTGCTAGAAACGTTGCCGAGGAATGTCTGAAACTGTGACCTGTGTAACGTTCTGGGTTAGGTAGACGTAAATAGATAGCGATCTCTGCCGGCATCTTACTATCTGTCACTTTGACGACGACTTAAAACGTCTTGATGATATACATTGGTTATCATAGAAATCATACTAAACCACCTGACACAGCTTCGTTTGATTGTTATGTGGATTGATTGAAAAACATAGTTATACAGTGACCGGCAGAAAGTACGCATCATATGGGAATTTTTTTTAATATAATATTTTGACAAATGTCGATACATGCAATCGCTTCTGCATCAAAAGAAACCCCAAAGATGTTGTACAGTGCCGTTAGTCTTTTCTTGTTTGGAGGAAAATTGAAAAAATTTAAAAAATTTAAAAATTATGTCTCAAAACACACTTATTTGGGAAAATATTGAAAAATGTTATTTGGAAAAGTTGTTTAGAACGACATTTTATAGCTATGTACAAGTTTGGAAAAAAATCTGAGATGAAAAAATAAAAATCAATTTTTGCCATAAAAAAATTTCAATTTGGAAAAATACATTTCTGACAAAGAAACTCATTAGTAAAGCCCAAGAGTAATATTTTGAATAATATTTTGTAAAGATTCACCAGCTACTTCTGTTTTATTCGAAGAAAATTTTAAATCTGTGGATTTGCCATGTGTTCAGCTGCTTCATAAGAGGTCACAGAAATATCTTCAGGACATTAAAATCCCGATACTATTTATTATTGACAAAAAACCATGTATCTACTTTTAAGAATTTTTCATTAGAACAAAACATTAAAGGGGGTTTTTTTTACCTACTTTAAATTTGTTTAAAATACGCAACACAGTAGATCCATGCATATTCCTTATTTGGATATCTACCATTGAATATATCTGCTGCTTCTCTGGAACTATGAAAACGCTCACCACATATTAAGACGAGCTCAATTTTTTCTTGCAAACTCAGCTTTTCTTGGGACATCTTCAATTATTGTTAACACACAACAAAATGTAACTTTTACAATGAAAAAAACTATAGAATAAAGACGATAAAAACACCTGGATAAATAATAACACTACTGAATTGTTTGTCATTATTAGTCAATTGCTTCATGGCCTCTTTGAACATGAGGAAATCTGTCGATGCACGCATCAACAATGATAATATTGTATGATTCCAACAATTTGCCAAAAATCAATTTATTTTTTTTTAAAAAAAATTCAATTTAAATTATGTAGATACAAGGACCTTTATTAATAATGAACAGTATCGGGATTATAATGTCCTGGAGATATTTCAGTGACCTCTTATGAAGCAGCTGAATACATGGCAAATCCATAGATTTCAATTTTTTTCCGAATAAAATAGAAGTAGCTTGCGAATATTTACAAAATATCATTTAAAATATTACTGTTGGCCTTACTAATGAGTTTCTTTGTCTAAAATGTATTTTTCCAAATTGAAATTTTTATTATTGCAAAAAAATTATTTTTTTTTATCTCAGATTTTTTTCAAACTTGTACATAGCTATAAAATAACGTTCTGAACAACTTTTTCGAATAACATTTTTCGATATTTTCCCAACTAAGTGTGTTTTGAAACATAATTTTTAATTTTTTTAAATTTCCCCCCAAACACGAAAAGACGAACGGCTGTGTACAACGTCTTCTGGGGTTGCTTTTGATGCAGAAGCGATTGCACATATCGATATTCGTCAAAATTTATTAATAAAAGAATTTCCCATATGATGCGTACTTTCTGCCGGTAACTGTATAAAAGTATCTCAATTTTTATTTTATTCCAATAAATAGAAAATAGAGAAAGAAGCAAGAAAAAAGTCTAGGTAATATCGAATATTAAAACCTAAATTAGTAAGAATAGAAAATAACTACGGGTACAATCAATTGACATATTTCTATTTTCCCGCACTAGTGCGGGAAAGTAACACTTTCAAAACTCAAATGCGTGCGGGTAAGTTTTATTCAAAGTTTTATTCAAAAGTAAATATGTTATACATTTATAGGTGGTCATAATATGTTCATAGTACAATTTTTACAAGTAATGCACCTAGGTGAGTTAACACCTGTTTGTGCAATAATACCAAGTCTTTTATAAATTGTAGAAAGTAGACATTTAAAAGTTATTTATGACACGTAATGAAGAAAACTTAGGAGTTAAAAAAGAAAATGGTAATAATATAATATGACTAGTAATTATAGTTATAGTTATAACAGAAAATGGTAATAATATAATATAAATAGTAATTATAACAGAAAATAGTAATAATAATATGGTAATAATACTAATGATATAAATGGTAATCATGACAGAAAATATGTAGTATATTTAAATTATGTTAAATTAATTAATAATATTTTTTTTTTCACAACATCTTATGTATGTTATCCCTTTTTAGATAAATAAAGTATTTGCATTTGTTAACAAAGTGTTTATATTTGGTTATCTCTTTAATTTCATTAGGTAGGATGTTATAAATCTTTGGTGCTAGGGTTGTAACAAACCTTTGGTTCCCATCATATCTTCTAAATGGTACAGCCATATGTTTGTTTGTGTGCTGCCTAGTTTGGTAGCAATGGTTCACAAAATGTTTTTTCTTAGATTTAAAGCAGAAGATGCAGTTACTAAGGTAGTATAAGCTTCGGACATTCAAAATTGATTCATTATAGATACAATTTGTAGAATAAAGTCTATTTTTGAATAATATTATTCGTAGAATGTAGTTTTGTACTACATTTAGTTGAGTTAATACATTGTCATAGAGCCCCCACACTATGATACCATAGTTTAGAAGTGATTCTACTAAGGACTTGTAGATTTGCAAAAGTAATTTTTTTGGTAAGATTTTGCGTATTATATAGAATTTATAAATTAAGCGTCTTATTTTGTTGGTTAAGTCTTGAATATGAATAGTCCATTTTAGATTTTTATCAATAGTGATACCAAGATATTTTATGGAATTAGTTTCTTTTATTATTAAATCATTTATTTTGATAGAATTAAAATGTGGTCTCTTTGAATCATTCAGTGAGAACGCAATATAGAAAGTTTTATCAGAGTTTAAAGTTAATTTATTTTTGTCGAGCCAACATTTTACAAGGCGCACTCCGTGAATTGCTGTACTTTTAACATTTTCCCAGTTTGTACCTTTAAAAAGTAGAACTGTGTCATCTGCATAGGAGATAGAGATGCCATTTATGTTTAGGTTTAGTAGTGAGTTGATATAAGTAATAAAAAGAAGTGGACCAAGCACTGTTCCCTGCGGGATACCTATCTTAGTTTCAAGGGGGTCACTATTTACATTTCTAATTTTAGTTATTTGTTTTCTGTTACTCAAATAATTTTTGAAGATTTCCAATACCACACCTCTGACACCATACTGCTCAAGTGTGTCAGTAAGTTGTTTATGAGGTACAGTATCGAAAGCCTTCGCGAGATCTAGGAAAACGGCAATTGCTTTTTCATTATTGTCAAGACTTTTTTTAATATTGTTCACGAGTTCAAACATGGCATCATTTGTGCTTATACCTTTCATAAATCCAAATTGGTTGTTGTTTAGTACATTCACTGAAGTTAGATAATCTAATAACCTACTTTTGAGACATTTTTCAAATATTTTTGAGAGGGTACTAATTACACAATTTTTTTTTTTTTTTTTTTTTTATATGTTCTGGTTCCTACGAAAAGGGATATCCTGTAATGTTCAGAGAACATCGTGGGAACCAAGGGAAAGAAGGTAGGAGTTGGTGTTCTTCTTAAATTTCTGGAGGTTGTATGCCTCGGGGAACACCTCCCTAGGCAATGAGTTCCAAAGCCTCGCAGTTCGTTGGATGAATGAGTCTTTGGAAAGTGATGTTCTGCAGGTCTCCTAAGTGACCACCAAGGGGTGTGAAGACTGAACTTGACGGGTTAATCTCGAAGAGACTGCCAAAGGAGGAACGATTGTTGATATTTCAGAAGAGCATCGTCCATGAAAATATCTATAAAATAGAGACAAATCGCCAACTTTTCTACGGTGTTCCAGACAAGTGAGCGAGTTTGTAAGCGAGGCATCACCGACGAGACGAATTGCCCTTTTTTGGACAGAATCCAATAGCTTCAGGTTATGTTTAGGTGCCGCACTCCAAATATGGGAACAGTATTCCAGGACAGGTCGGATCTGTGCCTTATAGATCATAAGCAGCTGACTGGAGGTGAAATAGCTCTTGGCACGAAACAAAAAACCAAGTTTTTGGGATGCACTTTTGGCAATGGACCTCACGTGATTTTCCCAGGAAAGGTTATTGCTGATAGTAATACCAAGCATCGATATGGATGACTTCAGTGGTATGGTTACTCCTGACAAAGTTATGTTAGGCACAGTGAGATCGGCTTTTCTAGAGAAAAGACATGCTTGTGTTTTGTTTGCATTGAATTCTACCAAGTTATTGGATCCCCATTCGAGAATTGTTGCTAAGTCCATATTTATATTGTTAACATTTCTTCCTCGTTCATTTCTGGTTTCACGGGCTGATATAGGGGCCCTGGAAGAGAAAGCGGTATGGAGGGTACTATCATCGGCAAAGCTGTGTACGGGACATGAAGTTGCTTTCAACAGGTCGTTGATGTGAAGTAAAAATAGTGTTGGTGCTAGAATGGATCCTTGCGGAACACCAGCATTTATGAGTAGAGTGTCAGATGAGGTCGATAGTTGCTTATATTAGTTTGACAGCCCTTTTTATAGATGGGAGTAATGATAGAAGTTTTGAATTGGGATGGTACCTTGCCTGTGAGGAAAATTTGATTCATGATGTGAACTAAAGGATCTAGAATGAGTAAGTGGATTTTTTTTATCAATTTAGATGAGATGCCATCTATGCCTGGTGCACTATTATTTTTCAGGGTATTGATATGCATAATTACTTTTTCCTTGGAAACGGGTTTTAATGCCATAGAATTTATTAATGAAGGGTATTCGATTGTAATGTCGGAAGTGGGTTCATTTATTTTTGTTGCCATGTTCAATCCAGCATTCACATAGTAATTGTTGCAAAAGTTTGCCATGTCATAATCATTATGGAATTGTTCATTGTTTTCATCTGTAATTAGTAAGTATTTATTTGTTTTGTTTTTATTCTCATTTGCTGCATCTGAGATTATTTCATACATTTTTCTTATGTTGGTAATGTTCTTATTAACCTGATTTATGTAGTAGTTGTTTTTGGCATTCAATATAATTCTGTTGAGATGATTCCTGTACGTTTTATATTCTTGGAGTAAATTTAAATAATTTTTATTTTTTATGACCCGTCTTTTCAGTTTGTCTCTATGTTTGATAGATTCTATTATCCCCTGTGTAATCCAAGGTTTCAGTTTCTTATGTTTTTTTAAAGGGACAGTTTTAGTAGAGGTACACTCATTTTTTAGCGACATGAAGGTATCAAGAAAAAGATTGTAAGCCATTTCTGGGTCCTTTAGAGAAAGAACATTATTCCAGCTTACTGTTTTGATGGTATTTTCAAACTTTTCTTCGTCAAACTTAACTATAGTTTTTAGTTCAAGGTCTGTGCTGTCGTTTCTAGTCTCATTTGATCTAATATTCAAGAAGACAGGGAAATGATCCGTGGTATCTGTATCAATGACAAGTGAATTGAGTGTTAATTTGTTGGTGCTAATATTTTTTCTTACGAAAATGTGGTCAAGGCAGGTGCTAGTTTCAGTGGTTACTCTAGTGAAAGAATTTATGTAGGACTTGAACCCAAAATACGATAACATAGATAAATAACTGTTATTTGTTGGTTTTGTAGGGTTGAGGATGTCGAAGTTGATATCACCTATGAATATATCTATATCATTTTTTTTTAGATTATTAAAATGCGATTCTAAGTCAGTTAGGAATAGGTTATCATTTATGGAGGGAGATCTATAGCAAGGCATAACTGAAAATTGTATATCACATAATTTACATGTGATATTACTAATTGTTACCTTAGTTATAGGTAGAATTGTATGTTTTATGTCGAAGTTAATGTAATCTCTAATAAAAATGAGGACACCATCATTCTGGTTGATGGTACTGTTGTTGTAGCATGTTTTAAATCCAGGAATTGAAAAATTATCACTATTAGGAATATTTCGAGTTTCACCAAAAACTATAATATCCAAATCCTTCATTTGGAATGTTTCAAGAAAGGTGAGAAACATGTCAAAATTCTTTTGTGCACTTCGGATGTTAATGTGAATAAGCTTTAGTACATTTTTGTTATCAGCTATGTCAGAGCAAAATTTCCTATATTCATCCACATTATGTCTTACAGTTATATTATTTTGAGTGTATCTTTCTTCATATCCAATTTCATTCAATAAAGTTAATTCAGCAATATCCATTAAAATAATATAAATAAATATAGAAAATCCCCTTACTGGTGATAGTTAATTTTGCTCCTGAGTATTGCAATATGATACTTAAGTGTTGCACATTCAGGATTGTTACTTTGGTGGTCAGTGGCGTGGTTTGTGTTGTATTTTGCGTTTGAGGTATCACAGTTTTTACAAAATTTTCTATCCTTAGGACACATTTGTTCTTCATGTTCTTCGCTGCATATCGGGCATACCATTTTCTGCGTGCATTCTTGTTTTTTGTGATAATATCCTTGGCAGTTGAAACATTTTGGTACACTTAGGTCCTCATATACCATGAGTCTTTCCCATCCTAGACATAACTTCTTCAGGTTTAGTATTTTATGAAATACATTCGGTGCTGCTTCGCAAAAATTGTTTTGGTGTCATTTCTGTTTTTACGAATAAAATTTACTTTGACTTCGCCTCTTAAAGTGGGTAAAAATGCTCGGTCGTAGAAAAAATACTTTTCTGCAAGATTTTACTACTTTTCACGGTGAATTTCTTCCACACCCATGCTTCGAAAATGACAATATTTTTTCATTTATATTTTCCAAACCCAGCACACGTATTAGCCCATTTCTTCATCGACAACAAAAAAACTTCCGGGATGAGCTCGATATCTAGCGATGAATTTTGAAACGTAACAGATGTACGAGCTAATTCGAGTAACGAAACAAGACGGGAACCAGTGGCCACAATTCACCCGTTTTAATATTTAGGCGCCCCTTTATTATGCCACACAATTCTTCATCCCGTTCTGTATAATCCCATGTCAAAATAATATCGCAATTCACATTGGGGTAGCGCTTCCGCATCATTCCCCCTCTAAAGTTTTGAATTGCGATGTATCAACGGCTTGAAATGAATACATTAAAAGAAACATGTAGAAGTGCAAAGAATTCCTTTAAAATTTTCCAGACTTTTCCTTTGTTTGAACACGTGGTGTACCGCAGGGTAGCATTTTGGGTACCCTTTTGCTAAGTATTTATACAACAGTTTTTTTTGTTGGAAGGGGAAACATTCTCAATTGAATATTGAATAGAAAGATTTTTCTGTGAATTGAAAAATCCACGATAACAATGAAGTTATTTTTTGTGAATTTCTACAGAAAACAAAAGGACCCTAACTCCAAAGAAAAAATCTGATATTAAAAATTTGCATTTTAATTCAGATAGTTATTTGATTTTCTATTCCACACCAAGAGAAGGCGCAGTTCTCGTTCCTGTGAGTCATTTTCCTTTTCCTTTCCTTTTCTCAGTTTCCTAATAAATGAGATTCGATTGAGATATGATGATGGTAGACGTTTTGAAGGTTAAACGGGGTCAAGTTTGAGGGAAATTGACACGTTTCAAAAACTATTTGGATACAATTGACATCACTAGATTAGATGATATTATTGCCGTTCAATTATATTCAAGATTAGAAAGGTTAGAACCGGTATATGGAGAATTTAATTATTTACAGTCTGAAATTGAACTCAGTGATAATACGGATTCAGATATTGAGAGACAGCAATTTGAAAATAACTATTTTTTATTTATTGCACAAGCAAAAAAAATACTGTCAAGTTATGAAAATAAAAACAAAAATTACTTTTGCAAACAAGCAGCATTATTTAATGAAATAAATACTATTCAAACTAATAATAATAATAATGCAAATTTTCAATATCAGATTTTTTCTTTGGAGTTAGGGTCCTTTAAGAATATCCATCAGATGTAGTTCAATGTCCAGCGTGACTTTAGCCGGGGAAGTAGTTGTCTTCTGTAGGCTTTCACAAAAAATAACTTAATTTTTATCGTGGATTTTTCAATTCACAGAAAAATCTTTCTATTCAATATTTAATATTAAATTGAGAATGTTTCCCTTTTCAACATGAATACCCCACAAGAGGTTATCTTGAACGATGGAAGATGGTGACTGAAGTTTATCTTTCAGTAGCAGAGGATTCCTCATCTGATATTATGAACATTCTGTTCATATTTTACAACAAACCAGTTTTTTTTTTGGTTCAAGGAATTCTAAAATATTTTGAGGTGTGAATGTCCTTCCCAATTGGACAAGCTTCATGTGATCAACTTAATGTAAAAATCTAGGTGTTTATACAGTGCGCGCGTAAAGTATGGAAACATGAAGATGTCTTTGACACCCCGTAAGATACAATAACAAATTTTTCATTATGTATATTAGATAGACCAGCGATTTTGAATTTTTTATTTTCGACGTTGGCAAATGTACAGTTTCTGAGATATACGAACCATATGTTTATTTTTAAATGGGACAACCCGTATATCATACCATTTTCTGTTACAGTTTTTTATTACCGATGCAGCATACAAACTGTTAATGGCTAATATTGACCATTAATTTTAAGAAACTAGGAAAAACATTTTTATTTTGTAATTAATATTGCAGTATAAACAGAAAACAATACCTAAAGAAAAAAATTAAAGGAGATGTTCAATATGACCTCCTTGTCTTTGGAAACAGGAATCCATTCTGAATGAAAATTCACTTTTCTAATCGTTTCCGGAGAAATTAAGTGCTATCTCCTCTGTAATTCTGTCTTTCAGTCTTTGAATAGTCTGTGGCCTACTCACATACACTCTGCTTTATAAATAACCCCACAAAACATAATCTAGAGGTGTCAAATCCGGAGATCTTGCTGGCCATTCGAAAGCTCCTCTTCTTCCAATCCAACGATTTGGAAATGTAATGTCGAGAAACTCACGAACGCCTCGAAGATAATGACGAGGCGCTCCATCTTGCTGAATCCAAATTGATCTATTCACGATACGAGGATTTACGTCATCAGGAAAGAGTCTGGCTAATTCTGGAATTAACTCTATTTCTGAAAATGCCCAGTATTCTTCACCTGTCATGGTTCTATTCCAAAAATAAAGTCCAATAATGGTATTATTAATGAAAGAGGGGAATTTTGTGGCATTGTGGACGAATTAAATTAAAGAAAAAAAGCATCCTTAAGTGGGTGTCGAACCCACGACCTTATGATCTCTCAAATGTTTGGATTTTTTGGAAAGTGTGGTGATCAAAATTTTTCTTCCGGACAGAGGTTTTTTAGCGTGTTTTACTTACACCCTTTCCATTCCCAAGAATCTAGTGCTGAACAGCTGGCGATTTCGCTGTTTTGCGTTGTGTTTTTATCAGTTTCGGTGGTTTGGTTTGATGAAATAATGTCTTTCCCACAGTTTTTATCACTGGGTGATCCATTGTGGCTTTTTGGTTTCAATTTATCCACGCTTCCATTGAGGGGTCATTTATTGAACTTTTCTAGCAATTCAGCTGTGGTTGTTTGTGTCCTTTCACTTTTTATAAGCGAAATTGTTCTCACTTTCGTGGGTTTTGAAATCTCAACCTCACTTTTTCACTCTGGCGAACCAATATGGTTGAAATTCGCGGTTTTTAACGATCACAATTGCCTGCAGTTTTCCAGTGGCCAGATATCATGTTAGATACACTTTTTTCACTCTTTTTAGGCATTTAGATCACTTTCAGCAGACTGTTTTATTGTTTTCAAGTTAAACGAAGGAGTTTATAATTAACTTTTCAACTATTAAACTACAGAATAACACGAAATTCGTGGAGCACATTTAACCTCTACCAACTACAAAATGACACAATTGAATTATTCATTGCCTTACTTGAAAAACCGTGGCTTTCTAACATGCTGAAAAAGGTATATTTGAATTCAGATAACAAATCCCTCATTCCATCAATTTTGCATTTCCTATTTCCCTATATAGGAATTGAATGCGTTGACATTTAATTTTGACAGGACAAAGTGTAGTTGTCACACATACTCATATATAGGTATTTTCCATCCTACTATAAAAAAGCAACCATACGCGCCGTTATAGAAATGAATAAATTTCACAAAAAATGTAAAATATATAAAAACGAGAATGACTTCAATTTATTCAAAGTACTCAGAGCTCGAAAAGACTAATCGTAACAGATCTGCACTCTATTGAACATGAAATACCCTCTAATTCTGAACAATTCTGGAAATACGCCTCTATCAAAAAACAATGCGCAAGTAAAATTCCAAACGAGCCTAGTTATGATGACACCGTAGCTAATAATGGACAGGATATTTGCAACCTGTTTTCAACTTACTTTGAAAACATGCTCTAAATCACTAGCTAAACCCCTAACTTTAATTTTTAACCAATCAATAAACCATGAACAATTTCCCGAATACTGGAAAAACGCGGATTAATATCAATTTTCAAAAATGGAAAGAAAAACATAATAAGAAATTATAGGCCTATCAGTAAACTAGCTGAGATTCCTAAATTATTCGAGAAATTGGTTTACAAATATATGCATTTTCTCGTGAAATCCATCATCATATCAGAACAGCCTGGTTTCTTTGCAGGGCGATCATTGGAACCGAATTTAATAGAATATAGTGAATATTTATACAGTGTGACCCATTTAAAATGAAACCACCCCTGTAGAATACGCATTTTTCAGTCATTGAAAAAAAAAAAAAATTTGAATATTGAGCATCAAGAACTGTATTTTGACACAAATTTTCATAACTTTAGTTTCATTTCCAAGGCACTCTATGGTTTTTTTTCTTCGTCAAAAACGGCAAAAGTTTATTAGGCAATTTTTGTTTTCAAATTTGACTACACCACTGGATTCGTAGTCGTTATGAATGGAAACTATGGAAATTTCATAAAAAAATATTGGTTAACAACGAAGTTACAACAAATTTAATTCTGGAAACAAAGTATTTGATTATAATTTTTATTTAGATTATAGACATATTTAAAATCTGGCAACACTGCCGATACAAAGTAGAACACCAGTGAATTTGTACAGCGAAAATCCGAAGTCGATAGCTCATTCCGTTCTACAGTTATAACTCCTGAAAGTATGGTAATGTGAGCGATTTGTGGTGGAAGCGATTTTGTAATAAAAATCTGACTACGCCACTGGATTAAGTTTAGGTTATAAGTGTATTTGAAAATAACAGAAAATTAAAAATTCATTTTTAAGTTATGCAGTCTTCCATAGCCGATAAAAACAAAATCAGTATCAAAATTATTTATTAAATAATAAAACAGAAAGCAGGACAAAAAATGTTCCTTTTAAATTCTGCAAAACTCAACTAAAAACAAGCTTTTAGAGAAGGTATCAATAATTTGAGAAAAGCTGAACTAATACATTAGGCATAGGTATTGTACTAAATCAATAGTAGGCTGTGATTTAGTACACCACAAATCGCTCACATTACTAAACTTTCAGGAGTTATAACTGTAGAACGGAATGAGCTATTGACTTCGGATTTTCGCTGTATAAATTCACTGGTGTTCTTCTTTGTATCGGCAGTGTTTCCAGACTTCAAATATGTCTATAATCTAAATAAAAATTATAATCAAATACTTTGTTTCCAAAATTCTTGTTGTTGTAACTTCGTTGTTAACCAATATTTTTTTATGAAATATTCATGGTTTTCATTTATAACGACTACGAATCCAGTGGTGTAGTCAAATTTCAAAACAAAAATTGCCTAATAAACTTTTGCCGTTTTTAACGAAGAAAAAAAACCATAGAGTGCCTTGGAAATGAAACTAAAGTTATGAAAATTTGTGTCAAGATACAGTCTTTGATGCTTAATATTACATTTTTTTTTTTTGAGAATGATTGAAAAATGCGTATTCTACATGGGTGGTTCCATTTTAAATGGGTCACACTGTATAGTAACATGGACCACAGACTACAAGTTGACGCCATTTACACCGACTTCAGCATTGAGATGGGTGGAATCCTATATAAATAATAGGTCCCAATCTGTAACAGTTCAAGGATTTCGTTCGGGAGAGTATATTTCCTCATCAGGTGTCCCTCAAGGATCACACCTGGGTCCTTCATTTTTTATTATTCATGTAAATAACATAAAGTTGTATTTTAAACATGCCAACTTTTTGTTATATGCAGATGATATGAAACTTTACCTCACCGTACGAAATTAAAACGATTGTCACAAGATCCAAGATGGCCTTAATAGACTTACTGAATATTGTAACTCGTCTAACTTATATTTGAATTTTCAAAAATGCCATTGCATCACATTCACAAGGAATACCAATTCGGTACACTTCGATTATTCTATAGGGAATGATCAAATAACCAGGGTAAGTAAGATTAGGGTCCTAGGAATCATATTCGATTCCAAAGATTTTTGATCTACATGTTGAATCAATCGCAAACTCCGCCTAAAGAATGTTAGGCTATGTAATGATAATATATAAACATTTCGAAAACATCAAGTCTTCAATTTGTGTTTATAATGCATTTGTGTACAGTAAGCTAAATTTCGCTTCTATTATATGGAGTCCTCAATACAAAACGTATATAAACCGCCTGGAAAACATCGAGAACAAATTTGTCAAATATATTTGTTTTGAACAAAATTTCAATTACAACGGCGACATTGAAAATGCGAGAAAACATTTCAATATTATATCACTATCAAGTAGAAGAGTGATCTCTGATATTTTATCTTTACACAATTATATCAAATTCCGTAGATAATGCTGATATACTGAATCAAATTCAAATTAACGTTCCCATTCGGCCACTTAGAACTAACCACTTGTTCCGCATACCATTTCGGAGAACTAATTCTTTTTAAGTTGTTGTTTCCAGGAGCTTTGTGGTTTTTAAGTTCTCTTATACGGCGACATTGAAAATGCGAGAAAACATTTCAATATTATATCACTATCAAGTAGAAGAGTGATCTCTGATATTTTATCTTTACACAATTATATCAAATTCCGTAGATAATGCTGATATACTGAATCAAATTCAAATTAACGTTCCCATTCGGCCACTTAGAACTAATCACTTGTTCCGCATACCATTTCGGAGAACTAATTCTTTTTAAGTTGTTGTTTCCAGGAGCTTTGTGGTTTTTAAGTTCTCTTATAATATTTACAACTTCTGTTGGGGTTGTGGGACTCAAAAATGTGGATTTTTCGTTTATTATTTCATTGAATTTGTAGTTGGATGTTCTTTTGATTTTTGTGGCCAAACCTTTTCCTGTGTTTATATAGGTACTATTGAAAATGTCCACAATTTCATTTATATTATGAACTATGTTTCCATTTCGAGTATTATTTCATTGTGAACAATGTAAATGTGGTTTCTTTATTTCTCATAAATAGGTTGTATTTTTCTTTGCGAATGTTGATTCTTTTATTTGTTTGGCCAATATACGTCTTCTAGCAGAGTCTCCACACAGAACTCCCTGGCCCTCCAGTAGTCCTTGGGATTTCCGAGAGTGAACTTTATTGTTCGGTTTGTGGTAAAGGTTTCTTGAATATTTTGCCAGTAAAGAACTCTGCTAATCATATCTGTGGACCCCTCCATATATGGTGAGAATGTTATTCCAATCGGTGGTTCCTGGAATAATCGTTCTTTGTGTTGATTTGGGAGGCTACTTCTATGAATACAAGCATGAGGAGTTGAACACCATCTTTCAAACTCTACAAGTGGACGGATACTTCCAAAACCTAATGAACAGCATCCCAAATGAGAGAGAAAGAACAACGGTTTCAGGAACCACCGATTATTAGCAATATAACAATCCCAAGTCGTCACCACCAAATGGTTTTCGAATTGATATAACCAGTTCTGCACTAGAAAGCATAGTAGACCAGGATCGATAATTTTTGAAACCAAAATGAAAGGAAAAATAATTTACGGGCGATCTGAGATCGGGAAGTGGAAGAGGGTGAGTTTTTAAGGGTAAAAAATGGTTTATTTCGATTTTCGGCAAAACTACAAGTTGTAGGTAATAAAAAGATCTACAACTTTTGTATTCACACTTTTTTCACATAACCCCAAAATGTATGTAAAAAATTCAAATAACCAAGTTTTTGGTTTTTTATTTTTATCTTTTACAAAAAAACTTTTTTATCCACGAAATTCCGTGAAAACTCACCTTTTTATGTCCCAAACACACTGTAATTTTTTTGATTTAAAATATTTATTTTTTCACCTTATTTTGACTTAATATCGAAAAATCACCCTAATTTTCAATCAAAAATTCTCCCGTCAAAATATCAGCTTTTTCAAAAAGTCGGTGGGCTTTTTGTTCGTTGAAATCTCTACTTTCTGATGGTATAAAAAATGCACATTACTGTGGTAAATGTTCTCAGAAAATGCAAAGAATTAACAGGTAGTAAGGCCCAGACCCTCCTACCTCTTCCCCACTTCTCTATGAAATACCTTTTGATGGGCTAAAATTTTCCGTAGGTCACTCAGGTATATAAGTTATCTTAAAATAGCAATAAATAGGCATACACGCATATAATTTTTGATTGAAAGTTAGGGTGCTTTTTCGATATTAAGTCAAAATAAGGTGAAAAAATAAATATTTTAAATCAAAAAAATTACAGTGTGTTTGGGACATAAAAAGGTGAGTTTTCACGGAATTTCGTGGATAAAAAAGTTTTTTTGTAAAAGATAAAAATAAAAAACCAAAAACTTGGTTATTTGAATTTTTTACATAAATTTCGGGGTTATGTGAAAAAAGTGTGAATACAAAAGTTGTAGATCTTTTTATTACCTACAACTTAGCCATTCAACTTTTTCCCATAAGACCCGTAGTTTTGCCGGAAATCGAGATAAACCGGTTTTTACCCATAAAAACTCACCCCCTTCCACTTCACGACCTCAGATCGCCCGTAAATTATTTTTCCTTTCCTTTTTGTTATATTCTCTTCCTTTTCCAATGGGTTTCATCCTACTATTATTTTGTTTCACTTTTTACCATTTTTAAAGGCTTCAGCACTGGTCTATTGATGTAAATAC
Source organism: Gonioctena quinquepunctata (assembly GCA_018342105.1). Classification (NCBI taxonomy): domain Eukaryota; kingdom Metazoa; phylum Arthropoda; class Insecta; order Coleoptera; family Chrysomelidae; genus Gonioctena; species Gonioctena quinquepunctata. Next base: position 127,886 of record JAFIRS010000711.1, on the reverse strand, counting down.
ATGATTTAAATCACATGATTTTTCTCAATTTAAATCATGATTAAAATAAAAATTTCTGATAAGTTATAATTAAGAGAATATAAAAACTTTAAGTTTTAATTAATGGTTTCTTAAATCAAAAAAATTAAACCACTGTATGTATCTAAATAATTTTTACTTTAGTTAATTGTAGTGCTTGTACAAAAAAGATTTTTTCGTTCCTAATGAAACGAAATGTTGAGAAAATTCTCTTGACTGATGCGGAAGAAGCAGCAGCAAAAAATAATTGTCTAATTATGAAGAACTATTTTTGAATAATGGGTATATTTTGTTGTGACTTCCACCAATCTATGGGTTTTACATTCTGAAGTATATCATCATGGAACATCATATCAGTTAAAGATTCTGATCTGGCAAGAATCTTGATTATGAGTGTAGTAAACCACTATTTGGATATGATTCTTCAACAGTTTCAAAGCAAAATGTTTGTCACTCTCTGTTAGTAGCCCAGGGCTGAAGCTTTTGAAAATGGTAAAAAGTTAAAAAAAACAATAGTAGGATGAAACCCATTGGAGAAGGAAGAGAATATAATAAAAATGAAAGGAAAAATAATTTACGGGCGATCTGAGATCGGGAAGTGGAAGGGGGTGAGTTTTTAAGGGTAAAAAAGTTGAATGTAATAAAAAGATCTGCAACTTTTGTATTTACACTTTCTTCACATAACCTCAAAATTTATGTGAAAAATCCAAAATAACCAAGTTTTTGGTTTTTTATTTTTGTCTTTTACAAAAATGAATTTTTCTTCACGAAATTTGGTGAAAACTTACCTTTTTATGTCCCAAACACACTGTTATTTTTTTTATTTAAAATATTTATTTTTTCACCTTATTTTGACTTAATATCGAAAAACACCCTAATTTTCAATCGAAAATTCTCCTGTCAAAATATCAGCTTTTTTAAAAAAGTCGATGGGCTTTTTGTTCGTTGAAATCTGTACTTTCTGATGGTATAAAAAAAAATACATTACTATGGTAAATGTTCTCAGAAAATGCAAAGAAACGAAAAAAACTCGAATCCGAATATTTTTTTTAATCATGTATAATTTTGAGCTATTTATTAAAATTTACACTTTAATTACTCGAAAAACGTAAGATTCCATGTTACATTGATAAACAAAAAAATTGCAAATCAAAATATACTACTATAATTAACAACCAACTAAGTTAATATAGTTAATATTTAATAAGACATCTACAATATTTTGAGAAAGTTGTAGATTCTTCTTTAAATTATATGCGCAGATTCCTATTTATTGTTATTTTGAGATAACTTATATACCTGAGTGACCTACGGAAAATTTTAGCCCATCAAAAGGTATTTCATAGAGAAGTGGGGAAGGGGCTAGGAGGGTCTGGGCCTTACTACCTGTTATTTCTTTGCATTTTCTGAGAACATTTACCATACTAATGTATTTTTTTTACACCATTAGAAAGTAGAGATTTCAACGAACAAAAAGCCCACCGACTTTTTAAAAAAAGCTGATATTTTGACAGGAGAATTTTCGATTGAAAATTAGGGTGTTTTTTCGATATTAAGTCAAAATAAGGTGAAAAAATAAATATTTCAGATCAAAAAAATTACAGTGTGTTTGAGACATAAAAAGGTAAGTTTTCATTGAATTTCGTGAAAAAAACTTTTTTTTTTGTAAAAGATAAAAATAAAAAACCAAAAACCTTGTTATTTGAATTTTTCACAAAAATTTTGAGGTTATGTGAAAAAAGTGTGGATATAAAAGTTGTTGATCTTTTTATTACCTACAACTTTCCCATTTAATTTTTTTCTGTAGGACTTGTAGTTTTGCCGGAAATCGAGATAAACAGTTTTTTACTCTTAAAAACTCACCCCCTTCCACTTCCCGACCTCAGATCGCCCGTGAATTATTTTTCCTTTCATTTTTGTTATATTCTCTTCCTTTTCCAATGGGTTTCATCCTACTATTATTTTTTTTCACTTTTTACCATTTTCAAAGGCCCTGGTCTATAGTGAATCAGGATTTGTTTCTTCTTCATTGGTAAATATAGTGTAACCAGTTTCCGCACTACTCTGGAGCGTGTACTAAATACTATTTTTGGGTAGGAAATATGCATTAAAACGAGAACTGTTTTTGCATTTGAAAAATTAGGAATTATTGACTTATTCTATAAAAAAAATCGGTCATTGATTCTAGAATTGATTTCAATTATAGAATTGATTTCCGTTTTTTTTATCTCCACAGAATATTTCGGTTATATTTATCCACAAGTTAGTAGCATTATTTTTGTTTTCATTAATTTTGTTTTTATAGTATTCATTTTTGTTTTCTTGTATTATCTCATCAAGCGTGTTCTTGTAATTTTTTTATTCAACTTTGAGACGTGAATTGTTTGGTTATTTTTTTAGTTGTAAGTACATACGAGATGTCGAGCAACTGTGTGTTGTCACTAATGTACACCATACATACAATGAGAGGACCAATTAATTTTCTAACAAATGGATAATAAAAAAAGTTTCCCATATGGTGCAAACTATTTGAAACTCACTGTATATAACACCCTGTAGCCTGTGTGTGTACTATGGCCATCTCTTCACCTGCGCTCTTAGTCATACGATAATTGCACTCACGGGTGGAAAATAAAGATTCGCCGAATCGTCCCTTGAATCACCGATCGACGACGTCCTAAAAATGAGCCATAACTGGATTTCCTAAGAGTCCTCCCTTTCGTTTCTTGCAATGAGCAATTGCCTCGGCGCAATTCCGAAGAGCAACAGTGTCGGAATTGGGGAACGGGGCGCCCGCCGAGCCGCGGGGGAATCCCTATTGGAATCTCGCGTCGATGCATGAGTCAGCACGGCAAATAGCATCAGGGAATAGCGGGGGTGGTCACTGTACTGCAATAAGCAATAGCGACACCCTTATGCTGCGGCCGTGGATCAATTGCTCTGGGTGATATGGTTTTAATTTCGGGAGTCGAAAGCGTCTTGAGGTTCTGTGATTTATTCCCAATTGTGGACATTTCAAGGAAAACGATGCGATTCTGCAGGACATGCACGTTTCATTTATACCTCACTAAAACATGAAAATCTAATAGGGAAACTTGTAGAACATTTTTTAAATATTTTGATATTATTTTTGGTAATATTGGGGTAATATAGTTAAACTCTTCGTAGTATTGACGTGAACTCAAAATCAATATTTTTATGACAACTCGCTTGATATACATAGTGATTAAAACAAAACAGAAATACTCAACATAAGGAATTCCATAAACCAACAATTATGACACTTCCCTGTCTCTTCAAAAACTTTTTTACAAAAAAAAATTAAACCGACAAAAAAAGAAACTGAAAAGAAAAAAAAAAGATCCTTTTTAGTCTTAATAACTAAGCAATCAACGAAGATCAGTAAATTACTTTAAAAACGACCACTCGCAAAGACGTGTGCCCTCACGCGTGTACCCGTTCGGATAGCTGTCTCGCTGATATTGACTTCGAGAACGCTCGGCAATTTCCGGCAATACTAATTTTGAATAGAAACGGTCCATTATCACAAAAGTTGTCCGCCATCTTGGAGCCGCCTTTTCAAATTTGTGAATTTTGAATGGAAATTCATAATCTTCGACCCCGAAAACCCCCACATACCAATTTTGAACAGAATCGGACCATACTCCCAGATATCGTCGGCCATCTTGGAGCCGCCATCTCGTTTTTTTCTCTAACAAAAATTCCATAATACATTTTCACGGGAACTATGAACACCCGCCAAATTTCACGTCAATCGGACAACTAGAGCGGTAAGATTTATGTCTGGAGCTGAGTACACTGCTCACTGCAAGCCCTTGTTCATAAAGCACAAGATTCTCACTCTAACCTCAATCTTTATACTGGAGACCACATGTCTGGTACACAAACATAAAGCTAATGCAAATGTTGCAGAACATGCAGCAATAATACATAATACACGTCAAGTGGTAAGAAAAAATATAGCTTTACCCATTCCCCGATCAGAGCAGACAAAGAATTCTATAATGTACGAAAGTAAAAAAATGTACAACAAACTGCCCACAAAATTGGAAGAAATTCCGGTACACCACCTGTTCCGAAAAAAAGTCAAAAAGATACTTTTGCTCAAGGCATACTACGACCTACAGGAGTTCTATGACGATGGTCAATTCTCTTAGTGATAAAATTGTGATATATTGTATGTTTCCCGTCTGTATATCTTTACTTCTATATCTGTTTTTTCTTTAATATATATAAATATTTAGTATTGTCTGTTGCCGAGATATCATATTCATGCCCTAGCTTTAAGTACGCTTTGTCAATAAGATATATTTTTTCTTTGACAATAAAGTATAAAGTATAGTGGGTCAAATTTAACATGCAAAATTTGATTACAGAAAGTCACCGGGACAGGTGAAACTACATAAAAGCTTCTAAAAATGGATTTCTATGATTGTGATTAAAACATTCACATTTATATATATTTTTATGGTGATCACTGCATTCGATGTTTTACCTCATTGAAAATCCTTTCAATAAGTGATGATATCGGAATAGATAAATATGTATGTGCTAGTAATTTCAACAAGGCAAATATTTTGAGAAATTCGACATACATGATGGACCAACAATTACAGAGTGCTGTAAACTACATACAATTACTTAATTTAGCTTTCAAACCAATAAAAGTACTGGAGTACTTTCGCTTTCCGAAAAATCTATATTCTAGTCTGAAGGAACTGAGCGCTGCAGTATTTTGTGATATATCTGAAGCTTTTGACTGTTACGTTAGCTTCATCTCTACAGATTCAGGGGACGAAGCTTCAATTGGTTCGAATCCTCTCTCAGTGAAAGAACCCAATTTGTGAAAACTGATAGTCTATCAGCTTTTCGGCAAATTAAGAGGTGTTCACTCTTTTGGTAGACAACACATCGCAAGAACTCAAATTACCTTCATAGTAAAATGACTTGTATATGTATAAATTAATTTGTATGTTCTCTGAATTACCTTTGCCCATTGTAATAATTTTTTTCAACTTGTGATTGTAATTTATCTAGTAACTAATAAGTTTAATATTTTTTATTATTAATTTTCTATTTATTTTTTATATCAAATATATTTTGTAAAAAAATTTGCCCATGAGATGACAATCTTCTGACTATTGATTTGGAGATGGAAAATTCTAAATATAATGGATATTTTTTTCCAAAGAGCCATGGGACCGTCTATGACGGTTTGGAATGCACTAGCAAAAATCAAGAGATATCTTCATAGAATGGAAAATCCACGCTTACTTGTGAAATTCATGTGTTTATTAAAAAGTTATAATTATCCTAATAATAGTCATTAGCCTTGTCGATCTTGGGGGGTGGCCTTGTTCTTCCGACCAACTGCTTGATTTAGATCAACCTCCTCCGATTATCTCATGCGGGATGTTACTTACTGAAAAATAAAAGAAAAGCTGATTTGGATTATTGTTTTCTCTCCTCACCTTTGTTAGTAGGGCTCACCTTATCCGGATAATTCATTCTAAGATAGCTGGAGCAGCGTAGACTGTCGCAGACCAGGATTCATCGATTTTTCAACTTCATCAACATATTTTATGATATCTACAATGAACTCTCCGATTTTGGTCAGATCAGAAGGTTGTTAGAGAGGTAATAGGGAGATAGACAGTGAATGGTTTGGTGATAGTTTGTATCGGAAAGTTTAATGGAACAATGTCATCGGGGACATTTTCCAATCCTCTCAATTTTCAAGTCAATTCATCATCTAGAGACATCAGTCCACTCTCCTACCTTTTCTCTTTCCTTCGTGAAAGTTTCCATGATCCCAAAAAGGCCGTTTGATGAGAAATCACTTTGGAAAAATCGCCAGGTAGACTTCAAGGAAAATCGAGCAATCATCTGATTTTTGACAGACAGATGTAAACTTTGTAGTAAATTTCAAGGACTTCATCTCATTTTCGCGCCAACTGTTCTGTGCGGGATCTCGTTACTCCATACTCCACACAATAGATTATTTGTAGATTACAAAAAAGGAAAATGTTCAATTCAGCCTGTTGGTGTCGTGCTTTATTGGTTTGTTATTCCACTCTCTTGCCGAAAAATATTATATTACGCAACGATCATGTAATGATGCTATTAATACATGAGCACGAGGTAAGTTACGACATGAGCCGAGTGTATTAATAGCCATTACATGATCGTTGCATACACTATTTTCTCTACGACCAATAAATAATACAATAAAAACAATAATTTCTGGTGGTGTACAAGATAATTCTTCACCGCTCGACATACTTATAGGTCATTTTGACACGTTGTGATTGAATGTCAATCAAAATTCAATGTCAAACAAGTATGTAGAAACATACCACTTGATTATCCCCAAGCACGTGTTTCGATTGGCCGAAAATTCGTTTCATAATGAAAAGTGTTTTTATTGGCCAAAATCTGTTTTGAAATGAAAATCCGTGTTAAAATGGACAATATTAATAAATCGGTAGCAGATATCAAATTCGCGTATTATAATGCAGGAGTAGAAAAATAGTGTATGCACCACGCTCGGACTTCCAGGACTTTCCGTAGACTTCCAGGACTTCATGCGTAAATTACTATTACACACTACTATTTATACGATGTATGGACTCTAAAATCAATGCAATTATTTTTTCTACACCAGTACTATAATAATACACTTATATGCCCATAATCCGTTTCATAATGAGATCCATTATGATACAGATTTTTCATAACGATACAGATTTTTAATCTAGAAACCCATAATGTTTCAATCAAGCATGCTGTGCATTTGACGTTTGTCCTAGATTCCTATCTAATCGTTTCATTTGTCAAAATCAGTAGGTATTAAATTTTCGTAGAATATAGCTAAACTTCGATAATTATATCATCAAAATGTCTGATATCAGCGATGTAGAAGAATTACCATCCACACATATCGGAGACAGCAGAAAATGCAGTACAAAATATTTTACCCCAAAAATCTAAGAAAGTGTACGAAAAACTATATCAACGGTTTACAATACAAATAATATTTCGACATTCTCGAAAATGTTTTGATTGCTTATTTTCAAGAATTGATGGAAACTATAGAATCATCTAGTACATGGACACATTATTCAATAATAAAATCGTTGGTAAATATCAACCATAATATAGACATTTCTAAATATAAGAAGCTACAAGCTTTATTAAAGCGAAAGTCCGAAGGATATAGTAAAAGATAAACGCCATGTGAAGTGGAATAAATAGAAAAATCGAATTAAACGGTTTTCTTCACATAAAAGATTCAATATAAATTGAACCAGAAAATGGTAGATCTCAGGTGAAAAACAACTACTTACCTGGCAAATACCACGCAGAACGTTGAATGATATTCACCCGAAAATCCATGCATACCTCCATATGAATGGACATTGAATGCAAATGTTTCTTTCTGATAAGCTCGATTACGTTTAATTTATGTCGTGTTCACCTAACAATCCGCATACCGGTTTCAGGCTTTTTTCTATTTATTCCACTTCACATGGCGTTTATCTTTCACTATATGCTAGTCGGGCTTGCCACTCCTACTGAGAAGGAATCTTTTATTCAGAAACCTATCGAGGTGGGAGATTTTCGGAGTATTTCTTTCTGTCACTAGGTGCCGCCAGTTAAAAGTTTTTTTTTCCGGCGTACCTATAGGTGTTATAGACTCGATGATGGTTTTGGTTATGTTGTGTCTCGCTTCAGCCAGAGCTCTTCGGACCTTTGGCTGGTTGACTACTCCGTACTGATGAGGGCCAAAAAAGCCTGAAACCAGTATGCGGATTGTTAGGTGAACACGACATAAATTAAACATAATCGAGCTTATCAGAAAGAAACATTTGCATTCAATGTCCATTTATATGGAGGTATGCATGGATTTTCGGGTGAATATCATTCAACGTTCTGCGTGGTATTTGCCAGGAAAGTAGTTGTTTTTCACCTGAGATCTACCATTTTCTGGTTCAATTTATATTGAATCTTTTATGTGAAGAAAACCGTTTAATTCGATTTTTCCGAAGGATATGTTGGAAAAAAATCAAAAATATTTTCACCTGAACAAATAAAAACGTTTATCGACGAAGCACCCGATGAAAAGTTTTTATTTATAAAAGTAAGTATCTACCTAACATTGCATTTTTGAAAATTTTGTCATGATTACATTTTCCATTCGACTCATGCATGATATATTTCATTAATGTCGAGAAAACTTGATAAGTTAACTCGTGGCGAAGCGGGCTAAGGCGCTAGATTTGAACTATAGACTACAGTATGAGACGCGGGTTCGAAGCTAGCCTAGGTCATCCTGCTTTTTATTTCTTTTTTTCTTTTCTTTATTTCTTATTGTTGTATTTTTTTAATTCATCTTTTCATTTTAGGTAGCAATGATTTTTGGAATAATGAGAGCATGTCGAAGGCATGAACTACATGAACTAAAATGTGAAAATGTCAAAGATATGAATGGAATCTTAATTGTTAATGTGGTAGAAACTAAAACAAAAGTACAACAAACATTTACAATTACCGGCAAATACTACGAAATTAGTAAAAAATATATGAATCTACGGCCGAAAATTTGCCCCACCCCTTCTTTTTCCGTTAATTATTTTAATGGAAATTGCACAATTCAAAACATTGATATTAATAATAATAATTTAGGGAAGCAAATAGCAAGATATTTAAATCTGCCTGATTCGAATTTATATACAGGGCATTGTTTTCGAAGGACATCTGCAACCGTATTAGTTGATGCCGGTGGTGATATTATTGCATTAAAACGTCATGGTGGCTGGAAATCCAATTCAGTGGCGGAAGGCTTCATTGAAAATTCGGTTCAGAATAAAATCAGCATTTCCAATACAATATTGAACCCTATTGAGACTAGCAATAATGAAATAAATGTAAATATTCCTTCCACTTCCAGATCAGTGGGACCTGGAATAAACTTTTCAAACTGCACAATAAATAATCTTAATATTTTCAAGAAATCAGATTAATTACAATTGTTATGTTCAATATAAATATAAATTGAATTTTCTTATAGTGTTTTGTGACCTCACTGGTTATTATAGCTTGGAGTTTGGTTGGGAAAAGGTCAATTAACTGAAACCACTATGGATCTGTTTCCGTCGTTTCAACTTTTATAAAGTCATCCTCAGGGCACTACAATAGGGATTGTGAATATTACAAGGGTGAATAGTAGAGTAGCTTAGTACATGATAAATTACATGATAAAAACCTCAATAGAGGTATAAAGTACAAACAACTTAAGCTGTAAATAGGTCAAATCTTATGGAAATATTTATATATAAAATTGACATGAATAAAAATCATTGTAAAATTGTAAAACAAATCATGTAGTAAAACAACAGTATACTTACAAGAAAAATAGGTTCCTTGTCGTAATAAAATGTATATTAAAAATGACATTTACATATATTTGGATTCTTCTTGTTATAATATAAATGGAAAATTGTTAACATATGTCGAAATCGACGGAGAGTTTGCTTCTGAATGAAGGCATCCAGTGGAGATTGGAAAAGTTTTTGTTTTTTCCTCTTGATTTCTTTTGTTATTTATTGATAAGGTACGTGTAGGAACCATAGGCGTGCATGGTGTGTGATTACTTTATAAAAGTTGAAACGTCGGCAACAGATCCATAGAGGTTTCAGTTAATTGACCTTTTCCCAACCAAACTCCAAGCTATAATAAATAGAATGTTTATAGTTTTCCTATATCCATGGTAATACCCATTAATTACAATTTTGTAGAATTTTTTATAGAAATACGAGTAATTACTGTTATTGTGTTCAATACAAATATAAATATAATATTTATAGTTCTTCATTATTTATCGGGTGTAGAAAAAATAGCGTATGCAACTCTCATGTAATGGTTATTAATACACTCGCATAAACCATACGAAACTCGCCTTCGGCTCGTTTCGTATCCTGGTTAATGTTCGTGTATTAATAACCATCATTACATGATCGTTGCATAATTATACTATTGTCGACGATATCCACACCACAGACAAATTATGTTATGTGTATGAGAACGTATAAAAAAAATCTCCGTGCAGTTGACCTCCACCCCCAATCTCACTGTCCTCCTCCACCCACCCCTGAAAACGAACATTGTCACTGCGCGTTTGATTAAGGTAATATCCAAAAGTGGTGCGTGAGATTGTTTCATTTGTTTCAACTGCAAGAGAGCAAAGAGCGACCCGCCGGGGGCGGCTGCATATAGGGGCGGGCGAAGAAGAATCCCGACCGCCACCCCCGCTCGTCTATGTTTATATCGACGTTCAGTTGTCTTGCGATCGCCCTACAGATTAATCGCCTGATGAAATTCGATATTATTTTGGTGCTCTATTGTGATAGTGATGTAATCCGCTCAGTGGCTAGAGCCGAACGTAATCAGATTGAAAATTTGTTTGTTCGCGCGTGTTTCGGGGGGTTGTGGGGGCTCTAAAGTGTTGTTCAGTGATCGGTAGTGACAAAAAAAAAAACGACGAATTCCGCAATCACGCGATATCTTCAAGTGATCCCCTCTGAAACAAAGCGATAGAGGAATATATCTGACGCTAAATATTCTGCAAATGAAAGACATTTCTCACATATTGATAACATATGTTCATTGCTCAAGAATATATTTTTGACGGTGATTATGGAACATATAGAGAAACAGCCATTCGATATTTTTCAAATGTTTCTTGAAACAGAATTATGAATGTAAACAAATGATATATCGTGTTACAGTGTTTTCGGAAAGTACTGAATGAATTCATTTTTAGCCAAACTATCCATTTCGGAGGAATCTCCTGAAACATGTCGATTTTTAATCTCAATTGGCCACATTTATAAAGGAAAATCAAATATACATGGTGACAATTTTTTCAAATGGAACACCCTATATATTATTCAATTTTTGTAATCTCCATGGAAAGCTAATTTCAAAAATATATCACACCTAAGGTTTGTATCCAGTGCGTGCGCTAAATTCAGTGCTCTCGTAAAGTAGTGGATAAATTCGTGAAATAATTAATAAAAAAACCTTTTTAAAGACAAGCTTTCATTTAAATGCGCTAAAGAGTAAAAAATAATAGCTTTGTATGTGCGACGTAGGTTATTCCGCGAGTTATAGATTCGAACTGAAAACTTTGCGCGACAAGCTTTTGAATCTATAACTCACGGAATAACCCACGTCGCACATCAAAAGCTATTATTTTTTACTTTTTAGCGCATTTGAATAAAAGCTTGTCTTTAAAAAGTTTTTTTATTAATTATTTTATTTTGTGCTTTTTAGTAGGTACACCTTAATCTATGCATTTTTGTTAATGCATAGTCATTATGAGGCCTTTTTCCTGTAAATTCTCAGCTATCTAGTTCTTCAATGAGGAGACCATCTGAAGATTAACTCCTACGCCATCTTCAATTTATGAATTCTGACAAAAAAACAATAATCTCTACCCCAAAAACCCCAACATACCAATTTTGAATAGAAACGTTCCATTATCACAACCATGTGGAGCCGCCATTTCGAATTTATGAATTTCGAGAATAAATTCATAGTCTTTGACCCCGAAAACCTCCACAAACCAATTTTTAATAGAATCGGACCATAATTACAAAACTCGTTCGCCATCTTAGAGCCGCCATCTTGAATTTGTGAATTTTGAAAAAAAATTCATAATCTCCGACCCCGAAAACCCCCACATACTAATTTTGAGTCGAATCGGATCATAAACACAAATCTCGTCCGCCATCTTCTGTTCTGTTTTTTTCCCCAAAAATTCCATAATGCATTGTCACGGGAACTATGAACACCTGCCACATTTCACGTTAATCGGGCAACTGGAAGTGGATCAAATTTAATTTGCAAGATTTGATGACAAACATCGGGACAGGTGAAACTAAATAAAAGCTTGTAAAAAACTAAAGGAATAATTTTTTGAAAGAACGCTCGAAGCCGTTGAATTTTATTTTCATTTGGGCATTCTTTCAAATTTAATTAATTCATACAGAAGGATTCGTGTAGGAGAAATGATGTCATCGGTATTTTTTTAATGGCAACTCCATTTTTCATTACAGAATGTGAAAAGGTGATTATGAGTATGGGTGAAATGAAAATAAAATAAGAAAAACTATTTTGAAATATGAAAATACTAAAATTAATGGCACTGATAGCTTCAAACAACGATCAAACTAAATGTTCAAACTGTGCACCAATTGCTATCTGACAGTAGCCAAGACGATGAATAAATTATTTTTGAACATTGTCAATAACGTCAGGAGGTCTACATTGTATCTCGTGACGAATTCTTGCTTTTAAATCTTCTAAATTCTATGGTCTATTAACATACACACAAAAAATAATCAAGGGGTGTCAAATCTGGAGATCTAGTTGGCCACTCAATCGATCCCCTTCTTCCTATCCAAAGATTCGGAAACACCCCATCTAAATAGTCGCGGACAGCTGCTGCATAATAGGGAGATGCACAATCTTGTTGGAAGAATAAATCAGTCCTCGGAAGATCTGGTTCCTCTAAATCTGGATACAAAGCTATTAGTGTAGGAATGAGGTCGAATCGAAGAAAATCCAAATATATTGCACCAGTCAGGTTCACGTCAAAGAAATAGGAACCCAGAATTTTTCCGTCGACTATACCACACCATACATTCACTTTCTGTGGATTTTGAGTGTGATACTCCATCATCCCAATAACGGCAATTTTGCCTATTGATGTGGCCGTTCAGAACAAACGTAGCCTCGTCAGAAGAAATTATATTTTTCACAAAATTATTATTATTATTGCATAGCTATTGCAGTTGTTCGCAGAAATCAAAGTCGTCTTCATTCAGCTCATGGATGAGGCGTACCTTATAAGGATGGTGCTTTGCTGTTCTCAGAATTTTGTGGACTGTAGACGTTGCCATATTGAAATCAGAAGTCAATTGGTTGAGTGTTGTGTGACCATTTTCATGCACTGCCAACCCAACATTAAGCTGATCGTCTTCTGGTGGTGAGGGTCGACCAGATTTAGGAAAATTACAGACATGCCCAAATTAACGGTATTTTGACTCAACTTTGCTCCCCATGCTTTGGTTGATAGGTTGTCGATCAGGATAAGTTGCATTAAACAATTTAACAACTTCTCTTTGGGTGCGCATTCTGTCTCCAAATCCTATCATGCTAAAAATTTCAATTCTTTCTCGTTCAATTAATTTAATCATTTTCCATGAAATGACGTTACTACTCAATAATGTATCGACAAACGATAATGATGTTATTCCTCAAAGAAATAACTTCACAAAAACTATTCAGCAATAAAAACAAAATTCTGGTCGCTATGGCTACTGTCAAGTAATGGAGATAGTCAGATAGCAAACGGTGTACAATTTGAACATTTAATTTGATCGTTGTTTGAAGCTATCATTGCCATTAAATTTAGTATTTTCCTATTTCAAAATATATATTTTTTTCATTTCACCCATACTCATGATTACCTTTTCACATTCCGTAATGAAAAATGGAGTTGCCATTAAAAAAATACCGATGACGTCATTTCTCCTACACGAATAATTCTGTATGTATTGATTGCATTTGAAAGAATGCCCAAATGAAAATAAAGTTCGATGGCTTCGAGCGTTCTTTCCAAAAATCATTCCCTTAATTTTTTACGAATGTATCCACTACTTTACGAGAACACTGAATTTAACGGACGCACTTTATACAAACCCTATGTGTGATTTATTTTTGAGATCAGTTTTCCATGGAGATTCCAAAAATTGAATGATATATAGGGTGTTCCATTTGAAAAAAACTGTCGCGGACGTCATAAGTCAAACGTGGATCACCCTGTACATTTAATTTTTCCTGATAGATGTGGCAAGTTGAGATTAAAAATCGACCTGTTTCAGGAGATTCCTTAGAAATGGATAGTTTGGCTAAAAATGAATTTATTCAGTACTTTACGAAAGCACTGTATAATTCAGAATGCTTGGATCTGAAAGTTTTTTGTATGGATTCCAAATATTTCAACTTATTTTCCAGGCACCTGTAGTTTTACAGGAATTGGACACATTTTTCGAATTTCAATGAAATATCCTGCATATTTTAAATTTTTTTGATTTATTTTATATCATAGAACGGGAGATTATTTACTGGAAATGGAAGATATGAAGATGGCGTATTCTTGATCTGCGTCGGGAGTTTTTGAGTCACCTTTGCAAACTTTGCTTCTTATAATCGAAATATTCCATCTGTATCAGACCCAAATGAAAATATTCCACCAAAAACTGCTTACAATTTTAATGTAACCTTTGGAATATATTCAACGCTATCAAATTGAAAATAGCGGCATTTTATTAAAAAACAATCGTGAATATAAATTTGTGATGATGAAAGCAAAGACATGTCGAATAAGCAACAAAGAAGAAAAGCTGTAGTGTCTTCTTATGTGGAGGCTCCAAAATCGGCCTCCAATTCCTTGGATTGGGATTCTCCTTCTACAAAAACTGGTACTGTCAAACGCCGACCAAATTCGAGGTAAGTCAAAAATAAATACAGTGTGTATATTCAAGTTTTTAAGAACTCAAATAGAACATGTCAAGATGAGATAAAATTATCTCATGAAAATACCCTCACAACATATTTGGTTTGGAATGGAATATAAATCGTTTTTGGTAATCAAGAAAGCGAGTGGCCGTTTTATATCTTTTTGTACCTAGAAGTAGATCTTATAGGAGAATTTTCAAATACGATGTGTCAAATTTAAAAGTTGCGGAAATGAATAAAGATATAAAGAAATAGCCAGACCCCTTTCGAGGCAAAACAACCACGAATTTGTCGGGATCTACCACATCGATAAACTCGTGATCTTTTTAATAGGCGTTTCTAGTTTGGAAATTTAGAATCAGTAAAGTACGAAAAGAAGATGCAAATTCAAATTTGAAAAATTATGATTTTCGGAAACATTTGGCTCTATAATAATTCGAAAGAAGGCGGTGAATAAGATTAAAATATTGACAAAACATCAATTTTGAGAAATCATTGTGTACTATACAAGTTTCCTAATGTGAGAGAGTAATAAATCATTATTGAACTATAAAACCGAGTCGTATTCACCTTATTCCATAGGCGTATGATGTTAAATCTAAAGTTGATGTCAATGGATAGCTTATGAAAAACTAAGATAGGAATTTGGAAGTAGATATAGGACATCATGAATGAAACATATCTAGAATTTTCCGGAGAACCCAAAAATGCAATAATATACTGGGTGTCCCATTAGAAAAAAAAAGTTTTCAATGCGACGTTCAATTGTTTTTCTATTTACATTTCCTGGCGGTTCAGAAAAAATGCTACAACTTTCCTAATTTAACCATTCCTCTAACTCTTCAAATAAGGATGGTATCTATTGGTCCAAATATAACCAATTACGCTGTAAAAGTGGTTAAAAGATATTTCGTACCAGCTTAGTGACTGTTAATATGGGCTAACAATGGACAACGCTTAAGTATTCTCCTCAAAGTATGCTCTGTAATTTCCTGTACCAGGTACAATAAAATAATAAATTTACAATCATCCACCTACTTATATTTTCCTTATATAATTTTTTTTAACCAATAATAGTGTACATATAAATCGTTTCCTGCGATAAGAGATAACAATATGGTCGGATTTGTTTCACAAATGGAGGGTTTTTCTAAGAAAACTATTATAAGCCTAGGTAGAGGCACAGGTAGTTTAAACTACCTGTGTTTAAAAAAATTGAAATGTTTAGTTACTTTCAGGCAGTTGTTGGAAAAGTTCCTTCTTGAAAATGGCTAGTGTTTCTGAATTTGTTGCTGAGAAATGGATTAGTGAAAGTGCGCTTTCTAAAAATGAGAACATTATTATTTTCAATGTGTTCAACGCTGTTCGCCACCGAAACTCAACATTCCGAGTTACAAAAGTAGTTTAAATGTGTTCGAATATGACTGGAGTCGGACAGTCAACAATATACCGATTCGTGCACGAGGATAAACGCGGCCCCATCAGGTCACCAAGAGAAGTACAGGAAGAAAAGAAACTGTAATAAATGAGGATGAAAATACTGCCATCAGAAGAATCATACACTCGTTTTACTTAAAAAAAGAAATACCTGCCTCGAACAAAATAAAGTCTGAAATGAAAAAGGATTATTCCATTCCACCCGTGGGTGGGAAGAAAGTGTGGGTAACTTTGAAGGAAATTAATGTTCATTATTAAAAAATTCAAAACAGAAAATCACTTTCAATAGAGAAAGACGAAAACATCTGCTGGCAACGACGATATTTGAGGGCAGTTAGACAGTTTCGAAGGGAAAATAGGAATATCTATTATATGGACGAAACTTGGTTAAATGAAGGATATTCCGTTGGTAAAATATAACAGGATAAAAATATAAAATGCGCGAGGCAAATAAAAGCACCCTCGGGAAAAGGTAAAAGATTAATAATTACTCACATTGGCAGCAAAAATGGATTTGCTTACTAGCATTTCGATCAAAACGGACTGGAGACCATTTTGAAGACATGCACGCGGTGTTTTCTAAGAATACTCCCAGCAAATATTGGATCCTATCCCTCATGAGTCTGTTATAGTCATGGATAATGCTACCACTCAAGAAAATCCGAAAAAAATACTTGAATGAATATAATAATACATACATCTACATACATATACACTTTTTCAAATATATCAAACACTCTAAATAAAAAAAATGCTACATCTCTACATTTTACCTTCTCCACTATATAATTTTTAACTTTTAAATTTTAATTTTTAAATTTTAATTTTTAAGTTCAATTTCAATTTTAAATCATGCAACACTCATTAAATTGTGTCGCGACATAGAGGGGGTGTTCTCATATACTTAAAATATCATCTTCAATACTCAAATTACAAAAACTATATTTTAGAAAGTAACTATTGGTGTTCCGTAACAAAAATAAAGTACAATAATACTAAAATGTTAATTGATGCACTTTATCATTCACCCAATGTGAGTCTTATAATATTTTCAGACCATTTTGAAAATATATGTGAAGAACTTTCCCAATCAAACTAAAAATTTATTCTAGCTGGAGATTTTAATATTAACTTTATAACTTTATAAAAATTATATTAATATGTATGAATAATTCAAAGTGTGCAGGAATGCTCTAGAATTACTAATAATAGTGCAAGCTTAGTTGATTATGTCATAAGTAACTTTGAGCTTCAAACAGTGTATCACATATTATACAGTGTGTCCGTAAAGTATGGAACAAATTCATTTTTAGGTAAACAGGTCATTTTAAGAAATAATCCTGAAACACGTCGATTTTTGATGTTAATTTACCGTATTTTAAAATAATAATCTAATATACAGGGTGAATTACGTTCGAGTAATGACGTCACCGTCATTTTTTTTAAATGGAACACCCCCATTTTGTCTCAATTTTCGGATTACTCTAGCTGAGCTGATTCCAAAAATGTATCACATGTTGATTCCAATTGGTACAGGGTGGACAAAAATACAATAGTTTTGTGTGTGCTCATAAAGTAACGCGTAACATTCTTTATTAGGTAAATTAACAATATTATCAAAAATACTTATTGTCTAGCGGACAGAATATGCTGGAATACATGACTTTATAAATGTTCGAACTGCAGCCCTTGCTGTATTTGACAGTAACCCAAACGGTGCACAAATTCTTGTTGAACCTTGTGTATGGTTTCTTGCGTAATATTATTTATTTCTGTTCGAATTTTCTCTTGTACATCTGCAATATTCGCTGGTTTCGTTTTATAAATAACATTCTTCAGATGGCCCCACAGAAAATAATCCAAAGGATTTAAATCTGGTGACCTCACTGGCCATTCAGTGGGTCCACGTCTACCAATCCACCTGTTCGGAAAAATTTCATCTAGGTACCTTCTAACATCTACAGCATAATGTGGAGGTGCACCATCCTGTTGAAACCATAAACTTTCATCAAAACCTCCAGGATTACGACTGCTGGGAAACAAATTACGTAAAGTAGGTACGAGATACCCCCTTAAAAACTCAAGGTACGTTGCCCCGTTTAAATTACCTTCGAAAAAGTAGGGTCCGATGATTCGATTTCGTACAATTCCAGCCCATACATTTACCTTTTGAGGGTATTGTGTATGATGCTCACGCATCCAGTGGGGGTTTTCTTTTGCCCAGTATCTACAATTCTGACGGTTAACCTCACCATTTAACATGAAAGTGGACTCATCAGAAAAAATAATGTTTTGTATCAAGAGAGGGTCTCGGTGACATTTATCCATCATTTCTTCGCAAAATTGGAGTCTTCTATCGAGATCATCTTCGTTTAATTCTTGCACAAGTTTGATTTTATAAGGATGCCATTTTTCAAGCTTCAATAGTTTGTGTACCGTTGTTTTGCTAACACCGATATAGCGACTAACTTTACGAACAGAAGTGTGCGCATCTTCTTCAAAACTCAGTAAAACATCTAATGCTGTATCAGCATTTGCAGGGGGACGACCTGATTTGCGTACATTTTCAACATTACCAATTTCTCGAAATTTCGTTTCAATCTTACTGACTGTCGAACGCGTTATAGGTCTTTCTGGATATTCATCATTAAACAAATTGCACACTTCCATCTGAGTTCGCGATCTGTCTCCATACCCAATCATCATAAGTATTTCAATTCTTTGTTTCACACTTAACTCCATTTCTACTTCCAATTAAATCTAAGCAATCATTCGAATATTCACGAATACCAAAAATATTGTAGTACTAAACTGTCACTGAACATCAATAAATTACTAAACAAATAATGACATTTCCCAAAAAAGTAGACGACTATGTTTTTATAAATAGATAAAAATATTTTTGTCATATTCTGTCTGCTAGACCACAAGTACCAAACATGTTTGGAAACAGCTCATTTTATTACTCTAAACATGTAGCAAACTACGGGTGTTACATTTAAACCAATTGCCGCTAGACAATAAGTATTTTGATAATATTGTTAATTTACCTAATAAAGAATGTTACGCGTTACTTTATGAGCACACACAAAACTATTGTATTTTGTCCACCCTGTACCAATTGGAATCAACATGTGATACATTTTGGAATCAGCTCAGCTAGAGTAATCCGAAAATTGAGACAAAAGGGGGGTGTTCCATTTAAAAAAAATGACGGTGACGTCATTACTCGAACGTAATTCACCCTGCATATTAGATTATTATTTTAAAATACGGTAAATTAACATCAAAAATCGACGTGTTTCAGGATTATTTCTTAAAATGACCTGTTTAGCTAAAAATGAATTTGTTCCATACTTTACGGACACACTGTATAGATTTTACATATTTGATATTTTACATTTGGATTTATTATAATTTATATATTAAGTGAATATGAACCTAGCTTAGTTTTATAAGATTAGTCATATAAGCACCACTGTCGAATACAAACAAGCAGGATGTACGGCTTTGTGGTATATTCTCTATTCCCCTCTGTAATACCCTTCTGTGAATAAATATTATTATTATTATTACTTACTTCAACTAAGAAGCCATTTCACAAAGATATGCTGAAAAAGGAGCTACTGGAGATTGTATAGTTGAAAAAACCTCTTTGTTCGAAATTTGTTGTAGACGAAATCGCTTCAAAACGGAATATAACGGTACTTCGTCTTCCGCTATATCACTGTGAATTAAACCCCATAGAATTGGTGTGGGCGCAAGTAAAAGAGTTTGTAGCAAGGCGTAACATTACTTTCAAAATAAGAGACGTTGAACAATTGTTGCAAGAGGGAATAAAGACAGTGGATTGCGAAAAATGGAATAAGTGCGTCGAACATGTGATTGGAATAGAAGAAAGAATGTGGGAAGCTGATAGCATGCTAGAAAGCACTGTTGATCCCCTTATCATTTCTCTGGACCCTAACTACGATA
Source organism: Gonioctena quinquepunctata (assembly GCA_018342105.1). NCBI lineage: Eukaryota > Metazoa > Arthropoda > Insecta > Coleoptera > Chrysomelidae > Gonioctena > Gonioctena quinquepunctata. The sequence goes on along the minus strand of JAFIRS010000711.1, from coordinate 107,849 downwards.
GTTTATCGGATTACTCGGAATATGAGGGCTAAAATTTGAAAATTAAGTTTTATTGTAAATAGAAGATTTTTTATAAATATTAATATTTATTCCAATTCATCTATTTTCATATTATTATTACTTCTATATACGTGTTTGTCTACTTAATATCAAAATAATGTATATCTCAATTAGCTGCGTATCTTTATAATTATAATAATGTATAATTATTATTATTATACTTATTATTCTAATAAACTATCTGTAGTTACGCCGCTGTCACATAAATTTCATCCAGAAAACTCCTCCTTCTATTTTTATGCAAATTAAGGTGACCCTAATTTAGTACCGATTCGACGTGTGTACATCTTAAATAACTGAAATACGGAAATTTTAAAAACTATCATTGCAAGTTTACAATACAAAATGTAAGTTGTGTTCCTTGTTTAATGGGTTCTGTCATTGCAAATTTAAATTGTATCACTCTCTCACACTAGGAAACAGAGTATAACCGTGATATTTTCCAGATATTTTTTTCCCGCAATAGTAATTCTAGGTGGGGCGAATACCAATACTCACAAATATTTTGTCGGTCAGGATTTGACCTCAGTGATGAAAAATTGACGAAATACCAACTTTGAAAAATGATTGTGAGTTTACCGTGAGATTTTTACTTGTAATCTCCCTAGAGCATGAATTATTGCTGGAAATTTTTTGAGTACATGCATTTTTTGAAAATTATCACGAGTCGCGAAGGTAAGAAAATATTATACCGGAATTATATTTAAATAGAAAACATTGAGTAAATAATTATTTTGACTTTATTTTGACGTTATTCACAAATAAATAGAAGGCTGTGTGTAATGGGAGTTTTTTTCTGATTTTCCCCGTTCCCTAGTAAAACAAAATATATAATATCAGATAAAGATATGTAAAATTATTTGATTTCATACAATTTTCTTACTGGGTTTGGGAAATGTTAATTCGACTAAAAATGAAAGGGATACGTTCGTATTGCGGGAGATATTTTTTGATTTTCCCCGTGCCCTAGTAAAATAAAATATATAATATCAGATAAATTTTTATATAAAATTGATTGTTTTCATACAATTTTCGTACTGGGTTTCAGGGAAATATTGCGGGATATTTTTTTTTCCCGTACCCTAGTAAAATAAAATTTATAATATAAGATACATTATTGTATAAAAATAATTGATTTCATATAAATTTCTTACTAGGTTTCAGGGAAATGTCAATATTGACTACAAACAAAGGTGATATACAGCAAAAAATATATAACTATACCTATACAAATATTCTTAAATATTTTTCATATTCTTTTAAGTTTAATCCTAAGAAAATTTAATATTAGCGGTAATAATTTGTTTTTGAAATAATTCAGGAAATCGGGATATTTTATTCTTTATTCTAAATAGAATGTTGTTGGCGTATGTTGCCAGTTAAAAAAATATTTTGTAAAGTTAGCCATGGATTTGACATTCACTACTCCTGTCAATCAGTATTTTATTTGTGGCATTATAAGTTCCTCATAACATTGTATACAATCATAAGTTAGTAAAAAAGTTATAATAAAATGAACTTTCAATCGTATGAATTGTGTTCCTTTTGCAAAGAATCACAGCACATTAAAATGTACCATAAAAATGTAAAATATCTAACATACCTAGTGGAAGAATCTGGATTAAATCCTGAGCAACAAAACTTATTTAAAGATATTGGCAACATACTGCGTGATATTGTGCCTTCTTTTGGACACGCATATTGTTAAAAAAAACACCGGTTCTGTGTTTTATTCACCACTTAGGAAAGAGGAGGAAGATGTGGAAATTTTGAAGAATTCAAAATTAATTAATTATATTGTAGAATGTACACCCTAATAAATTGTTGTAATATTTCCAACTTATAAGGTAAGTAAATAAAAAATATTGTCAATATTATTTTTGTCTAATTATATGATAGCTGTCATGTGCCGGGAAATTTCCACTTATTAATTTCACGTCTACATGCTAATGTGGATGAAAAATTTTCAGAAAATTTGCTGGTTACCATAGTAACAATGTCGAAATAATGCATCTGATTGGTTGAAAATGACTGGTATAAAATTTTCAGGAGAATTTTTTCACTAGTATGATTCTAGTAGGGCTGAAGCCACGTTTGACAGTAGTGACGATCGGCCACGAGTTTATCGACGCGGTAGATCCCGGAAACTTCGTTGCTGTTTTCAAGATGATGGCAAAAAATTAAATTTTAAATTCTATTCACTCCATTAAATTGGTTTCGAACATAGATATAAAAGTCATCGTAAAAATCTAGCGTTCTTACATATTGTTCAACGTTTTCTCGTGTATTGCTTAATTTTATAGGGCTTTAATTCTTCATACAACCAAAATATTGAGCAAATCTGAACGAATTCTTAATCTCCTTTGATTTTCAGCGACTCTTACGCAGAGTTTGAAATACACGAGTACCAGCAAAATGAGAAGACGAATACCCATCACCAAACCAAGGACGAACACTTCCCCCGAGGTAAATTATTCCGCGAGAAAACCGAGTGTCCGGAAAACGCATTCCGGGAAAATTACTTGGGCGACTTCGTATTTTCCGGGATGCCGCGTAAATCCGGGTCACCGAAAAAGGCCGACAGATCGGTGTCGGTTTATGAACCGCCGCCTCTTATTAAGGGATTTAATGGCGACAGAGGTCGAATGGATGGGGTGGATAGTGGATCCAGTTTGTCAGGTGAATTATTGCTAATATTAAGTTTGAAATTCATTTCATTCCCATCATCTTTTGAGAGTTATGTTGGTTGGATGGAGAAAATAATGGTTTCTTGACTACATGGAGTACCGTAGGTATGAAGTACGCTAGATAAGGAAAACTTTTTGGGGCAATGTTCTCGATAATTTCGAGACCTTATGAATAATCCCTTAGCGAAACCAACTTTTTCCTACTTTTCTCCTCAAAGAAAAAAACAAAAATATTTTGCCAAATAAATTTGTTATTTCAATATGCCAATAACATCAAGAACAATGCCTTTGATTTATTTGACTTAAGATTAAGATTTGCATCAAATGAATCTGATATACAGGGTGTAATCTAACCTCTTGCAAACCCGTGAATGACGGGTGTATAATGCCATTTTATAACAAATTACAGCGGTTAAAAACATAACGAAATATGTTTTCTTTGTTAAATTCGACAAAATTTTGCTGTCCGCCTAACCCCAGCTGAGCTGTAAGAAAACACTGGCAATTTCCGGATGCAATAATCATTTGAATAACGTTGAATTGATTGTTTGGTAAATGTACGAAAAGAATCAAGCATTTATTGCAGGTTACCTGCGATAGTTATTCAATTTTATAGAGATGAAAACAAACGAACCTTGTTATAGCCAAGATAAAGTCAGAACTAGTAAATGAAGACAACACACTTTGGAACACTCAACGAATCATAATTATAAAAAAACAGATATAAGTACACAAAGACACAAACAGTATTTCATTAAAAATTATATCGATGGTCAGTGTGACCTAGTGATCCAGAATGACAGGACAATCGTGATTCACGGGTGTGTAAGAGGTTAGATTGCATCCAAGGGCGGATCTAGGCAAATTTTCTGGGGGGGGGGGAAACACAATCATATTCAGGGGATGCGCCCCAATTTTGGAAAAATAGAAATACATTGTTTTGAAATACATATTATGAAACACGAAACATAAAAACGCTTCAATAATTTACCAGTTATCGCTTTTAAACACAAATTAATACATTTGTTTCTGCTACATTTAAACATTGAATACATTTTAAACCAAACTGGGTATTAAAAAATGGCTTATTAACTTTGGTACGAAACGATACAGGAACAACACTATCTAAAATCGTAATTCTAGACGCAAATTTAAGCCATATTAGTGAGACAAATTCTTAATAAAAGAGTACAATGAACTAAATCTTTGTTAAACAGATTAAAATCACAACTAGAGGATGAACTCAGTTTTGCGTTTCCTTAAATTTGCAAAACAATCTATGACTTTCTCTATATCTATTAAAATGTTGCGGTGGATGTGCTAAAGGGCAAGACCGCTAAACGTACGTCAGTCATGTTTGATCTGAGCCTCGTTTTGAACCGCTTTAAAGCCGAAAAGAAAGGACCTTTCTGCAGAAGCTACCCACACAGGGCAGAGTTAGCAAAAGTTGTAAAATTAATTTTACCAATCCAGTATACTCAAATCCAGGAGGTGAAACGGTTATCTTCACATCTGTGATTTACTAAAATTAACCCTTTTTAAAATGAAACAGCTTACGCTACGAATATTAATTGAATATTTCTTTCATTGTCGGTTTAATGAAGTTATAGTACCTGGGCCAGCGTATTATTTCTGAACAAGACAAGTACTGGAGATACTATGTAAAGGAAAGTGTTCTCATTCATTTGGGAGTACATTATGATTTTCTGTGGCCCATTTGGCTAAATGATTGTCAGAAATCCAGTGAAAGCGATCAATACCATAGTTCTTAATCATTTGACTAACTTTAAATTATTCCAATTTAATTATCGACGAAGAAGATCTTTCGTAAACATTTACATATGTTTCCCGAATAAATTCCATATCTTTTCTCGTCTTGTAAATTTCATGTTGCCCATTCACTATCACTAGCTTCTCTATTTATGGGCCATATAGTTATCCAAAAAGGAAAAAACAGCGTCATAAAAGTTTTCAACACTGAATAGGGGTTTGTTCGTGGAAATAAATACGATATTTTACTATGATCTTTGACACGTTCGTTAAATATTTATGATATTTGTCGAATTTCAAATAGAATAATTTTTTTCACTGAATAGTGATTATACGATTTGCTACACCCAATTACCTCATAATTTTTCGAAAAATTATTAATGTACTAGGATTGTTATCCATTCGATTTTCGATTCGAAACCATCAATAGTTTCGTCGTGAAAATTAGAATCTGAGGATTGTGTGTCTATAAGATGTTATTTGAAAAAATTGACTTGGAAATATAAAACCGCCGTAGGTACAGTTGAGTCCCTACGGCAGTTTGATATTTCAATTTTTTCAAATAACATCTTATATCTATATAAACGTTATCAAAGTTTATTTAACAATAAATGTCAGGGATTTTGGAGCAACATTTGTTTATTTTTTGTTTTTGGCGAAATTATATTATTGATTTTTCTTTTAATAAAATCAATCAAACCTTCTTGAAGCACAGATTACAAGCTTCAGAAAGTACTATTGAAAAATCTTAATATCACATTTTAAACTAGAGTTTTTGGTTTTTGAAGCATGGCCTAAAAATTCAATTTTGTAATTTTTTTAAATTATTCAATATTTTGACGAATGTATTCTTTGAAATAAAATTCTAAATTTTTTTTCATTTGCACACTTTTTCAACTGCCATTTTGGGAGTACACTGTACAAATTTCAGATGTTTATCTGGAAAATTTAAAGAAAGGCAGATCTTTAATTGATACTTTGACGTAACTTCATATATGTACGATTCCTATTCATTTTTTTCACATTTGAAAACAAGACATCTCAATAGCTACTTTTTTCTTCTTTCATTCAAATTTTTGTTTAATTTGATCTGAAATTCTCAAGTTGAGGTGTTTTCTGTTGATGGGAGAGTATGAAATACTGAGAAATATAAGAATTCTTAAATCCAACACCCCTGCCAAGTTTGGATCTCATACCCTTGGAACTCTGGAAAGAATACGTTGATACTCGGTATAAGTCATTAACGACGAAAACATTCGTAACGGTCGTTCGTCGTCCTCTCTCGATTGGTCTCGATTATTCCCGACTGTTTTCTTGGAATTCTTACATCACGCTATATAAACATGCGGTTGCTTATTGTATGCGGCAGTGGCGTAGTGTATTTGGGTCCGTAACAATATTTTCCCATTATGATCCGATATCCTCCGTTACCTAGGAAACAAGTTTTCCATCTCGTACTTTCTGGCAAACTCTATGCGTTTTCCGTAAAATACGAAATCTCATACACATTTCATTAGTCTCAATGAAGTTTCAATCTAAATCTCCATATTCATGAAACCATTCAAATGAAGAGTTGATGTACCCATCCGTTCCAACCAGCATAACTCCCTTAGCATCCTTTATTTTCGTTCAGCGAATTTTATGAATTCCATAAATCACTTGGCAATCCCAGACAACTGGGAATCGACGGCCAGACGCATAAAAGTCCTCAGTCTGGATGCTTCTCAGGAGAGAATACGCTCCATACACAATTTCGTCCAGAACAAATATGTAATTTACAAGAAGGATAGGACGGAAGCTGCGAGGAGGAGTATTCCAGTCTATCGCCCGGGGAAAGGTGCTCTGTGGTGGGAGTCCAAGGAATCGCATACCAGGTAAATGCTCTTTCATGACCTTTGTTCTTTTTAGTAGTTGACTGAATCTGCACACACGAGATATTGTGATTTTCTAGGAAGTATTGCACAATTTTCGACACTCGTTGAAAGCTCCAAATGACTGTAGGCTTTAATTACAGCAATTGCTATTATTTGCCAACAGTACCAGACAGACAGACCGATCTGTTTTCTTACTACTGTTGAACCTTATGTCCGAAATTTTTCACTTCTCACTTTGTGTACCTGAAACGGAAAAGGTGGCTGTACATAAATTCAATTGTATGACCCAACTAACAGGTTTATTAAAATTTTATTCTTTTTTTTTGTACACCACCCAACAGAAATCCATTTACAGGGTGGGAAAATCACAGGCATAAAAACAAAAAAACATAAATAATTTGAGATCAGTAAAGATACAACAATAGTGTAGAAATGAGACATGATACAAAAACTACTTTCAATGTCTCACAGTATTGTTACACGAAAAACACCCCCGACAAATAATCGCTAATCAAATCACTAATCACCAAAATACAAATATGAACTAACCCTGTCCACTGAAACAAAATATGTATAAGGTGTTCTCTGAATGAGCTCTACTAGGCCAGTAGAGATAGACATAATTTTTCCAAAATTTAATAATAATTACAAAAGTTTCAAAACTTAAAAGTAGTCTGATTTTGCAACCCTTTTTTCTGAACGGAAGATATTGAAAATCATGATTTAATGAATTTTCACAGTATTAGCGCGGAAAAATTTGTAAAAGTTCTGCAAACTTTCGAAGTTTTGAAAAATAGCAATTTACATCTCTTGATGAATTTGCAACCACTCATACAAAACGAAAATGACTGTTTTATCGAAAATAAATTGTTGTTAGCCTAATTTTTCGATGAGAATACCAAAAGTTCTGCAAACTCGAGAAAATAACTAAAATTTTAATCTTGCTCAAACAAAAATTTTTTTTCATTATTTTTTTTTTTAATTAAAGTATCGAAATTATCACAGAAGTTTCAAATAATAGTGATGTCCTGATATAGAATGTTTTCATCAATTTGCAACCTCGACGGTAACACGGAAATGAGGGTAAAATCAAATCAAAAATATTTTCTTCGTATTTGTACTCTACCAAAAAAAAAAAAGTTTTGCGAATCGGGCAGACAACTCATTTTACCAATTGGTGGCAGAATAATAATTTGCAAACTATGTTACAATGCGGAACATTAGGAATTAAAAAAAATATTATTTCTGCAACACCTGTGTTATCTGAATAATAAAGATTTTTATAAACCTAATAAATGACATTCATTGTGTTACCAAGTTAACTATCGACCAAGAAGAAGCTTGTCAACGGCAGGTGAAATCATTCAATGTTGAAAGCTAACGTTTTCGATATGAATTCAAAACATGATATTACAATTAGGAATTTGCATAAAAAAATACGTACGAGTACGTTTGATGGAGGATCGAGAATCTCTCGACACGTTGTCATAATTTTCTTGATTCATTAAAAATTGCGAGAATTATTGAGTTATAAAAAATACTCGTACAGTTGTACACTAGTACGATTAACATTTGTGTTACGTCACAGTGTTCTGTTTACAGAGTAATGAATGCACAGCAGTTTAGTAACATGATTCATTACCAGAATAATAGAAGACTGACAATTGTATTTTTATGACAGACAACTATTTAACTATCCAAAAACAATGCACATGCATCTAATAGTCCTCGAGCTACAACTGAAATAGAATTGCCTACCAACATGTTTTTCCCTCTTCATTTTCAGAATTTTTATAAATAAAGAAAATGATTCTTACGTGTCGATTACATTTCAGTCCTCCATTCGGATTCAATAGAATTATTCATGCGAAACCACAATTGGAGTAAGAAAGTCGAGTGTTAAGGTAAATTATAATTTTATTAAATTCAAAAAATACATACCTCTAAAAATTAAATTTGAGATGTAATATCGATCTCACAAATGTTTATTTTTCAGCAACGTTTCTGTTTGATGATGAAAATTATGTACTTGCGAGATATACAATCGATAACGTTTTGATATCCTTACTTCCGTAGAGCATCGATTATTCATTTGAAAATCTCGTTGATTGCTATAAAGAAGGACAAGTGAAAATTTTAAATGAAGAATGATTGCATGTCATTTCTAATGCGATTAAAAATTAATGTCTTCCAATAGTCTTTTAGCAGAATTCAGCAAAATTTTATATTCTTTCGATTGTTGCATTCGAAAATATTAGATTAGATTTATTTCGCTGATTAGTCGAAAACAGTAATTGCTTCCGAAATCAATAATTAGTTTCTAATTTTTTAATGGTTAACTACATAACCGTATTATTTTTCGGATGCAATTTCAATCAACCAGTACAAAATATAACAGATATACGCGATGGATAATCAAGTATTTAACTGGACAACTGTATATTTGTCGGTCTAATATACAGTGCTTCTCAAAAGTCCCCTCCCCCCCTCTTATTTTTGGAACGATTTTACATAAACGAGTGAAATTTGGAAACTGAATATTAAAGGGTGTAAACTTCCCTACTAGTGATGATAGATGACGAAATCGTCAAAGATGACGTCACAAGGCCATTGTGACCAATAATTTTAAATGGAACCCTACGGCAAGCGACACCTCTTTTAAAAGGTATCGAAAAAACCTATTCAATGATACTAATTTTGTTTATGTTTATGGCAGTTTTGGCAACTCGCTTTTAAAAAACGCAAAGCTGTGATGAATTAAATCAGTTAATACTAAAATTCCAAATTCAAGCTCCGCCTCTGGATAGTTGTCAAATAAGCTGACGTTTTTGTTAGTCTCCCTAATTCGACGTTTTTGTAATTGTCCAAGTTTTTGTACATTTAATAATTTGTGTATTGTTGATCGAACGTTTAACTGTTTTAGCAGCTTTTGGTACTTTTAATATTTTTGTACATTTTAATAATTTGTTAAACTGTTGTGAGCCGAACGTTTAAGTGCTTCAAGAAGCGAAATGGTACGCGCTTTAGGTGATAAAGTAGCAGCGATCCTAATTCTTGGTGAAACTGGACAAAATATTCATGCAGCAGAACGCATTTTTAATGAGAGGTTTCCCGATCGCCCCGTTTCGAGGACTTATTTGAGGGAGCTTCTTCGTAAGTTTGAAACAACGGGTAGTATTAATGATGCGAAACGATCTGGCACACCACAAATTTCTGATGAGAAAAAAATTGATATACTGGCAGAAGTAATAGTTAATCCTACTTCTTCAACAACTCACGTTGCATCTACCTGTGAAGTCAGTCGAAGTACAGTACACAGGGTGTTAAAAAAACAAATTTCATCCATACAAATTAGAAATGGTTCATCAACTCTCAGACGACGACCCAGACCGAAGACTGGAATTTTGTAAAAATATGGAAACTAAAATTAACCAACAGCCAGACTATGTCAAAACAATTTGTTTTAGTGACGAAAGTATTTTCTATCTAAATGGAAATGTAAATACACAGAATGTGAGGTATTGGAGTGACGCAAATCCTCACCTGTTTCGTGAAACTTACCCAATTTCCCCAGAAGGTGAATGTTTGGGCAGGTATCCTGGGAAACCACATCGTTGGGCCTCTTTTTAAATACCAATTTAACTGGTGAGGTTCATCTGTAGCTGTTGCAAAACGCAATAGAACCGTTAATCCTTGAAATTTTGGAAGATAATCCAGATGAATTCGGCAATTTGAAAATAACATTCCAACAGGATGGTGCTCCTCCACACTATTACGGTGCAGTAAGACGGTATTTGGATGAGGAGTATCGTGGTAGATGGATTGGACGACGAGGTTCAACGGAATGGCCAGCTCGATCACCGGACCTCACACCTTTGGATTTTTTTCTGTGGGGGTACCTGAATCGAAGGTTTACGCAACTGAACCTGACAATATTGACGTTTCAAAACAACGTATTGTTGCAGAATGTGAGGCTGTTTCCGCAGACACATTTGCAAAAGTACGAGAAGAGTTTAAAAATAGGATATTTCACTGTCAGGAAGTAAATGGAGGTCACTTCGAGCAATTTCTTTAAGTAGATACTGATTCCTAAATCTGTAATTAATATCATACTGAATGGAATTTAAATTTTAATGTTTACTAATGAGCCATTAAAACTGCCATAAACACAAACAAAATTAGTATCATTGAATAGGTTTTTTCGATACCTTTTGAAAGAGGTGTCACTTGCCGTAGGGTTCCATTTAAAAATATTGGTCACAATGGCCTTGTGACGTCATCTTTGACGATTTCGTCATCTATCATCACTAGTAGGGAAGTTTACAACCTTTAATATCTAGTTTCCAAATTTCACTTGTTTATGTATAATCGTTCCAAACATAAGAGGGGGGTGGGGACTTTTGAGAAGCACTGTATATATCTCAAACCTATTTGCACAACGTTTGCAATGTATGGCTAAATTATAAAAAAAAACAATTAATTGTACAAAAAAAATTTTCTGTTGAACAATGACGGTTGCAAATCTCTTGCGTCACCTAATTTTAATTGCAATTTGCATAACTTTTGCAATTATTTCAGAAGTTGTTAAAAATGCAAAAAAAATATATTGGTGGGTAAATAGGTTCCGTTTTTCGTATGAGGAAGTTACATATCCACTAAGACCGATATTCTCTTTATTTGCAACCACAATAAAAACTTTTGTTATTTCAATGCTTGTGTGTATTGAAAATGGGAGCATCAATAAAAAAGATTAATGAATAAATGATGCGTTTTTCAGAAATGGTTGCAAATGTTCGTGAATTTTTAAACTTTTTTTCCGTTCACTTATCCAATTTGCAGAACTTTTGTAATTTTTTAAACAAATTACAATGAAAAACTTAAACAAATGACAAAAAACAAGGTTCCGTAACTTTTACAAGGTTGCAAACTTAATGCATGTTGTAAAACACCATTACTATAGGTATGCCTAGTTTGCAGAACTTTTGCAATTTTCAGTGCAATAATAAAGCATGAAAACGTTTTTTGCAATTAAAACAATGTTCCGTTCATCGCAGACTTCTGCAAAATTTTATAGTTTGTTTTCATTGATGCACTAACATACCATTGAATTGGCCTATACTTTGCGGATTATCAAACGGGGTTTGATTTCTAATTATCGTGGAAATTACAACCCTGTAACTTTCAAATGTGTATGACACACGTTCCACTCGCAAAGGGTGCGCAGAGCTTCACGTGTATAAACTACCCAAACTTCGATATGTCGTACCGACCCTTCGTCTAGGCTAAAATTGTAGTGTTTCAACAATCGCCACTCCGCCACTAGCTGAGCAAAAACTTAGTAGGCTAAGAGCGGGATGCAAAAAACCTGGCTAGTCGAGTAACAGAATGAAATGTTTTTCAAATGTTAGTACTCACAGCAAACGTAAGAAAAATCATTGAATGCCTGGGCAAAAGTTGTGTGTATGGTTTTTTTTCGGAAAAAGCAACCGGATTATAGTCATTTTCTCGACAAGTTTCTGCACTTATTGTTGTTTGACAAATGGTAATGTTCTTGGTGGCTGTCGAATTAGATGTAGGTATTAAACCCGTGCTTATCCTGTTCTGCACCAAGTTGTTTATCTTTCTTGTAACTCTGTGAACTCAAATACGTCACTTCCTCAGCAATGAATTTCATAGCAGCTTTATATTCGTTCTGTGAGAAAGTATTCCTGATGCCATTCAATATTAGGCCAGTAGATATAGACAATCAATTAACAGTAATTCAAAAAGTTTTCAAACTTCAATGGTATGTTAGTGCATTAATGAAAACAAACCATCAAATTTTGCGATGAACGGAAAAAACGTTTTCATGCTTTATTTTTGCACTGAAAATTGCAAAAGTTCTGCAAACGAGGCATACCGATAGTAATGATGCCACAACATGCATTAAGTTTGCAACCTTGTAAAAGTTACGGAACCTTGTTCTTTGTCATTTGTATTGAGTTTTTCATTGTAATTTGTTTAAAAAAATCACATAAGTTCTGCAAATTGAATGAGCGAAGGAAAAAAAAATCAACATATTCACGTACATTCGCAACCATTTCTGAAAAATGCCTTATTTATTTATCAAACTTTTTTATTGACGCTACCATTTACAATACACACAAACATTGAAAAAATTACAAAAGTTTTTTATTGTGATTGCAAATAAAGATAATATCGGTCTCAGTGGATATGTAGCTTTGCAACCTCCTACGGAAAACGGAAACTATTCACTTTTATATATTTTTTGCATTTTTACAACTGCTGAAATAATCACAAAAGTTCTGCAAATTGCAGTTATAATCACGACTAATATTTTACGCTACGCAAGAGACTTGCAACCGTCATTGTTCAACGGAACATTTTTTTTATATAACTGATTTGTTTTAAAAAATAGTTTGGCCCTACATTGTAAACATTGTGCAAATAGGCTTAAGATATATATTAGACCGACATATGTCTACAGTTAAATACTTGGACATCCTTCGTTATATTTTGTACTGGTTGATTGAGATTGCATCCGAAGAATGAGTTAAGCATTACGAAATTTGAAACTCATTACTATAATATTAGAAGCAAATTATTTTGTTTTGTCGCAATTTATTTGCCTGTTTGCATTGCGCACCAAATTGGCCATGTAAGTTGTTGTTTTCTTTTTACTCTAGTAGCTAAGCGACCCTTCGAAAAAACACACTTTAAAAATACACATGAATAAAAATTGACATGTAAGTCGAAAATTCATTTTCATCTTGAGTTTTCATATTGAATCATAGCCGAAAAATGTACATAATAGCAGCAAACACACAAACAATCACTGTTTTCGACTAATCAGCGAAATAAATTTAATATAACATTTTCGAATGCAACAATCGAAAGAGTAAAAAATTTTGTTAAAAGACTATTGGATTAATTTTTTATCGCGTTAGAAACGACATGCAATCATTCTTCATTTAAAATGTTCACTTGTCACAACATGACTTTATAGCAATCGAAGAGATTTTAAAATGAACAATCGATGCTCTATGGAAGTAAGGATATCAAAACATTATCGATTGTAAATCTCGCAAGTATACAATTTTCATCATCAAACAGAAACGTTGCTGAAAAATAAATATATTGGAGATCGATATTACATCTCAAATTTAATTTTTACAGGTGTGTATTTCTTGAATTTAATAAAATTATAATTTACCTTTTTCCTCGACTTTCTTACTCCAATTGTGGTTTAGCGTGAAAAATTCCATTGAATCCGAATGGAGGACTGAAATGTTATCGACACGTAAGAATCATTTTCTTGATTTAAAAAAATATTGGAAATAAAGAGGGATAAACACTGTGACTTAACACAGTTGTGGTTAATCATACTAATGTTTTTTAAATCTCAATATTTCTTCCATTCTTTAATGAATCAAGAAAATTATGAAAACGTGTCGAAAGATTCTCGATCCTCCATCAAACGTACTGAGAGGATTTTTTATACAAATTCCTAATTGTAATATGATGTTATGAATTCATATCGAAAACGTTAGCTTTCAACATTGAAAGTCAGGACATCTCCACTTGCAACCATTATTTGGAACTTTTGTACTATTTCCGATACTTATTTTAATCAAAAAAATCAATTTCAGAAGAAAAAAAAAATCCGTTTGACACAAGAGGTTGCAAATTAAAACTTCTCAAAAACATTTTTTCAGTTATTTTTTCGACTTTGCAGAACATTTGGAATTTTCATAAAAAAATTAGGATTTTTTTGATAAAACATACATTTCCGTTTTTTAAGGTTAAATTGGGTTGTAAATTGCTTTTCTCAAAACCTGAAAGTTTGCAGCGCTTTTGCAATTTTTTCCGCTCTAATAATGTGAAAATTCATTAAATCCTGATTTTCAACATCTTTCGTTCAGAAAAAGGGTTGCAAAATTAGACTAAATATAATTTGAACGTACTCTTCACTCTACTGAAGTTTCACAACTTTTATAATTATTATTAAATTTTGGGAAAATCATGTCTATCTCTACTGGCCTATATGTCATCATTCGCCTTTTCCAGCTAGATATATTGATTCGTGTCGCCTTTGAAATCAACTATGAGAAATAAATAAACGGAGTTTGAGAGAACATATGTAGGATTTCTATTGAAATTCCACCTGAATTATGGAATTTATTCCAATTCACTTACGTTGAAAAACGAGTACTGTTAACATCACTCTATTGTAATTATTTTTACGAGTATTTGGCAAATTTCTAGCATCGAAAAAAAAATGGTATAGAAAAGTTGAACCTTCTCAAAAACTTCGTAGGTAAAATTTCGAATATTTGAATATTCTTTCGTAAAACTATCAATGAAAAAAAAAACAGCTAAATATGTAATTTTTATCTTATTTTTTTGTTGAGATTAATTTTTGGTTATGTCTGAATTTGACAACTTGGACAGTAAAATCTATTCCTTTTATGAAACAGGTCATATCGCTAATAGGTTAGTTATATCTCGCTGATAGGTTGATTATTATTGAATGAATGTGACGTTTCTTGACATGGTTTTTGGGTAACCTTCCACAGTCTGAAAATGAAAATATAATCAAGAAAATCTATTAGTTCACCCCTATAAGTTACTGCGTTCACCAAATTATATTTCCTGAAGAAAAATGATTCAATTAGTCAGGAGCTTGCCGTATTCTGAATTTGCCTATCAAAAATATAGTTTTTGATTGACGTTTCGGGGAATTTATCTGCCATGTTCTCAAAATCTTCTAAATCTCCTTCAATAGTTTGAATAATTTGTATGATGTGAAAACATAATTTAGAACAACAAACACATTGAGATCTATACTAACACAAACAAAACCAAAAAAGGAAACCAAATTTACAACATACCTTGTTCGTGTGGTGATAGTTATATAGGTGAAACGTCAAGACCATTAGGAGTGCGCCAAAGTGAACATCAGAGTTACATTAGAAATAGACAAATAACCGGATCAAAAATTGCATCTTGATGAAAGAACCACACCAAGAGAGGAGAAAATTGAAAGAAACGGCCTGTATTCTTCTTTTCAAAAGCAACTGCTTTCCAACAAATTCTGTTGAAATGGACTAAACATGATTACCTCTACTTAGAGAAGAAGTGAGAAATGACAGAATGCTAATAAACTGATCTGAACAACACCCCATATAACAAATGAGCAATACGTCAATTTTTTTTTTGACAGAATTCCATTGCCATCCGTCATTTGAAATAGCTCTGCAAGAGAAAAAACAAATTATTCAAACTATTGAAGGAGATTTTGGAGAACGGGGGCAGATATAGTCCCCGAATCATCAATCAAAAACTATATAGTATGTTTTGAAATTTGACAATTTTTTTGATAGAAAAATTCAGAATACGGCAACTTACTGACTAATTGAATCATTTTTCATTTTGACAGGGATGCCTTTTTTGTCTCAAAGCACCCAAGTTTCTCTTCTAATCGAGCTTCAAGGCTCTTCTGAGATGCACAAGGTGTTCTAACAATTCTCGCAGTTTGAGATGGTGGTGCACATCGTTTACATTGATCATTATTCACATATATTATTGAGAACAAGAAGAAAATTGCAAAGCGTGAAATGGAATAATAATGCAAACTAACTTTCAGTTCACCGACAATCCCCACCCAAATACGAAAAGAGTATCACGCTGCAAAAGAAAGCTCCCATTCGAGTAAACTAAACTGCCACCTCTCTTATCCGTGCGATGTTCTTTCGGACTCTATGCCGTTAAGAGACGGCAGAAAATGTGGAAAGTACGGGAAAAGGCTGACTATAAACGAGGATTTGGCTCGAGAAAAAGAATATTCTATTGAGACAAATGGCCCTCCGAGCCGACGTACGCAAGGAAGTTTCGAAGTTGGAGGGAATGTTAGAAATGTTGATAGCGATAGGGGAGTTGGGAGGAGAGATAGCAGCAACTTTCAGCAAGGTGAGTTATTATGGCTGTGATGGAATAGTAAATTATACCACGAGTATGGAAAGATACTCATTTCTCACGAGTATGAATATGAGCAGAATGCTAGTGCCGCAATTCCTACGAGTGAGAAATGGTCAGTCCATATTCCATTCAAAATTTTGAGAATAAAAGTCAAAATTTTGAGAATAAAAGTCAAAATTTTGAGAAAAAATTTAAAAATTTTGAGAAAAAATCTCAAAATTTTGAGAAAAAAGTCAAAACATTATGAAATATAGAAAAATTTAGAAAATTTTTCGGAGTGTATATAGAAAATTTTTCGGAGTGTTTCTTTCTGTCACTAGGTACCGCCAGTTAAAAGTTTTCTTTTCCGGCGTACCTATAGGTGTTATAGACTCGATGATGGTTTTGGTTATGTTGTGTCTCGCTTCAGCCAGAGCTCTTCGGACCTTCGGCTGGTTGACTACTCCGTACTGATGAGGGCCCAAAAAGCCTGAAACCGGTATGCGGATCGTTAGGTGAACACGACATAAATTAAACATAATCGAGCTTATCAGAAAGAAACATTTGCATTCAATGTCCATTTATATGGAGGTACGCATGGATTTTCAGGTGAATATCATTCAACGTTCTGCGTGGTATTTGCCAGGAAAGTAGTTGTTTTTCACCTGAGATCTACCATTTTCTGGTTCAATTTATATTGAATCTTTTATGTGAAGAAAACCGTTTTTAATTCGATTTTTCTATTTATTCCACTTCACATGGCGTTTATCTTTCATTTAAACCAGACAACGGATCAACCTGAAAATTTCACAGTATGCATAAATTAATATGATCTACACGCCTGTATATAATATCATATTATGATTTCTAATCACTTTGTCAACAAATTCATATACTATTTCCCAATACCAATCTGTTACCATTTAGAAGATACAAAAAATTAATTTCGATTTTTGGAACGAAGTTCCTTATCGCGCGTTGCGAAAGGGGGCTAGACGGAATAAATTAAGACCAAAAGTTGTAACGACACTTTCTGCTGTAGTTGTAAGCCGTGCGGCGTGCGCGTGTTTCTCTGTCTGTCTCTCTCTCTCTCTCATAGAAAGCAAGCCAGTTATTTTCGTTTCGTCTTTCTATTTCGCATTGAACAGTGTGGTGTCGCGACGATTATGGTTGTTGAGTGTATACAGGATTTTTGTGCATAATAAATAATAAAAAATAATAACAATAATGAATCCTGACAGTGTTTCTGCACAAGTTCCGGATATTGCTGATGGAGTTAGGTAAGTAGAGATTTTATACAGACAATAATAAATGCTTATGTATTTTTAGCAAGTACGCATTATAACATCTCTTTACTATTGTGCTAACCAAGTCATACGCGTTATTGTTGGAAAGCAGAATTTATATTTTCATATCTAGATAGTAGATTATTGTTTTCGGTAGTTATGTACATATGATATGTTGAAGACAGATATAAAACTTGTCACAGTACTTTATTTATTCCATTATAAAAGTTTATCTTCTACTTAAATAACCATTGCTGCTGTTAAGATTCCATCAGGTTATGGGCCCAGTCGAGTGCTGAAATTATTTTGCCGAGAAGAAACTTTCCAGAGAAAATGACAAGTTCAAGTTCAAATTTTCAAATCGAGAAGTTGAAAGGTCGTGAGAACTTCTCAACATGGAAATTTGCCATGCAGTCTTATCTCGAACACGAGGATATGTGGGAATGTGTTCTTGGTACAGAAAACGATACCAAGAAAGTGACGAAAGCACGATCGAAAATAATTCTGTCCGTGGATCCAATCATTTTCGTTCATATTCAAGAAACCACAACTGCAAAAGAGGCGTGGGAGAAGTTAAACAAAGCTTTTGAAGATTCAGGTTTAACCAGAAGAGTAGGTCTTCTCCGAACATTGATCACAACCCAACTTGAAAATGCGGACACTGTTGAACAATATGTCAATACGATCATTTCAACAGCTCACAAACTGAATGCTATTGGATTTCGAGTTAGTGAGGAATGGGTTGGAACTCTTTTGCTTGCTGGCCTCACAGATGAATACAGACCAATGATTATGGGGATTGAAAGTTCAGGCACAAGCATAACAGGTGATTCGATCAAGACGAAACTTTTACAAGATATCAAGTCGAACGTATAGCCGAAAGATTCAACAGAACTATAGTTGAAAAATCAAGGTGTATGCTAGCCGATTCAGGACTGGAAAAAGAATTTTGGGCCGAGGCAGTTTCAACCTCTGTATATTTGATCAACAGATCTCCTACAAAAATACTCCGAAACATCACTTCTGAAGAAATTTGGTCCAGAAAGAAACCAAATCTGAACCATCTTCGCATTTTTGGATGTAAAGCTATGGCTCATATCCCAAAACAAAAAAGACGGAAATGGGATCCGAAAAGTGAAGAATGTATTTTCGTGGGGTATGCCGATAATATAAAAGGTTACCGTTTATACAACTTGAAGACGAAACAAATAATGATATCGAGAGATGTGATTTTTTTTGAAAATAAATTTGATAACCAAACGTCAGAGGAAAAGTCAGTTCCTATGTTAATTTCGTCTGAATTTTCACCAATTTTCACGAATGAAAATAACGAAACAGAGGGAGATATAATTCAAGAAACACATTTCGAGGAATCCGAACCGATGAATTGCAATTCTACACAAAGTGACATTCAAGTGAATAATGAAGAAAAACCTTCGGAACTTCGTCGTTCAAGTCGATCTACAGCACAACCCAGAAAATTTGATAATTTTGTGTGCTATCAAGCGGAACATCATGAAAAGGGTGATCCTTCATCAATTGATGAAATTATGGACAGGGATGACAAAGATTTCTGGATAGAGGCAATGAAAATAGAAATGGGGCAACTGGAAGAAAATGATACGTGGGTATTATCAGATTTACCTCAGAACAGGAAGGTCATAGGAACCAAATGGGTCTTCAAAACAAAACGAAATGCAAACGGTAACATAGAGATACAAAGCGAGACTTGTTGTGAAAGGATTTGCACAAAAACCAGGTGTAGATTTCGAAGAAACTTTCTCACCAGTTGTACGTTACGAATCGCTCCGGTATCTATTCGCACTTGCTGTCAGATTTGACATGGACATTGATCAAATGGATGCTGTCAGTGCATTTTGCAAGGCGATTTGAAGGAGAAATTTATGTGACCCAGCCAGAAGGATTCATTATTCCTGGAGAAGAAAGAAAGGTGTGCCGATTGAAGAAGGCAATATATGGACTGAAGCAAGCCAGCAGAGCATGGAATCAGAAATTAGATACAGTTCTTCAAGAAATTGGTCTGATAAGATCTAAAGTCGACCCATGCATTTATTTCAAGATAGCTGGTCCATATTTGCTATTTATTGCCGTGTATGTGGATGATCTACTTATTTTTTCCAATAATAAGCAGCATAAAGAAGATGTCAAGATGCAGCTGATGGTGAAATTCAAAATGAAGGATTTACATGAGGCTCATTTCTGTTTGGGAATAAGGATAACCCGTGACAAGAAAAAAAGGAAAATTATGGATTGACCAGGAGAGATACATTGAAGAAATTTTGAATCGATTCAATATGCAAAATTGTAATCCTATCAAAACACCCATCGATCCAAACCAGAAGTTGTCGAAGAAATGGGTCCCCAAAATAACTGTGAAAAAGAAGAAATGAAAAACGTGCCATATCAGGAAGCGATAGGTAGCATTCTTTATGCAGCCAATGCCACGAGACCTGATTTAGCTTTTGCCGTGAATTATCTCAGCAGATTTAACAAAAATCCAGGTAAATGTCACTGGAATGCTGTAAAAAGAATCTTCAGGTATTTACGAGGAACTACAGGAACAAAACTTGAGTTTTCGAATAATGAAAATGCAAACTTAGTTGGTTTTTGCGATTCCGACTGGGCAAGTGACATAGATGAAAGAAAATCAGTGTCAGGATTCGTTTTCATTCTACAGGGTGGTGCTATTACATGGAATTGTAAAAAACAGCCAACAGTGGCTTTATCAACTGCTGAAGCTGAATATATGGCTCTAGCAGCAAGTTGTCAAGAGGTTCTTTGGTTACAAAATTTCATGGTTGAATTCGAACTAGATACTGATATTCCTGTTATTTTTTGTGATAATCGGAGTGCAATTGCAATGTCTAAAAATGATGCGTACCATGGAAGAACCAAGCATATCGACCTACGCCATCATTTCATACGGGAAAATGTTGAGATGAATAATATATCCCTCAAATCAATCAGTACAGATGAAATGGTTGCAGATGTGCTCACAAAACCAGTTTTTCAAGGAAAACATGTTTATTGTGCCGAAAAAATGGGACTAAGATTTGAAGACCGGAAAATATGAATTCTAGTGGGAGTGTTGGAAAGCAGAATTTATATTTTCATATCTAGATAGTAGATTATTGTTTTCGGTAGTTATGTACATATGATATGTTGAAGACAGATATAAAACTTGTCACAGTACTTTATTTATTCCATTATAAAAGTTTATCTTCTACTTAAATAACCATTGCTGCTGTTAAGATTCCATCAGTTATAATCTCTCCATTATTGTGTGTTTAGCAAGTGTACGCGTCATAACTTCAATAATTGTAAAAGCAAATTATATTTTTATATCACAATATCCTTGGCGACCTTATGTATGCACATGTGAGAAATTTGATCTCAGACTCTCAGCACGGATTTGTTAAAGCCCGCTCTACCTCCACTAATCTTTGTACTTTTACTCAGTTTGTTTCCGAAACTCTCGACTCTAGAGATCAAGTTGATGTTGTTTATATAGATTTTAGTAAGGCTTTCGACCGGGTTTCACATGAACAATTGCTAAGAAAGCTACCGTACTTTGGCTTCTCACCTGATATTCAGCAGCTTCTAAAATCTTATTTATCAAATAGAAATCTATTTGTCGAATATGAAGGAGTCAAATCATCGACATTTGTTGCTACTTCGGGTGTTCCTCAGGGTTCTAACCTAGGACCTCTTCTATTCCTTCTGTTTATTAATAACATAACACACTGCATTAATTCCCATACATTATTATATGCAGACGACATGAAAATCTTTAGGAAAGTAGATAATTTATCAGACTGCAACTTACTACTACAGGAGGATATAAAAAATCTCTGTATTTGGTGTGAGAAAAACAAACTAGGATTAAATATTAATAAATGCAAAGTTATGTCATTCACTCGGAAACAAATTCCAGTTCAATTTAACTATCAAATCAACAACTCTGACTTAACTCGTATTTTTGAATTTAAAGACCTTGGCATTACATTTGATCCTAAGTTAACGTTTTCGAAACACATTGATAATACCATCTCAAGTGCCACCAGGTCATTGGGATTCCTGACAAGGAACTGCAAGGAATTCACCTCAATAGACACTCTACGTACTTTGTACTATTCTCATGTTAGAAGTAAGCTCGAATACTGTAGCCCAGTGTGGAATCCCAATCACTTGAAATTCATCTCAAATATTGAAAGTATCCAAAAGAAATTTCTAAAATTCTGCTACCTGAAAAAACACGGAATCTATCCTGAAAGAGGATACAACTACAACTTGCTTCTCGAAGAATTTGATCTGTGCTCGTTAAGAAAGCACCGTGAAAAAGGCAACTTGATATTTATGTATAAAATTTTCAATAACCTAGTAGACTCATCAACCTTACTATCTTTTTTTAATTTCAATGTTCCGCGTGTGACATCTAGATCTCGACTACTATTCAACATTGGGGTTCCGCACACGCTTCATCATTTTCACTGTCCCATCTCGACAATGTGTCGAAGCTATAATAACTTAAGCAACGTAGATATTTTCTTTTCGAGCCTATCAAATTTCAAACATACAATAAATCGCCTATTACCAAACTAATTAATGGTTTAGATATAGTTTTATGTTTTATCTTTGCTATTCGAATTTTCTTTTCTTTTAATTTTTCTTTTTGTAATTCCTACCTAATTATGAAATCATGTTCGCAATAGACATTATGTACACCTGTAATTGGGTGTTCGAACCTGCTGGATGTATTCAATAAATAAATAAATAAATAAATATCAATGCGTATGTACTAAAATTGAGCCTACTGATTAAGTTTATATTACATTATATTTGTTAATGATAAAAAAAATATTATTAAAGCAAAAAACAAATATTACAATTCCTTTACTAATTAATCGAAAGGAACTACGTTCCATCCGGGTGTCCCTTGACACCTCTCAACTTTTTTTACCTAACATGTACTTTTATAAACGCTGATAATCTTGAACTCTCTGGTACTAAGATGATCAAATTCAAAATGGAGTGGAGTGATACCATGAAGATCTTCACTTCGAGTCATATTTTTATTTGCCTCATACAGGGTTTTAAAAAAATGCAGATACTTTGTTCACATGAAAAAATGAGTGGAAGTAAATTTTTTCAAATGGAACACCCTGTATATTTTTAAATTTTTAAGCTCTACATCCAATTTTGGATTGACTTTGTTCAGATAATCCTATTTTGATTTCGAACCGTTTTCGAGATGAACTGTTTCAAACAGAAACTGACGTGGTTTCCTTGTATTCATCACTTATTCTTGAAATTTAACAAATTCCGTTCGATGTTCCTTCATCAGTCACAGATAATACAATGAATACATAATTATTAAAATACTCTTTAACCATCAAATAAAACTTCTCTTCAAACAATAGTTTTATTAACGCTGACACACGAACTGAAAATAATTTCATGAATTAGTAAGTTAATTCCATTGTCAGTGTATTTCAGAATATGTTCAAACACATCTCCACCTCTACTTAAACAAACATGTAATTTTCATGTGTAGCGCTTCTGATTGAGTCTGGAGGAAAGCAGTTTTTACTCTCGATTTCATATCTTCCCTTGTTGTTAGTGGGTTGGAGTAAACAATATTTTCAATGAAACCCCACACAAAATAATCTAATGTTCTAGGAAAATAATCTGGTGTTCTAGGAGGCCAACGAAAAGGTCCATTATTATCAATCCATCTGTCTTCGAAGATTTCAGTTGAAGCTTCGCTTACTGAACGAGAATTATGGGGTGGAGCACCATCCATTTGGTACCATACACGTTCTCTTCCTGGCCTATTATTTAAAATCATTTGAATTCCATTTCTCAGTAAATCTTCATATTTTGTTGCATTCAAATTATCATCATAAAACTCGATATAAAAAATTGACCCATTCTTTATGGCACAAAATACATTAAATTGCCATGTTTCTTGAAAACCCCTTTGGCGAACGACATGGGGATTTTCTGGCGCCCAATAAGGACTGTTGTGTCTATTGGAAACTCCATTTTTTTTTAAACTTGGCCTCATCTGTCCATATAATATTGTCAAGGAAATGTCCATCCTCTTGAGTCTTGACAAGTAACCAATCAAAGAAGCCCACTCTACGAGGAAAATCAGTCTCTTTCAGATGTTGGACACAGTAGAATTTATAGGGATGCCATTTGTGCTTATCAAGAATGCGATAAATTGTCCCTTTCAGCCTCGTGTAGAGAAGCATTTGGAAATGCACGAAAAAATCCCAAAACTGTTATGCCATTGTCATCATCATCCACTTCAGGCTTTCTACGAATGATTTTTGGACGGAAGGTTCCATTCAACCTACAGTTTTTTAATAGTCGATTCATCACATTATTATTCGACTTCGGAAGTTGTGGATATCTTTCATGAAATACTTGGCATGTTCTACTTGCAATTCTATTGCACTTACCATAAATTATTAATAAATTCAAGAAATCTTCATTACATTGGTATCACAATCAGTCAAAACCTCCAACGAAAGTTTGACGTTTCAAAATTGGATCATTCATTTTTCCAAAGCACACTATTAAGAAATATTAATTTGCAATGTTGTACGGTAGAGACACAATGCATACAAATTGTAACTTTTTCTAAGGTACATATCGATTTCGAATTGACTGATTTGAGACTGTTGAGAAACTAAATCGAAAAGAAATATTACGTAGTATAAAATAGATGTTAAATTTCAAAAATAAGTGATGAATACAAGGAAACCACGTCATTTTCTGTTTAAATTCAAAATAGGATTATCAACAAAGTCAATCTAAAATTGGATGTGGAGCTCAAAAATTTGGAAATATACAGGGTGTTCTATTTGAAAAAATTGACTTCCACTCATTTTTTCATGTAAATAAAGGATCTGCATTTTTTAAAGACCCTGTATGAGGCAAATAAAAATATGACTCGAAGTGACGATCCTCATGGTATGACTCCACTTCATTTTGAATTTGATTGTCTTAGGCCCGATTTCACCAACCTCTTTAAACGAGTTTTGTTCAAATTAAACTTAGATTAAGCTTTCTACACGTCATATTGGATTTCACCAGGAACTATAAATCGCGTTTAGTTCTAAACGGCGTTTCCACTTAAAACGGGATGAATTTGGCCAGGTACGAAGTTAAACGACGTTTAGTTCATTGGTTTCGTGCACGTTTGACAGATGGTTGACATTGGAGGTAAAACAACCTTACTTTTCCGATTTGTTTATGTTGGAGAATTGAACATTGTTACCTATTTCAAAAAGAATTCAGTAGTTGGATTACATGTGTTATTGTTTAATTCGTAGATGATCATGCCTTCATATTGTTCTGTTGTGAAATGCAATAAAAATGCATCAAAAGACGGCCGAATACGATTTTTCTGGTAAATTGTACATGTTTGTATTTTTGACCCTGTTATCAGAATTCCATCTGCTGTTGTAAGAAATGAAAACCCCACAAGAGGTTATCTTGACGATGGAAGATAGTGACTAAAGTTTATCTTTCAGTCGCAGATGATTACACATCTGATTTTATGAACATCCTGTTTATATTTTCAACAAATCAAATAGAAAACATTGTGAAATCTCCCAGAGTAGGCAAGCAGCCTAGATACATGCCATCAAACGAAAAGACTGGACTGATAAGTTAACGAAATATGGTAGTTTGTTCCAGACATTTTCACTCTGGTAAAGGAAATATGTTGTACCAATTTATTCAATAAGCTGGGTGCCGAATGAAGTCCAAAGAAGGAATTTATTTGATGAATTATATTTTCACATTCCAACCTGAAATTCATTGTAGAAGATATTGTCACTTTTATCAAGTTTCTTGAAAAACCGAACACCCACAAAAAGATCACAAAACATGAGCCAAACACGAAAGTTATTGGTTTTCAATTTTTAGGTTATATTGTCACTTGGCTTTGACTCCTCTACAAAACAACGAAATCTATGCAAAAATGACAGAAACGAACATATTTTACTATGTTGCCAGCTTTTGACTGTCCTTAAACTAAGTTTCAATAAACTCGGTTTAGCTTTCGTCTGTCTGTGTCGGTGAAACTGCATCGAGGTTTATCAAGATTAAAATCTGAGTTTAGTGAGAACGGAGTTTAGTAAAACGCCGTTTATCTGTCTTGTGGTGAAATCGGGCCTTAGTACAAGATTATCAGCGTTTATAAAAGTATATGTTTGGTAAAAAAAAATCGAAATTAATTTATATCTTCTAAACGGTAAGAGATAGGTATAGGGAAATAGTACATGAAGTTGTTGACAAAGTGATAAGAAATCATAATATGATCTTATATACAGGGTGTTCCATTTGAAAAATCAAAGTAGCCGCTACTTTACAGTAGAAGCGGCAACGCCGCATCGTCAGGTTGATCCGTTGTCTGGTTTGCCAGAAACGTCTAATTAACGCTCATCGTGAAAAGCCCTGTATATGTATATTCCCGGGTCATAACAATGCTGAATACAGTATGGTATGATCGTGTTTATTGCATTTTTAACCCCTGACACAGAGTTTTTTGTTTGAGAGGTGACTTGATCAAGAGTGTTCTTAGCTATGATTCATGAAAATCTGTTCAGTCGTTTGAAGATCATCAACTCTTTTCTATTTGATGTTCGTGAATTTCGTGTTCGTCCCGGAAAGTATTTGTGTGAATTTGGGGATAGGCTGTTGATCGTAGCATGTCTACTAGTGAAAAAACTTAAATAAAATATTTTAAAAACCCTCGACACAAAAAAACCCCTAAAAAGTACAAAAATTAAATGTATTGTGCCTTTAAGTTTAATATAAGTAGTAATATTTCCGATAAAGTATAAAAATCAACTGAGCAACGTAGATAAATATAAAAAAAAAACAAATCTTTGAGTCCAAGTCTTCAAAATGGACACAACCATCAACGACGTCACATTTATGTTTTTGGTGAGATAGATAATACTTCAAGCGGTAATAGGCAAAATATATCAGCAGTCAGGTTTCATGTTGTAATATTTTTTATATTCTAGAGGATTTCCTTGGAAATGTTGGTAGCTTTGACTAGGGGGAGGTGCACCCTCATAGCCTCCTGACAAACGGACCTCTATTTTCTTGCATATTTTTCAACTCAAATAGAAAACAACTTTCCGCTTGGTATTTTTCACCGAGAAAAACCTATATTATCGCTACCCTTCCTGCCATATTATGCACACACCTGTGAAACCCATTCAACACCCTTTCCCTTCCCACACCGCTGATATTTCCCGGCTTTTAGCCACATTGGAATCGACTTTCACCTCTGAATATCACACTTCTGACAACCCCACTTCTGATGCCGCAGAACACAATAGCACCAAGACGGGGAAAGTGTCCGACACAGATTCCGGTATCGCATCCCCGCTCTCGCCTGGATCCGTATATGGTTTCCTGGGATACACCGATAAGGATAATGGCAAGTCGAAGAATCGTTCTTTGGAAAAATACGACAAGGTTGGGAGGTCGCGGCAGGACTGCTGTTGCGAGGAAGAAAGGTTACAGGTGAGTGGTGAAAAGGGATTTTTTATGGTCAAAATCTGATACCAATAGCAGGTACTTCACTTTAATAATAATAACGGTTTATTTAAATAGGGATCCTGATATACAAAAAGAGTGGAATAATAATCTCGACGGCCAGTGATAAGTACGTTTGATTTTCGATTCATTTTCTAACATGAATATTAAATTATGGAAGGAAAAGATTCACGAGTGTGTGTCGATTCCTATGTCCTCGAATGGCTCAGATGGTAGAGCGTATGGCTAGAGATCATAAGGTCGTGGGTTCGACTCCCACTTGAGGATGCTTTCTTTCTTAAATTTAATAATTTGTCCACTATGCCACAAAATTCCCTTTTTCATTATACAGTGACCGGCAGAAAGTACGCATCATATGGGAAATTCTGTAATTAATAAATTTTGACGAATATCGATATGTGCAATCGCTTCTGCATCAAAAGCAACCAGAAAAGACGTTGTACAGTGCCGTCCGTCTTTTCGTGTTTGGAGGGAAATTTAAAAAAAAATTAAAATCATGTTTCAAAACACACTTAGTTGGGAAAATATCGAAAAATGTTATTCGAAAGAGTTGTTCAGAACAATATTTTATAGCTATGTACAAGTTTTGAAGAAAATCTGAGAAAAAAAAATAAAAATAAATTTTTTGCCATAATAAAAATTTCAATTTGGAATAATACATTTTAGACAAAGAAACTCATTAGTAAGGCCAACAGTAATATTTTGAATGATATTTTGTAAATATTCGCAAGCTACTTCTATTTGATTCGGAAAAAAATTGAAATCTATGGATTTGCCATGTATTCAGCTGCTTCATAAGAGGTCACTGAACTATCTCCAGGACATTATAATCCCGATACTGTCATTATTAATAAAGGTCCTTGTATCTACATAATTTCAAATTGAATTTTTTATTCAATCAAAAAATAAATTGATTACAAACTTTCGAGTATGCATTAAATTGTTTGGTTTATAATTATTTCAGCTTCTGATTTTATTATAAAATATAATTATGTAAAAAATTTAATCAATTTTTTGTTCTAATAAAAAAATTCATATGGAAATTCTGTAGATACATGGTTCTTTGTCAATAATAAACAGTATCGGGATTATAATGTCCTGAAGATATATCTGTGACCTCTTATGAAGCAGCTGAACACATGGCAAATCCACTGATTTAAAATTTTCTTCGAATAAAATAGAAGTAGCTGGTGAATCTTTACAAAATATTATTCAAAATATTACTCTTGGGCTTTAATAATGAGTTTCTTTGTCAGAAATGTATTTTTCCAAATTGAATTTTTTTTTATAGCAAAAATTGATTTTTATTTTTTCATCTCAGATTTCTTTCCAAACTTGTACATAGCTATAAAATGTCGTTCTAAACAACTTTTCCAAATAACATTTTTCAATATTTTCCCAAATAAGTGTGTTTTGAGACATAATTTTTAAATTTTTTAAATTTCCCGCCAAACAAGAAAAGACGAACGGCTCTGTACAACATCTTTTGAGGTTTTTTTGATGCAGAAGCGATTGCATGTATCGACATTTGTCAAAATATTATATTAAAAAAAAATCCCATATGATGCGTACTTTCTGCCGGTCACTGTATGTATTTCGGACGCAATATTTCCACTTCCAATAATAATAAAGTTACGCAGTTTAAATTTTTTTATTCGAAGAAATAAATTGGTATTTCGTGCAGAATGATTTATTTAAAAATCATACAGAGCGCTTTCGACTGCTAAGACATCATCAGTGCTACCTGAAAGTGAGTACTCATTGAAAATTTAAAATAGAAAATTATTGATTTTAAATTGAAAAATTATGAAATGAAAAAAGTTTATAGGAAACCGTAGAAAGTATCTCTGCTACATAAAACATTAATAAGTTCATAGTACAATACATTTTAAAATTCATCTTGGTCCAGGATTATTGTGGTTTGCAAAAGATATAACAAATCGATATCTCTGGCCAATATTCATTGATGAAGTGAATTTGGAGTTTGACAATATGTGACAAGATTGAAAGATGATTGACATGACAAGTGAATTTTGTGACATGGAATCACAGAACTAGAAATCAGAAATACCCTGAAATAAGCCATGTCAACTGTAACACATTCTGATAATGAACAGTCTAATGAGAACCTATATTTGTCAGATCTATGTCAGAATAATAATAAAACTATTTGGATTAGCACCTTCAGCTTTCGACTTTTGGACTTTTGGGTTTGGGGTAAGTTCTCAATGGACTTCCACCCTTACTCAACATCCCCTAGTGGAGGCTGAACGTAACTTTGATGAGTTGGACATTTTCTATGACTAATTTTGGTCTTTCTTCTGTCAAACAAGTGCTGTTTTCTTCTTCCTCTTCTATTTCTGATCTTCTTGATCGAAAACTTTGGGACGAGGATAGTTCTCATCAGACTTTACCTTTGTACCAGAGTTCTATCAAGATGGCTCAAAATTGGAGAGTTACACAACAATCTTGGATAAAGGTGGCGTAAATGGGGACAACCGTTATTCCGATGAAACTTCAAAACATGATAAAATCACCTAGCTATCGAAAATTTGGCGCGGAAAAAGTATCTTTGGAAAATGTGGCCCTTTAAAATTGAAAAAATTGCCCATGGAAACGTCACTATATATAGACGATCCTGGATACTCTTACTTGTTTTATTTTCCAGCAACACAATAACTGGTCACTATTTCACTTAATTATCTAATTTTTTTTCTCACAAATGCATTGATATAAACACCATTACACTTTCAAGATTTGAAAAAAGTTTCCATGCACTCCAAACTAGTCCAAACGTCAATTTCATTACTTTTGGCTCCATCTATATAACTTTCAACGAAAACAAATCAAATACTAGTAACAATGACTTCCGTGGAGCTCTGTTAGTTACAGTGTTGCCACATGAGTTGGCATTGACCAAACTAAGTATAAAGGAAGTTGAAATTTCCTGCACGATTTATATAACTCTGCGATCCTACTTTATGTTTTCCGGTGGGGTCTACTTTAGCCATTGGTTTCATCTCTGGCCCGTTTGAATGTTCTTCCCCCAAAGAATATTACTGATTAGGGTACTATTTACAATTATATAACGAGTTTGTACGTTATGTCCTGGCATTACGGCTCTGGAAAAGTGTCCAAATAATCCTTGTTATCTTCATCACTGAATAACTTTGTCTGAAATCCTCTCTTCCATAAGCTGAAGAAGCTCTTGATCGGTTATGGGTCTATTCCTGTTCATTTCAGATGCACCCTGTATGAATGAAAATTATTTCGGAAGGTGGTCTCAGATGGTCCCTTTGACAAAAAAAATATAAGAAATCGAAATAGTGATACCTTAAGGAGCAATGAACACGGGAATCCTGTTGACTCAACCTGTATATAAATCTAATATAAGGCTATAAAATATTAAAAACATTTAAACATTGAAATACTATAAACATTGAATCACCAAGTTTTAAAATTTACTGTATTACTGGGTAAATTCATTATATTTTATTTTAACATTTTTATAAACTCCTTCAGTTTCTTTTTGAAGCAGTTGATATTAGTTGGTTCTAGTATAGATGAAGGTTGAGCAGGTATATAATAGATGCGCAATAGTTGAGATGTGGCTGAATAACAGTATGAGTACCAAGCTTTGCTCGGTGGTTTTTTCTTCTGCAATATCGTGTTTTTTCGGAGAAAATGCTTATTGACTACGAATCACATACTTATTACATATGAATATTTTGCAACTCACCTAGTTTAGCACAGGTTGGCTACAAATACACAAACCGCATGAGTTTCTTGGTTTACCAAAGATCTAACGTTGAATTCGGATTGTCATATAGCGTCATCTCACAAAGAATAGAGGTATCAGTATAGCAACAATGCAAGTGCCTCGAAAATTTACGAGATGGCGTAATAACTATCGATTCGTATTTTTTTTGTATACAATTTCCTTTCTTCAGGGAAAACGCCTATACAGATAAACTTAAAAAGCAAAACCCTATCTAATTACAAAATTTCATCCGAATCGTTAGAGCTATTTCCGAGATTTTTGTCTCAGTGCAAACATTTTGTGAAATTCAACGAAAGAACTAAAGTATATTCGCGCAGTTTTCTCGATATATTGGATATATTCGATAGCTGTTACCCGCCAATAAATTAAACTACAGTGGTGGAGTGAGTCAACTGCAGTCGGAAATCCAATCCGATCTAAATGATATTCATTGCTGAATCTAAATCGATAATGAGACATATTGGCATCAAAATAGCGCAGCGTCAGTGTTTTAAAAGCAGCAAAAATGTAGCAAACGATTGTTTATCAATGACACGTTTGTCAAATGCTTGAAATATTAGTGCTGCCACTAAAAAAATTCAAATAATTTATAGTTTATTGCGTCTCTTGAAACATTTTTGAGATATTATTCATAAATTTTGACAATTTCAAGTAAAATTCCGCTAAAGTGGCATTTTGCGGACCCTTTCCAGTACCTATCCAAAGTGGGTATGTGAACATTTTTTGTAAATCAATGTACTCCTGACTGCCAACTCTAAAAGTCCACTTTGGTTGGTGATGCCATTTGTTTAGCATTTCATATATACATTTTACTCACCCCTTTGTAAATTCCCTTCTATATGGTAGATACATTTTTATTATCCCCGTCCCCTACATATGCATTTCATTTCCCTACTCTTCCAAAAAGCGTTATCTGATGGCTTCCAAACAAATGATGGTGTTCAATATAAATGAAGATGTAATAACGCCAAATAAACACCCTTATCTAAATTCAAAATCTTTGAATAGACTGACCCCGGAAAAATTTGCATCCAAATGGAATAACTACAAAGGATGGCTCATCGAAATGCCATACGGAATATAGAGTGGTTCGAATCATTTCAGGAATATCCCTTGTATTTATGTGACATCCCATATTTCCAAAATAATCTGCGCTTCAATTACTTGTTTGCTGATTAGTTTCCCACAAATTACCTCTTACTACATCTACTATCCCACTCTGTCACTTAAGTCTTTCCTCATGTTAAATTTTTTTTCCACTGACTCTTGCAATTTTTTTGTTTGAAGACTATTTTTTGCGGGGAAACCACTTCTTTACATGATTCATGAGAATAATGATATTCCACAACGTGACAAAAAATTAAATTAAAAAGTTATACTAGTGTTAAAGTGCAAATGGATCGGTTTGCCATGATGAGTTACTACGTAAGTATTTTGAAAAAAAGGCCTTTCCCCAAGCTCCATTGAAAAATCTATTAGTAATATGTCGTACTTTGCCATCAGACAAAACTATAATGAATTAGAATATAGTTGATGTTTCAAAAATACAGTTGAACAAATTGAAAATAAAATGTGCCGGTTTCTAGGCTTTGAAAATCGACATCGACTTTTGCAGCTGCAAATGAAACTTTGGCTTTGATGATCGATAATAATAGTTGATGTAACAAGTACGCAGAATGAGGATTTCGCGGCCGAATCGAAATATGAAAATTAGTCCGCGAAAGCCGTTTGCGTACGTGTTGCATACAATATTTTTTTGTATAAGCTTTCCAAAGGAACTAGGATTCTATTTTTACTATCCCCCCTACTAATTTTTGAATCAGCTGGTATATCGCAACGAAATTTGGAGAGCTTGAATATGAGATACTTTTTCATGAAAAAATCACAGCTAAAAGTTTCAAAATGGCGGCTGAGCGCCATCTTCAATAATTTTTTAAAATAGAACACCCCGTATATTATTCAATTTTCGAAATCTGATCATAATTCTCAACAGTTTTCTCTAATACACTTCACTCCTAAATTCAATTGTTTTCGAAATATTAACGTTTGAAAAGTGACATTCCGGTTTAAAATGAAGTATGGATTTTTGTCACTTCCGGTAAAACATTTTGCTAACTAAACGTTATTAATTTGTAGTTAGATCTCTTAATGAATTCGACTAAAGAGAGTTTATTAAGGATACACAGTACCGCTTACCAGAAAATCTCGAAGCCTACGAATGTGTTCTGTAAATTCACAATCAAAACAAATTAGTTAGCTAAAAAATTATACTTTATTTTTGAATAACACTTTCATTTAACCCCAACAATTATTTCATCAAGTGTTCAATGTAGCCCTCTCCTAAATCTTGACAATAAAGTGCCTATCATAAATAGCTTCTCTCACGTTGATGAAAGTCAGTTCATCTATTTCTTCACATTCATCTATTATTCTACGTTCAAACTCTTCTATTGTTTGGCATCCAGTGGCGGATATTCTTGACTTCAGATACCCCCAAAGGAAAAAATCTAGAGGTTTAGGATCCGGAGATCTTGGTGGACATTCTGTACTTCCCCTGCGACCTATCCATCGCCCAGGAAAGTTTGTTTCGAGGAACTCTCCAGCCATGCGATAGAAATGGGGAGGTGCCCCATCCTGCTGAAATATGTTTTCACGATTTTCAAACTCTTCCTGATTGTTTTATACAATTTGTCTCATTCGAAGTTCAATTTCAGTTTCTAAAAGATTTCTGTAGAGAACTCCTGTAAGATTGCCTCTGATGAAAATCGGTCCAACAACGCGAATGTCCAAAATCCCCGCTCAAACATTAACTTTTTTAGGAAACTGGGTATGTCCCTCTCTAAAAATATGCGGATATTAGTATCGCTCCAGTATCGTACATTCTGTTTGTTGACTTTTCCATGAAGAAAAAACGTGCATTCGTCTGCGAAACATACACGTTTCAGAAAGCCCCGTTCTCCTTCCATTGTTCTTGTTAACCACTCACAAAATTCAACCCTCCGGTCTGGATCATCCTCCGTGAGAGTATGCAGGATTTTCATTTTATAGGGATGAAACTTTTCTTTTTTTAACTTACTCTGAGTTGGATTGATTACCATTTCAGCAACAATTTCTACCTTTTTTCTTCTGAAAGAGGCGGTCTTCCTGATCTTGGAGCATCTTTCAGCGTACCAGTTGCTTGGAGCTTATTTAAAAGATTGCGCAAATATGACCTCGAAATTCTCGGGAAATCTATCATTAAACATACGGACTGCTAGATGATAATTTCTTCCAGCTTCTCCAAATATCAAAACTGCTTCAAATTTATTGTCTAAACTACGAGCCATGATCACACTTTTTATAAATGGGTGTAGGCGCTCAACGGCCTATTTGACAGTTAGCTGTTCAACGCTGTAAACAAGATGTTGACGCGACAACGATTTTTTCCAATGCAAACTTGATTGAAAGCAACATTAGTGTTTTTGGTTGGGTTTGAAATGACCAAAATGTCACTTTTCAAACGTTAATTTCGAAAATGGAATAATATACAGGGTGTTCTATTTTAAAAAAATAGTGAAGATGGCGCTCAGCCGCCATTTCAAAACATTTAGCTGTGATTTTTTCATGAGAAAGTAGGTTTTTATCTCCTATTTAAGCCCTCCAAATTTCGTCGCGATATACCAGGTGGTTCAAAAATTAGTAGGGGGGGAACGGACTTTAGACGAGCACTGTATATTTGTAGGCAGTTCTGGCAGAAGGCCTTGTAAAATATGTCAAATATATCAAATATGTCAACTAATCAATAACATTTGCGTTTGTTGTTATGTTCTCTAATTGTGTTTTCAGTCATTTTTTCCAGGATCCAAGTATACTAACGTATTATGGGGATATAGATAGTTGAATGTAATGAACCTGTAGGTAAATATGACAACCATTCAGAAATATACTAAAAATTTTAAAGAAAATTGTAAATGTATTCAGTATACAGCAAAATCTAGTTTGACATTCGAATCGTGAATGCTAGATGTCGCCCACTTCGTGGTTATCCTGACTAGTAAGTGACATTTGGAATCAACGAAATATAAATTGTTATCATCCAATAAATGAATGTATGTCTAGGTGGGAAAATCGAAACTTGATTTCAACCCAAACTAAACCATTATTCGTATATTCTTGTAAGTGGATTACATCTTGTTTGAATTTAGTATAATTTTGTTTGCGAATGTTCGAAGAAAGAAAGTGTAAAAGTCATCATGTTTTTACCTACCGCAACAATAACCATTGACTATTTTATTCTGAAAAAATGTTATCGGTTCATAGTTTTTATAGTATTTATAAACACCCGTTAATGTTCAGTTATGTTTTATGAATGAATGAAATTCAGTTCGTAAAGTGTTGCCATGACAACACCGTAAAAGTAGCATTTTACGGATTTTTTGTAATTCCCAAAGTGCCCGTTTTGGGAAGCGTATAAAAAAAAAATCGGAGCTCCAATCTTTCCAAATTTCATATCAATCGATTAGAAATTCAATTTCATATAAGGCATCGGAAAATACGTTGGGATTCTCCTTTGCTTTTTTGCACACGTATCAAGAACCGATGATAAATCAATAATTTCATAGCTATAACATGGTATTCTCACCCAAAAAAAAATAATTATTCAAAGATATGGCGAACGCACTGGTTTTTCACAGCGTAATTCACATTTCAAAGATATGGCGAATGGACGTTCGCCAAAATTCAGTTATAGTTCTCATCTCATGTCGATGAAACAATCGAAGAGTTTTTCTCCGTAGTCTTTTATAGAAATATGCACTGAAAAAATTTAAAATAAAATTATAGTTCAAGAAACTTAAAAAACACGCCTATAAAGCAATAAAAACTAAAAAGTTGAAAATAATAAGAATAAAGTCATTGACCAAATTTTTTTCTCTTATGTTAGCGTGGGGTGCTCTTTACTTACTTTCCATAATTATATTACGTTTTTTTTACATAATAGAACATTTTTTGGTCAATGAGTTTATGCTCATTATTTTCAACTTTTAGATTTCTTAAACTATAATTGTATTCCTCAAATGATCCAAAAGTGGAATATTGTAGGTACTTTTGTCGATTTCTCGACTGTTTCGATTTCGACCGCCCCCTGTAAACTCTAATGGGCGCGATTTTGAGCGAGTATTCCTTTTTCTGATTTTTTTAAATCTATTGGTATACATTTCGAAGTTCGCTGATAATCGCTGGGAGATTCAATATTATATTTGACAAATTGAAAATCATCAACTTCGGAGTTCATTATTTTCATGTTTTATAAAGTGGAACGATGTCTTTTTTCTCGTTTTTTTTTCAGGTACAATAGAACAAATAAAAACAACATATAAATTAATTAAAATAAAAACAGCATATAAATGGATTTTCCATTAATTTTTTCGGCATTCTTTGTTTGTTTGATATAATTTTCTCAAGTATCGGCCAATTCGAAACACTCCAATTCCCTTCCAGATTATCGCTATGAGACGTCCCTCGTAGCTGTTCAATGGTCCTATCAGATTGTCTGTTCCATGGGCCATGATCCTAACTCAAGCACTCAACCCAAAACCCACCAATTCGTTTATAACTTGGAAACGCGGGGAATACGGAAATAGTTCCCCTAAATCTTGTTAAAGTCACGTGGTGAATAGATTGCCAGATCCCTGGATGTTAATTATCCAAATCAGTGGTTTTAATTCTTCTCAAATAAAGAGGCAGCCAAGAAAATGAATTATAATGGTGCGAATGAAAAGTTGTTTATATTGTTTTTTTTTTGGAACGAAGTGCCTTTACGAGGCTTGCGATAGGTGTTGACTGGTAGAAATCGTCATGTAAGAAAAAAGAGTTAAGCCCCCTCCATGCGAATTTATCTCTCTCTCTCTCTCTCTCTGTCTCTTTCTATTCTATATAGGGTGATTAAAAAAAAGTTCTTCGACAACCTTCAGGAGGTGATTCCTCACAATATTCTAATATGAATTGTCCAAATAAATATATGTCCGGAAACGCTTTGTTTCCAAGATAAAGGGTGTCAAAATTTTATTTTTATTTTCGTTTTTTTAAATAACTTTCGAAATACTTGCCTTAATTAAACAAAAATTGGTATTGAGAGGTTTTTTGATGAATCGAATTCGAACCTGATGTTATTTTTGTTCTTACTCGTAGGGGGCGCCACCTACACCTTTTTATTTTTTGAAGATTTAGCCCTTTTTTGACCGTACTTCTAGCACATTTTCAGTAAATAAATCAATTCTTCTATCATGTCTACATAAAAAAGCTAGCCTTGTGACAAGTCGCTATAAACAACCGTTTTCTAGATATTTGGACTTGAAAATTTCAAGTCGATTACTTGATAATCGATGCGTGTTGAAGTTATTACCATTATTTTGCATTTTTCACAAGAATGCTTAAGAAATTAATTTGACGTTTAAGTAAGTAGTTTTGGTAATGACATATTATGTGACTGTTAAAGTGAGTTTATACAGAAAGTAAAATAAAATAAGAAATAAAGTAAAATAAGAGGTAATAATTTTCAGAGTGTTTATAGAGCTGAGTAAATTAATGTAAGAAGTAAGAAAGCTGTCAATCGAAATTTGGGATTTTATGTTGTTACCTCAAACTTCAATGATGAATACTTGAAAATTTGGTCCCCGTTATTGTTTATTGAGTAAAATATAAGCCATTGTTGACAACACTACCAATATTATAAAATATAGTCATTCAAAGACAAAGAGAAATTTAAAAAAATGCCAGTGAACACACCGTTTTCCGGTTATGAAAACAAAAATATGATGACGACTGCTATTTATATCATGTCATGTATCATCCTATCTCGTCAATTTGTCTAAATTATTCAATATGTACATATGCCTAACAACTTGTCAAGTAAAATAAAATAAAAGATACAAGTTAACCATCTTTTATTTTACTTCTTATTTTATATTACTTCTTATTTTATTTTATTTCTGTATAAACCTGTTATGGATGTTGTGTAGTTTTAACTTTTTAAATTATTTTATTTTATTTCTTATTTTATTTTACTTGCTGTATAAACTCACTATTAAACGTTTTGTTGTTTTTTTGAAATTTCTATTAGTTTTAAATCACTAATTTTGAAAAAATGAATTATTTTAACAATAATACTTATTTAGCCGATATTTACCAGGAGCGATTTCCTAATCGAGTACTGCCTTCAGCTCCAACATTTACCAGTCTCCTCCGTCGTTTGGCAGAAACAGGTAGCTTTAAGAGGGCAGCTGATATTATTGGAAGACCACGAGCAGTCCGAACCCCAGAATTGATAGAAGCTGTTTTGAACGCTCTCGAGGAAAATCAAGAAATAATTGCTGAAGCTCTCAATTCTACTCAGTCCACAGTTTGGAGAATTATCCACGATCAACAATTTTATCCATACCATATTCAAAGGGTACAAGCTCTTTTGTCACGAGACTTTCCCCAACGCATTACTATGTGTCAGTGGTTTTTGAGAAAATTGGCTGGAAATCCTCAATTTTTAAGATATGTACTCTTCACGGACGAGGCAAACTTCTCCCGAAATGCTATCACAAATTTTCATAACAACCATGTTTCGGCTCACGCAGGTAGTGAAAGACATTATCAGTATCAATTTTCTGTAAATGTATGGGCGGCAATAATTGATAATTACTTGATAGGTGCTTTCTTTCTTCCGTTCCGACTGAATGGCGTAACTTACAGAGACTTTTTAGAAAATGAATTGCCGGGACTACTTCAGAATGTACCATTAGAAATTCGTATCCGCATGTGGTTTATGCATGATGTAGCTCCGGCCCATTTTACCGTTGTAGCCAGGGAATTCCTTAACACTGTCTATCCAAATCGATGGATCGGTAGGGGTGTAGAAGAACCTAACCAGGCGTGGGCACCAAGGTCCCCAGATCTAAACCCGCTAGATTTTTATTTTTGGGGACATTTGAAGTCACTAGTTTTATAAAAAACTAGTAGACGCCTGTGAAACAATAAGAAACACACCAATAATTTTTGAGCGGGTACGAGATTCAATGATTAGAAGACTGAATGCCTGTATATTTGCTGAAGGTGGACACTTTGAACAATTTATTTGAATACAATTTAGTTTCCTTTATTTTATTTGATTATACATATTCAAAATTTCTTAAAATAAGATGTTGATATTTCTTGCAAATTTTATTAAAACAAATACAGATTTTGCACCCTTGATACAAAAATAACTATTTCAATCTAGTAAAAATTAATAGAATAGGTGGCGCCCCCTACAAAAAACAAAACTACTTAAACGTCAAATTAATTTCCTAAGCATTCTTGTGAAAAATGCAAAATAATGGTAATAACTTCAACACGCATCGATTATCAAATAATCGACTTGAAATTTTCAAGTCCAAATATGTAGAAAACGGTTGCTTAAAGCGACTTGTGACTTTTTCACGTAGATATGATAAAGGAATTGATTTTTTCACTGAAAAATGTGCTAGAAGTACGCTCAAAAAGTTATGAATCTTCAAAAAAGAAAAAGACGTGTAGGTGGCGCCTCCTACAAGTTAGATCAATAATAACATCAGGTTCGAATTCGACACCTCAAAAAACCTCTCAATACCAATTTTCGTTGGATTAAAATCAGTATTTTGAAAGTTATTTAAAAAAAACGAAAATGAAAATAAAACTTTAACACCCTGTATCTTGGAAACGAAGCGTTTCCGGTTATATTATTTGGACATTTCATATTACTTTTGAATCACCCTGTATACGAGTCTGTGTGACAAGCGTTAGCCCTTGCTCATATGATTCCGAAGGTGTTACAATCACCACTTTGTTTTCGTTTTCCGTTTCACTTAGCGTTTTTGAACATTTTTCAGTTTTTTCATAATCTGTGCTAACCTTGGCTCGGGCGGTCTTTTTGGCCTCAGACCCGGTGCCTGCTGGCTCTCCAGTGTCTTTATTAGGTTCAATTATTACTCTTATTTACTCTTTCACCATAGTAGAGGAGACCGTAGGAGACCTAAACCGATCTGATAACTCGATGAGACATATCTTTTATCAAATATAATTTAATAACAATTTTTAAATTTGCCTATAAAAGTGTTCGTAGCTATTTTTAATTGAATTAATTTTAATCAATTTTTTTTCATCACCTTCACTCTTTTGATAACCGAATGAGTTTCATCTCAACTGATAGTTTTTAACACACAGTAAATGCTAGGTAGGCTTGCTTCTGTGCATGGCTACCTGGCAAGCAGATGTGAACAGGTGAGTCAATATAGGTAACTACACCGATCTGTTAACCAATCGAAATTGATATCATCGGTAAGATAATTTAATTACAAAACCAATCGTATAGGCTTGCCTGCAAAAAATCGTACATAAAATTGTATTGCCAAGCTATAAAGTTTAAGAATTTTAGCTATTTGATAGGTGCGAGAGAGAAAGTAGAGCGTCCGAGGTCTGTGTGATAGAACAGGACACAACATA
Organism: Gonioctena quinquepunctata; assembly: GCA_018342105.1. NCBI lineage: Eukaryota > Metazoa > Arthropoda > Insecta > Coleoptera > Chrysomelidae > Gonioctena > Gonioctena quinquepunctata. The sequence continues at coordinate 67,339 of JAFIRS010000711.1, read as the reverse complement.
GCAGCTGCACGCTACCTGACCGTTCAATGTATCCGAGTGCGCATGCTCGTGTACATGTGAGTGACAGTGACAGCATTTATTTACACTCGACAGTAATTTTGAACTCTAATTTATTATGACTCTAATTTCGAACACGTGCTGAATAATATTAATTGTGATTTCAAAAATGAGTAAAAAGTGTTTTTTGTGTGATAGAAAAAAAAAATTATTGACTTTGATGAAAATTCATTCAAAATATGCCATTTAAAATTGGCTTTCCGTAAAAAACAAAACTTTAAGTATGGAGATATTCAATTAAGCAAAGAATCGTTGGATTTTGCTGGTTATCAGTTTAAAAAAATAAGTACAAAGAAGAAATTGAAAATTTCGTAAAAAATTAAGTAAGTAAAGTTTTTTTTTTTTTTATGTTCTGGTTCCCACGAAAAGGGATATCCTGTAATGTTCAGAGAACATCGTGGGAACCAAGGGAAAGAAGGTAGGAGTTGGTGTTCTTAAATTTCTGGAGGTTGTATGCCTCGGGGAACACCTCCCTAGGCAATGAGTTCCAAAGCCTCGCTGTTCGTTGGATGAACGAGTCTTTGGAAAGTGATGTTCTGCAGGTCTCCAAAGTGACCACGAAGGGGTGTGATGACTGAACTTGACGGGTTAGTCTCGAAGAGACTGCCAAAGCAGGAACGATTGTTGATATTTCAGAAGAGCATCGCCCATGAAAATATCTATAAAATAGAGACAAATCGCCAACTTTTCTACGGTGTTCCAGACAAGTGAGCGAGTTTGTAAGCGAGGCATCACCGACGAGACGAATTGCCCTTTTTTGGACAGAATCCAATAGCCTCAGGATATGTTTAGGTGCCGCGCTCCAAATATGGGAACAGTATTCCAGGACAGGTCGGATCTGTGCCTTATAGATCATAAGCAGCTGAGTGGGGGTGAAATATCTCTTGGCACGAAACAAAAAACCAAGTTTTTGGGATGCCCTTTTGGCAATGGACCTCACGTGATTTTCCCAGGAAAGGTTATTGCTGATAGTAATACCAAGCATCGATATGGATGACTTCAGTGGTATGGTTACTCCTGACAAAGTTATGTTAGGCACAGTGAGATCGACTTTTCTAGAGAAAAGACATGCTTGTGTTTTGTTTGCATTGAATTCTACCAAGTTATTAGATCCCCACTCGAGAATTGTTGCTAAGTCCATATTTATATTATTAACATTTCTTCCTCGTTCATTTCTGGTTTCACGGGCTGATATAGGGGCCCTGGAAGAGAAAGCGGTATGGAGGGTACTATCATCGGCAAAGCTGTGTATTGGACATGAAGTTGCTTTCAACAGGTCGTTGATGTGAAGTAGAAATAGTGTTGGTGCGAGAATAGATCCTTGCGGAACACCAGCATTTATGAGTAGAGTGTCAGATGAAACTCCATCGACCACTACATGGAGAGACCTGTTGGAGAGAAAACTAGCAAGCAGAGAACACAGCTGAGGGGGCAAGCCATAAGACGGAAGCTTGGCGAGGAGTCCCTGGTGCCAAACTCGTTTTGTTTATACTTATTAAAAATTTACAATTGGCTATTTTTTTCATATCGATTTTTGCTTTTAAAAAAAGCCGTACATTCAATTTTAAATATGCCACTCTTGTAAATGTAAACTTTTTTTCTATTAAAATTTTGCTGAATATTTTGAAATTTAAAGAATTTGTTGTAGCTATAAATTTGACTATTGTGAAAGTTATGTCTATTAATTGACAAATTTAATATAATTAAACATTTTAACAATTAGTAAATTTCCTTACATTATGTGAATTGATTTAATAACTTGATTACTATCGTTTCGGACGTCCATCGTCTTAATGTATTAAAGGTTTTCACGAGTTTCGAATGCTTGTATCTGCAATCGTCTTCAGGTGAATACTGACAAGTTTAGGTGCTACTCACCAATTTATATGACTGGCGGCGCAATGATGCGTGCAATTCCGCCATGTGCAGCGGTGCGTGTAATTTCGCGCGGTGTGGTAGTGCGTGAAGTTTCGCGCCTCTGCAGCCCGCTAGAAAGAGCAATCAGGGGTTTCCATACGTTCTTGATCTCAACGCTTGGTTGACTAAATGCGTTATTGGCCTCGATGTAGGCGGCCTCTTTGAACTTTCGTTTGAACCAATGCTCCTCTCTATGTAGAACACTTGCGTCGTCCCATAGAACTCGATGGTGCTCAGTCCAGGCGTGGTCAGCGATTCCCGATTTTGATGTCTCTCCACGTTGAGTCCATTTCTTGTGCTCATCCAATCTTACCGATAACGGTCTCTTTGTCTCTCCAATGTAGGAATCTCCGCATTCACATGGAACTTCATAAATGCAATTCTTACTGATTTCATTTTTGTTGTCAGGTTTGGTTCAAACAAACGTTGATTTAATAACATTGAAATTTTCATTCTCATTATATAACTATTTTTATTTAATTTTCCAACGACCTCAAGAAGTCTTAATTCTAGTGATAATGAACCTCCAGAGTCAACAGCTCTTGAAGATGACGAAAATAATACAGAAAATATTGCAATTTCTGAGGATTTGAAGGTAATGATTTATTATTTGCTACTGATTCATTTAAATATTTTTGAAAAACAGTACTAGATAGCTCTTATAATAGAAATTACTCTATCTATGTTATATATTTTACTTTTGCTGCTTTTTTTTTTCAATTGAAATAATACAAAAATTGTGGTTGAAATTAGAGTTATGATAAATTAGAGTTCAAAATTACTGTCGAGTGTAAATAAATGTTGTCACTGTCACTCACATGTACACGAGCATGCGCACTCGGATACATACAACGGTCAGGTAGCGTGCAGCTGCTATGTTGTGTTCTATTACACGGACCTCGGACGCTCTACTTTCTCTCTTGCACCTATCGAATAGCTAAAATTCTAAGACTTAACATCTTGGCAATGATATTTTATGTACGATTTTTTGCAGGCAAGCCTATACGATTGGTTTTGTTATTAAATTATCTTACCTATGACAGATCGGTGTAGTTACCTATATTGACTTACCTGTTCACATCTGCTTGCCAGGTAGCTATGCACAGAAATAAGTAGGCAAGCCTACCTAGGCATATTCTGTGGGTTGAAAACTATCAGTTGAGATGAAACTCATTCGGTTATCAAAAGAGTGAAGGTGATGAAGAAAATTGATTAAAATTAATTCAATTAAAAATTGCTATGAACACTTTTCGATAGGCGAGTTATCATAGACATATGTGTTTATAAATTATATTTGATAAAAGATATGTCTCATCGAGTTATCAGATCGGTGAAGGTCGATCTCCCACCGGCTCTTAGACTACTATGTTCAGAAATGTAATCATTGAGTTTTTTGAGTTTTTCGGCTTCACTTGGGGGAAAATGATACACTATATCGTACCTTTTTCGGAGTTCGTCGGCTTCTAGTACCGAACAGCTGGCGATTTCGCTGTTTTCCGTTGTGAGTTTTACCAACACACTGTTTTTATCAGTTTCAGTGGTTTGGTTTGGTGAAATAATGTATTTTTCACGGTTTTTGTCACTGGGTGATTCATTGTGGCTTTTGTTTTCGATGTGTCCAAGCTTTTTCTGCGATATGCACCTCCATCGCTGGATTCTTCCATTGGGGGGTTATTTATTGAACTTTTCCAGCAATCAGCTGTGGTTGTTTGTGTCCTTTCACTTTTTATAAGCGAAATTGTTTTCACTTTCGTGGGTTTTGAAATCCTAACCTAACTTTTCACTTGGCGAACCAATACGGTCGAAATTCCCGTAGTCGGCGGTTATTAAGGGTCACAATGGCCTGCATTTTTCCAATGGCCAGATATCGTGTTAGAAACACTATTTTTACCCTTTTTAGGCATTTAGATCACTTTCAGCACACAGTTTTATTGTTTTTAAGTTAACGAAAGAGTTCATAATTAACTTTTTCAACACTTTGGGGTTTATACGGCACTTTAAACTACTGCATTTTTCGAAACTCGCGGAGCACATTGTAGCTCTATCAACTACAAAATAACAATTGTATTATTCATTGTGAGACTTTCTAACATGCTGAAAAAGCAATATTAAAATTTAAATATCAAATCACTATACGTAGTGGAGTTCAAAATCCCTTATTCTATCGATTTTGTATTTCCTATTTCCCTATATAGGAATTGAATGCGTTGACATTAAGTCCGACAGAACCAAGTGTAGTTGTCACACATACTCGTATATAATAGAAAGAGACAGAGATAGAGAGATATAAAGTCGCATGGAGGGGGCATAACGCTTTGTTCTTACGTTACTTACTTACAATAATGCGAATATTTTTCTGAAAAACAAATTGACGGTGTGCTGAGCTTCTGACACACTTTGTATAACAAACTCAAATAAATTCCCTTCACATTTATTTTTTACCCCTCCGGTGTCCCCAGTCGGGCGTCCAAACAATCAAATCACTGTTCCACAAAACTAACCATATTTAATGGGCTCCAGTACTTTCCACCCTTTTTCGCCATTTTCGTACAAACGCACCCTTTCATTATTGCGGAAAGCAACAGATTTATTTGAGTGATAAGTGTTTCTATTCCTGAAACTTTCAGAGAAACTGACCGGGTGAAATATCATTCGGCAGACGACAATCCATTTATAAACGTTGAACCCTTATCAAAAGACACGCCGCGACAGAGTACAGTGCCGGCTTGGGCTCTTTAGCACCCAAAGCTAACATAAAAAAATTACGCCACGAGATTCAAGTATGGTTTTATAGAATTTTGATTGCTATGACCAGTAATTTTCAGCAATTGTTGTTCTTCTACACCACTTTTTGCCAATTCGCTAACAGCAGTTGATCTATTCGAGTGATTTGTTATCTTTTTGTCCTTTACATTCAAGCCAATTGCCTCAGCAGCAGATTTAGTCCATCAATTCATTGTATTTCTTCCAACAGCTACATTATCGTACCATTTGTCAGTTTCAATTTTCCAGTGTCGGATTGGTTTTGAGAACAGTCGTGGTGAGGTAATATTGTCGCCTCGTTTTGATATCAGTTTATGAAAAAGACGTACAGGGCGGCTTTGTCTTTCACTATTGGAAACCAACCATTAACTACTTGTACAGCTTCTAGAACCACCTTGACACGTTTTACTGAACACCGGATTGTATTCAATGCGATTTGTTGGAGAGTCATCGTTATTTTTCTCGATTTGAAAAAAATCCACCAGACAAGCAACTGCCTCTCCCCCCTCGCCACGCTAATTCTACAGCAGCAATATGGTAAAATTCACGCACAAGACCTTCAGAAGTATTTTCATCCCATAGCAATATTACTTGGTTCAGACAAATTTAACGAAACTGAACTGGACTTACGTTTACATGGATCTGCTTGTAGTTTCTTCCTGATTGCATCGCGGGCATCTCGGGTATTGTTAAACGGGTCAATCATAATATTATAGTCATTATAGTACTTTTCTTGCAAAAGTTTGCACGAAACGTTCCACATTGTCTTCACCGTTGCTTCTTTAAATTCGGTCCCGTCTTTCTTTCTCATATTGACCGCCCAATCTTTTAGTATCAATGCCAATTCTTCTAAGCTTTGTTCATTTAATTCATATTCTCGTTCGCAGCAAAATTCCATAAATATTCCCCAAATATATTTGTGACTGTAGGTTGTATTTCTGGGAATTTTTTCTTTGAATAGCGCATTTATACTTTGAACATTCGCATTGCCAGAACGTGACATTTTGAAATTTATTTGGAATGAGGTTGTCAAACTCAATCGTGTTGTCATAGTGATTGATAATTGCACTGAATGCAATTATCAGTAGTAATACCACTAGTGGCTGAATTTTCGCGATAAGTCTGTCGATTTATTTCTAACGAAATGAGTTGTGAAACACCACGAGTCCGCAGGACGAGTGGTGTTTTTCAAGCAACTCAGTTGAGTTAGAAATAAAAGAGAGACTTATAAGATAAATTCAATCACGAGTGGTATTTTATTAGACTATTTCACGAACAAAATGAAAGGTCAAAAAATTTAAATTCGGCAGAATGAGTGGAAGAAATTTAATAATAATAAATAATTCAAATTTAATTATAAGCATGAAATATTTATTTAAACTATAAACGATTTGTTTCAATTATAATTTGTTACCTATAACAATAAATAATTTTTTATGAACACGAGCATAATATATTATTCTCGATAATAATTATTATAAATGGTGCAATTGAAAAAATTTGAATAGTAGACCGTTATTAGGTGGCTACAATGTATTGTTGGTATTATTACTTGATGTACTTGAAGTACTCCTAAAAGTATTCACTATATTCTGATGATTTTCAGCACTAAGATGTAAATACGGTTTCATCGAGTTCGAACTTCCATGTCCAGTAATTTCCATAGCTTGTTGTTCACTAACGCCGGATTGTAGTAACTGACTAACTGCAGTGGCACGATTAAAGTGATTTCTTATTTTTAGTTTTCTAGTATCTAATCCTATCTTGTCTGCAGATAGTTTTGATATTGTATTAATACCAATAGGGCAATTCTTGTACCAATTATTATTATTATATTTATTCCACTTGCCATTCACTGTCAGAAAAAGTCTGTCATTGGTAATAATTCCCCTTTTCGATATGAGTTTCCGGTATAATCTCACAGGACACATTTCAGGATTTTTCAAATTTTGAGTAAGCCATTTAGTATCTGCACAGTTTTTATCACCACCGTGGCGGGTCTTGGAGAATATCGGGTTATATGCAATTATGTTTGTTAAACAGCCTTTGTTGTCAGTCTCTCCCCTAAAAAAATGTAACTTGGAAAACGTTGCTTCGTTACCTCTCCAAGCTAGTTCTACGCAGCTATGTGAAAAAACTTCTTTTGGAGTCCCTCTGGCGTGTCTTCGTCCCATTGTAAGCACATATTTCTATATTCATCTGTAGTCATAGCGACAGAACTCATTTAATTTTTTTCGGGTACAGCTTGCAACAATTTTCTCTTGCTATCTCGAGCCGCCCTCGCCTCCTTGAACATTATATTTTTTAAGGGATCAATATGTCTCTGATACTCACAAAAATATTTTTCTTGTACTAATTTTGCAGTAGTGTTCCATATGGTTTTGATAACACTCTCCTTGTAATCACTACCATCAATTTTCCGCATATTGAATGCCCAGTCTTTTAGAATGAATGCTATTGCTATTTTCTGCATCTAATTTGTAGTTGCGTTCCGCACAGAACGTCATAAATTGTCTCCATATATAAGATTTTGATTTTTTTGTGTTACTGGGTATATTTACTTCAAAATTTTGGTTTATTACTTCATTTGAAGTAGCACCGAAGCGACTCATTTTGACGTTTGCAGCTACAATTATTTTTGGTCAAACTGTCAAACTTTGCATTGCGATCCGTATCCATGGTTACGTCGTTGAAAACACCATGCTGATAGACCAATCAGAATTGAAAGACAGCTGGTGTTTTCGCGATAATACAAGCTGTCTCTGGTTTTTGATTGGTCAGATTTTGTGAAAATTCCAAGGTGCGTGGAATAGTCAGTGTAATGTTGTCATGCTTGGGTGAAATTGTTCCATATGACACAAAATGACAAAATTTGAATGGTTGTTAGAACTGTCAAAAAATGTTCAATAATATGACCAGCAGGAGAGATGCAGCTTATACAAGAGCATATACGGTTTGTATATCAGAATTCATTCGGATGAATTTATTAGTAAATTTGCCTTTAATCATTAGTTCCATTAATATATATAAAAATAGTTTTTTGTTTATCGTTCACAAAAATTTCTCTTTGTCAATTCAAAATTCGTATCAGTTCGAGAATTCTAACCAATAAACCCCCACATTCAAATTTATAATTTTCAGGGGTGACAATAAAACCTGTCATTTTATGAGAATGTGATTGGTTAAAATATAAATTCTACCGCAATCATACTCGATATACGTCCCTTATATAGTTCCTTTTGGAAACACATTCCCAACTCGTCCAAGAATAACTATTCCTACGTTTCATATTTCCCAAGAGAATTTGAAAGTGGGAATTTATTCTCTGGAAAAAAATCCCTACGATTTCAAGAATTGACCCCCAGGAATTTCCTTTCTCCTCCTTATTAATTTTTTTGGAACCTGATGAGTGTTCCCAAGTAGTATTCGCTGCGATCAATAGATGAAGTGACTTAGGCCTCGTGACATCCTCGACTTGAATAGCCAAGCTAGCTGCAGACTATCCCTGTCTCACTCATTAAATCTTATTCCCAATAAAGGGGTATTTCCAGATATACCTCCATTTAGAAAATGCGACGAATCACCCACAAATAATAATTGTCCAATAAGCATAAAATCATCGAAATAATAATAATAATAATTCGGTGTACGAACGGATATATGAGCAGAGAGGGTCGAGAAAAGATGTAGCTGGCTGCAATAGGAGAACTCGCTGATCGATAGATGTATCACGCAGGACTCCGTGCTTCCGATGCCTTGGATCGATTACCTCAAGGCATTTGATTCAACATCGCCTGTGTTGATCTTGCATTTACTCAGATGCCTTGCGGTACCAGATCAAATAATGCGATGCATTGAACAACTGATGCCACTCTGGAAGACTCGCTTCACCACAACATCAGGTGGAGCCAAAGTCCAAACGAACAGGTTATCTTCAGGAGAGGTGTGTTCTAAGGGGATTCCCTCAGCCCTCTTCTTTCTGCCATTATCCGTTGCGCCCAGAAAACTTTATTTTATTTCATATGCAGCAATCTCTGAGGGTACACATGCTATCGGTATGGAATTTGGTTCATCTCAGAAGAGGACGATGCAAGGATTACAGAGAGGACACGCAGCTGGTAGATGGAAGTATCTTCCACCATCTGGATTCCGGAGAGACGTATACCTACCTAGGAGTGCAACAACGTTGCACCCAAGAGGTAGTGCGGTAAAAACGCTCTCCGCGGCAAGTATCACAGAAACTCCGCCAGATCTGCTTGCCGTTCCGATACTAATCTACTCCTTTGGAGTAGTGAAGTGGACACTGGAAGAGCGGCATGAAATTGACGTGAAGACTCGCAAAATGATGCACCTACATCGTTGTTTGCATCCGAAATGGTTCGTCCCACGGTTGTACCCCCCCCGCCACCAGGGAGGCCGTGGACTTATGAGTCTATACAACTGGATGGTGCCTGTAAAGTCATCAGGAGCTTGGCCCCCTTCTTTGCATGGTCAAATACCATGAGATCACAGGGAAAGGAGCGTTTTTTTCTGTAGCTCCACAAGGATAAGCCGATGCATATAATTTTCTACAAAAATATTGAAGATCATTGCTTATCCGAAAGGATGACCTTTTCTTAGGTCAGGTAGTTTCAAGTCGGAGCCTGAGGGATTCATCATGGCTTGCCAGGGCGGTGTTTTCAACACCCAAAGCCGCATTATTGGTATAGAGGTCCCTGGCACGAGATGGAGGGCATGCCTTGGAGCACCTGAGACTATTATGCACTTGCTGTCAGCATATTCAGCATATGCGGTCTCAGCCTATATCCATCGTCATAACGCGGCTTTACGAGTGCTATATTACCATTTACGACACTCCTACGGTATTGATGAGACACCAGTGCTGCCATACGCTCCGGGAGATATTGAGTCCGTTGTGGTGAATGAGAAGTGCTGAATTTATTGGAACTACTCATTCCCCACCCCCAGGCAAATACAAGCCAACAAGCCTGATGTAGTCCTCTTCGACCGCCAGCAGAAAACGATATATGTCTTTGAGGCTCCAGTCAAGATGATTATCGTGCGAAAAAATGAGAAACGGACGAAATATCGAGATTTAGTCTCCGCAGACTCTATCCAGACCATTTTGTAAACCTAGTGGTCCTGATCATAGGAGCCCTTGGTGGAATGAAGCTAACGGTACTCTCCAACCCAAGGATTATACCGGCATGTCGTAAATCGGCAGAATACCTAGCCGTCGCATGCAGAACACAGTCATTCTCGAATCGTCACGTCTGCTAAGGATTCATGATTCTCGGACCCAATTATCTCTCACCTCACGGATGTAGGGAGTGGCCCTTCTGAATGGGTCGGAGCTTCGGAAGTAAGGGCATGACTGGAATGATTCAACATAATAATAATAATGTTTATTCAAGTTTTATAGTGATTATTACAGATATGTAAGTGTAAATCGATTACAGATATGTAAAGTATAGATCGATGAAATGAACAAAACATTGGCTCCACAAGGAAATTAATCCTATTATTAAAGGAAGACCTTACTCCTCTTCTTTGAAACACGATTTTATTTCACAATATGGTTCCCGCAACTCAGGCTGCCTCTAGAATTGTGACAGATATAGTAGTAGTATCATACTTCATTGACACTATGTGATTTGACTGTATATGGCATACTGTACCAATTGAAGAATAGAAGTATAAGTTGCATTACCCTGGATCTGATTTTTGCCTACTTAATAAACAGCTTTCAAAGCGTAGGGTTGAATAATATTGAAAAATGACACGGTGTCCAACAGGGCTCAGTTCTTGGTCCTTTCCTATTTATCGTTCAAATCAATCACTTATGACAGTACATCGCACCCAAAGAGAGTAAACGTTATCTGAGTAGGAGAGACTATTCCCCATAAGACAATGGTGACAGTAATAGAAAGAGATGAAAGATCATTTGTGAGTCATAGAGACGTCATGGCCACCATTCTCTCTGGACAGTGGCGGACTAGCGCACTCCGCAATCTGGTATCTGAGAATTACAGGCTCTTGAATGTATATTGGACCACTCTGTATGTTACGTGGGCCACCAGTACTCATGTCTATGTACGTCACTCTGACGGGTTAATGCTACAAGGTTCAAATTGGCTAGAGCTTATTAGTACCTCCTATTCAGATAACGTTTACTCTCTTTGCATAGCACCTACCAAATGTGTTCTACAAAACTATTCTATGTTCAGCAAAATCATCACTTTACTCTTTTACTCTTATCAATAACTTATATTTATATTTTTTTCCCCACTTTTCTTGAAAATGGTTCCAAAACGGGAGCCGAAGCGTCGAAATTATCAAATTTCTAGGCGCTGTTCGGGATTTTTTTTAACTATAATTTTATATTGAAAATAAACGCCATGTGAAGTGGAATAAATAGAAAAATCGAATTAAACGGTTTTCTTCACATAAAAGATTCAATATAAATTGAACCTGAAAATGGTAGATCTCAGGTGAAAAACAACTACTTTCCTGGCAAATACCACGCAGAACGTTGAATGATATTCACCTGAAAATCCATGCATACCTCCATATAAATGGACATTGAATACACTAGGTACCGCCAGTTAAAAGTTTTCTTTTCCGGCGTACCTATAGGTGTTATAGACTCGATGATGGTTTTGGTTATGTTGTGTCTCGCTTCAGCCAGAGCTCTTCGGACCTTTGGCTGGTTGACTACTCCGTACCGATGAGGGCCAAAAAAGCCTGAAACCGGTATGCGGATTGTTAGGTGAACACGACATAAATCAAACATAATCGAGCTTATCAGAAAGAAACATTTGCATTCAATGTCCATTTATATGGAGGTATGCATGATTTTCCAGGTGAATATCATTCAACGTTCTGCGTGGTATTTGCCAGGAAAGTAGTTGTTTTTCACCTGAGATCTACCATTTTCAGGTTCAATTTATATTGAATCTTTTATGTGAAGAAAACCGTTTAATTCGATTTTTCTATATAATTTTATAATTCCTCAAATCCGATTTACCTTTCATTTGCTATTTGTGAATCGAGATGGTTTCATCAAAATTCCTCTCAATATGGCGCCTCTTCTGGTAATTGCTGACACCAGACCTGGATAAGTCAACAGACAAAACACAGTTCTAATTATAACATAACAGGATTCATTTTTCAGGAGAACATTCAAGACATGTAAATATACTTTGTGATCAAACAGACGAATACTCCTGTAGTGAACTATAAGAGCGATTCCTGTCGTTCATACGTATATGTCTCATGAATATATGCATCGGGAAATCGTTATGAAATGCAAACATACGAAATGGGTTATTTGTGTATCGAATATTGTCAGCAATTACAGTGGCGCATAAATATGACATAATTATAGAGATTATTTTTGACATTTCTAGAAACAAATCATTCATGTACGTTTTGGCCAATCAAAATATTATTATAGTGGGAATATTCTACTTAGAAAATTGCTGCGGGAATAATTTTAGGTATTTTGTTTCAATTGTCTGAAAACGTATGTTTTTAATTTGACGTCTGTTAATTTGACCTGGCAATAAGTTTTAAAAAATCTGTCGGATTATTTTCACTCTCTTGTGATATTACAACTGATAATTTTCAATTTGAAAATAACATCTTCTTTCAGATTGAGTACAATAATGGCTCCCAAAATAACCAAATATACACAGTATAATCTAACCTCTTGCACCCGTAAATACGAGTGTATTATATCATTTTATAACGAAAACAATGGTTAAAAATCTGAAAAAAAATGAAAACATGTTTTGTTCTTTGTAAAATTCGACAAAATTTTGGATAGCTCCTCCCGCCTGATCTCAAGTGACCTGCTCAGAGGAAAACTTTAGGCAATTGCCGAATGCAATGAACATTTAACTCGACATTTGAATGAGGTAGAATGTGGAATGATTGTGTGGTAAATGTGCACATTGCAGGATGCCTGAGATAGATATTGAATTTAAAAGTGATGAAAACAACTAACCTTGTTATATCCAAACTGACGATAAAGTCAGAACTAGTTAACTTCATACTCTGCTTTGAGGCACTTATCATAATTATCACAGTCACTTGTAAGAAACAAACAACACAAACAGTATTAAAAAAGGAAACATTCACAATTGCATAATGTTTTTAAAAATAATATCACGACTATTGTAGCGATTCAGACATTCAGAACACGCGAACTGAACACTGTTGCCAAGCAAGATTCTCGCATGCACGGGTTACAAAAAGTTTGTTAGATTCTACTAGTGTTTTCTGAGTAGCTGGTGAATGAAAGATTCTGATTACCATTTTATCAGAGAACAGTTCGCGATGTGCACGAGAATTGATTTGAACATGATTGTCTTTGTCATATATTTATGCGATTGCGTCCAAATTTGTTATATTTGAGGGATTGCAGGGTGTTGGACAAAACTACGTCTTTCTACGTCTTCGCTAACGTTTTGCGAGAATATTTCTCGCTTCTTCAGAGCTATAATATAAATAAAAGAAGTATTGTTAGTTCAGAACTGCATTGAAATAATGCAATTATAGTTCCGTACGTGAAGGAAGTCAACCTACCTTAGGCGTAATCAATCGTACAAAGTACTTCCTATGAGGTTGTTCATGCATTGTTGTAAATCGTCGTTGAACATATGTCAATGGATCTATTGTTAAAAATCATAACCTAATTTATAAAATGGTTTAAAAAAGGAACGTTCTGCTCAACAATTGGCATTCAAGTGTGATTAAAACAATCAGGTGTGAAACATCGATAAAACAAAAAAGATGGGAGTAACGAAATGGTTTTTAACATTTACAAATGACAGGGTGAATCTGTATACTTTATACATTGAGGAAGGTTTATGTTGATCATCGACCGATTTCACAATTATGGAATAATTTTTTTTGTTGTACTGTGATATTCAAGCGACTGAGAAAGCAATTATATTGTTGTAAATCCTACTGAGGTATTCAATGTCTGTTCGTCTATTGATTCCATTTCTGTGACTATATATATATATATATATATATCATTTCTAAAATTAGTCTTCTACGGTCGTTGTCTTCGTAGTCTAGAACTGTTGTGTTGTTGAAATCGAAATGATGACCTAGATTATGATGGTGTTCTGAGAGTGCAGTTCTAGCGGATCTGGATAGGTCTCTGCAATCTTTTGTGTGTTGTTTGACTCTATTTTTCAATAATTGTTTTGTTTGTCCGATATATGTACTATCACAATAGTAATCCCGAAAAGTGCACTGCAGTGCTCGGGAGCACTTTTTGGGATCACTGAGCACTAAACCTTTCGTGATTACTACTTGTCGAAACACGAAAACGTGGCCGGTAGCGTAGCACCCCCACTCAAGACGAACTCTTGATCGCTTCCATATGCATCTTCTACAGATAATAATAATAATAATAATATCGTTTATTATGCATAAAAGTACATTTTATACATAAAAGGAAAAGGGTTAGCCAAAGGCTATCTTCCACCCCTCCTAAAAATTAAATAGTGTGTGTAAGAAAATAATGATAAAATTAAAAAGAAAAATACTTATTTACTACCAAAACAATGTTAGAAAAAAAAACAATGTTAGAGAAAAAACAATGTTAGAGAAAAAAAGAAAGAAATCAATAATGAAGAGAGAAAGAAAGAACAAAACAAAATTTATACAATCATAAATGTGCTAATAGCTATTAATATCCTTGACATTCCATTGGTCAACTTAACGAATACATTACAATATTATACATTGAGTCTTATATTAGCACTGAGCAGTAAGCAGCTGTGATTTTATTTTTTTCTTGAATTGATGAATATTATGATGTAAAATGGGTAAAATTTCATTCAGATAACTAGGGGCAATATTTGAAAAACATCCTTCATATTTGAAAGTACGGTGCCTAGATATGTTGAATGAGTTAATTCTCAAATTGACCGAATGTATGTCAGAATGCCTGCTTAATAGACTATATAAATAACTAGGAGTTTTAGTTTGGAGCAACTTGAACAGAAAAATTGTTATCAAATATTGGACTCTGTACCTCACATTCAACTCCTTCGTTTTTAACAAAAATGGCGTGACATGTTCACCATATGGAATGCAGCATACGAATCGCATGCAAGCATTTTGTATGCGTTGTAACTTCAATTTGTTATATTGCGGCAAAAAATTGTAATACACCGAACAACAATACTCGATATGGGGGTAAATAAGAGTTTTAACTAGCCTGAGTTTCATTTCTTCAGATAACTGATACTTGAATTTATATAGCGATTTGAGTTTGGAAAATGATACTTTAAAAATGTTTTTCACATGTTCATCGAAAGACAAAGAGCTATCTATGATTACGCCAAGATTTTTAGCACTATCTACCCAGTCAATGTCTGCGTTATCGAGAGTGAGCCTAAAGTTTCTTTGGGTTTCAACTTTTTGTCCCTGAGATCCTATGCATAGAGCCAAGGTTTTATTTGGATTAATTTTCAGTCCATGATGCTCCGAGTAAAGGAATGTTTTATGCAAATCTGAGTTTAAATTAGCTACGCAACTTTCTGTATCAGTGTTATGGAAGACAAATATAACTGTATATCATCTGCGTATAGATGTACCTGACAATGTGATAGGGAAGTGGGGTAATCAAAAATAAACATTGAAAACATCAAGGGCCCTAAAATGCTTCCCGTGGTACACCTGAGAAGGTTTTTTTGCAATTGACCATGAGTAATCATCCAGTTTGACCCCCTGTGATCGGCCTGTGAGATAGCTGGTCATCCATTTGAGAGAAATGTCGTCGAATCCTATGAACTTGAGTTTGCCAATGAGCAAATCGAAATTAACTAAATCGAAAGCTTTGCTTTGATCAAGCAGTACTAAAATGGTGACTTCTGACTCATCTCTGGCTCTCGCAAGATCGTTGATGACTTTCAAGAGGGCAGTCTGTGTTCCGTGTTTTTTGCGGAACCCAGACTGCTCGTTCGGAAGTATTCGATTTTCTTCCAGAAAAGCTCTTACTTGATGGGAAACATTTTTCTCGAATATTTTAGAGAATGAGGGCAGAATGCTAATAGGGCGCAGGTCACTGAAAGAGGTAGGTGCCTTCTTTTTCGGGATTGGAATTATATTAGCAACCTTCCAGACATCTGGAAAAATACCCTGTCTGAAGGACTCGTTGAAAATATGTTTAACTTCATCAATACAGTGTGGTATCACTAGGGAAATCATCTTGATATTTATATTGTCAATTCCTAAAGCATTGGATTTTATTTCTTTGATAGCAGTCAAAATATCAGCATTACATATATCGGTGAGGGAAAAGTTCAAAGGAGCATTCAATTTATTACTATTATAGAATGAAAGAGTGTCTTTATTTACTATTGAATGTCCAGCCACATTTAAAAAATAGTCATTAATTTCTTCAGGTCTTGTTTTGAATGTTGCGGAGTGTGTCAGGACTCGGCGCAGTACGCAGTATAGATAGGTTAGTTCTATAAAATAATATTTTATTGCAGCATTGAAAAGTGAAGGTCAAGGCGACTTATGGAGAATTGGGCTACAGAGAAATTTCCCAAATTTTTGTTATGATGCAGTTGTCGACTTCTTGAACAATAATATCCATTGACACAACTCAATCCTTTGTCTACTTTCAGAAACACAGGGTATTGAACAACGAATATGGTTCTCATTCTCTTAAATGTGTGAGTGATATTGAATATTAATACTTTACAAGAGAAAATTTTATTTGTTGAGGATTTACTCAAAAATTAAATAAACGGATTCTTGACTCGAAATATAATTCTGATTTCAGGATTCAATATCTGACTAGATTTGCTTCAGGTTGGTGTATGAAAACAAGATATTCAAGAAAAATTTACAGGGCGTGTCGGAAAGTTGACCACTCCTGTATGTTCTTTTGACAGAATTTCATTCACTTTGTATGGCTTGGTAGTAGTTGACATTGAGTTCGATTCAGAGGGCCATTCAAAGGATATGTATGAAAGAAAATAACAAAAATTATTTTGTTTTGGAGATCTTCCTCAAACTCAATATTTCCTTGGTGAATTTCTGTTTTTTTTATTGCCCCCACTTCGACTCAATTGGTCAGGTGTAGAAGATCACTGAAAAACCTTTCGAATGATATACCATATCAAGTTGACAAAACATCTATATCCAACCAACACATTCAAGGTGAAGGTAATGAAAAAGAATCACAGATATTCAAAGAGGAATTATCGTATTACAGAAAGATTTCCAAAACAAAACAAACTTCTACTTTATTCGATTGATGTGTAACATTTAGTTTGTTAGAGAATTGACGTTATGTTTTTCTGTATTCTGTTGGAAATATATTTTTATTTATATTGAATGATATTAATAATAGTCATGCGAGTTCATTCCACCTCCACCACATCAGTTCATTTGATGCCACACTTATAAATAATGAATCATAGGCGAAGCATTGCGTTCAACATCATACGCCGTTTTGTTGATGTTTTGGATTGAATTTGACGTGATCAATCTACAAAACATACAAAAACCATGTCAAGAAGTAATTCAAGTGTATAACAGTATCATCCTTTTGAAAAGTGCTTAGTGCTTAGTGCTCGCCATGTCGAATTACTTTTTGAAAGTGCTTAGTAATCGCGAGCATTTTGTTAATAAGAGTGCTTAGTGCTCGAGATTCCGGAGCACTTTTCAAGAGTGCTTAGTGCTCGAAGCACTTTTCGTCAGTGCTCGGCACAGCACTGCTGCACACTGATGCGGAATACGGACATGTCACTTAAGAAATTTCCAACCAATCGTAAAATTTGAATGCTTTTCAATCCGATTGAGGTTATGATTTGTGAATTGTTGTTATTTATACAAAATTATTCGAACTACACTCAGTTATAATTACCAATGTTTTGTATTCATTGAAATGAATCGTGTTTGTATGTTGTGTGGTCAGTCACAGGCTGTCGATTTTTTGCCGCACCAATGCAGGTGAGTGAAATTGCTAATAATAAAACATTTCAAAAGTTTATAAAATCAATAAGTGAGACTTCTTCTCCAATAATTTTCGATAACTAATTCTTAAGCTTTTATTTGCACTTCAAATGAATTAACGACAGGGGGTTAGGATGTGTTGACACTTCATATACTCCAACAAAAATGCATCACTGTAAAATTCCATATTGGTAGACTGTCGTTCGATTAGGAAAATTATCTCACATTTCAACACTTCCAACTAAATAATAACCTAACCTAAATCGAAAGCGACACAGCTCACAGCATAGCGGAAAGCAGCTTCGAATATATGTACCAAGGGCGCGTTCCAATACTCCAACTTTTCATCCTAACCGTTCATCAATTCGGTGGATTCCACTTATTAACTCGTGAAAGTCGTTCCTATACTCCGGTTGATTCAATCGGATGAACAACTTTTCCCCGCCCTCAAGAGACCGTGAAAAAATAGAAATATTTCAACCGCATGCGCATTGCACATTATAGTTAGAAGTGATTAAAGGTAAAGTCATAGGTTATATATTATTTTCTTCAAACTAAATCCATATCCAGAAGCTCTTCGTCAGAATCTGAATTCGACTCACTATCAGATGAATTATTATCTACACATTGTTTCAGTAGTCCAGTAATTTCAAAAATCTTCCCTTCAATTCCTTCCATTGTTAAATCCTCAAACCGTATCTTAAATTTCAATTTAATTTTGAATCATTTTGGACGATGATAACTGACAAAGAACTTTTTAACAAAAAATTAAACCGACGAAATACGGAACTGAAGAGTAAAAAATAAAATAAACCTTCTTTGTCTTAGTAACTAAGCTCCTAAACTAATGTAAGTAACTAATTTTGAGTCGGCGCCAAACAAACAAGCAAATGAATTAGGTAAGGCGTAAAATGATGGCATCGAGTTGCGCGGTGACATTCTGATAATGTTTTTGAAGTAATTTAATGATGTTTTTTAAGTAACTAATTTTGAGTCGGCGCCAAACAAACAAGCAAATGAATTAGTTACTACATAGTTAGAGCTTAGTACTGAGACTAGAAGGTTTATTTTATTTGTACTTTTCAGTTCCGTATTCTCGGTTGAATTAAAATTTATTTATTTTTTATGGCTAAAATATACTAATTAGTACCTACTTCTTTTTTGATTACTTCCAAAATACTTACTTACCCACCTTACTTCAACTATTACCAGTTAAATAATATGATTATCTACTTTTACGATTTGTTGTAATATAAATTATTTTTGTTGTTCTGGTTAGTTTATTTCATTACTTTGTATATCATTCCATCCTCTCATAGAATATAATGGTTTTGACGGATGTGGAACAGAAATAATGTCAGTAGCGATCTGTCATTGTCAACTACGTATGTGTGTGCCAATGTTCATAAGTGAAAAATCAATTATCCCCTATATTTCTACCCGTAAGGGTATATAATTCCATTCGAAATCTAAATATAAGGTATACCCTATCTATTAAAAAAAGAATAATCCAAATCGAAGAACCCAGTACAAAGTTATGCCTGATAGAATCGGTTAACGGACCAGAATTCAGAGGGTGAGTGATCAATATCCTCCATTTCGCTAACCTTAGGGGTGGATTTCATCTTTTAAATTCGAATGAGACCACATTCGAAGTACACCCTATCCACTGAAAAAAGAATTATCGGAATCGGACGCCTCAGTAAAAAGTTATGGGTGATCATACATAAAAAAAAATATGAAAAAAAAATATACGGGTCGACTAGAGAACCTCCTCCTTTTTGGTTTCGTCGGTTGATAACCAATTTGTTTCGTTTCGTTCCAAAAGAATCAAAATGACAATTGACACATTATGCCAAATTTTTCACTCAACCTCCAACTGAGTTGGGGTATTGGAACGCGCTCCACGGTAGTGAAGGAACTGTACGTTTGCCGCGGAATTTAAATTTTGCACATTGAAATCTTTGGCATTTCGGAGCATAAAATTCTGATCGGGGCCATCTACTCAGCAGTCATTCGAAACTTCCATGAAATAAGAAATCAAGCAGGCCATATCTGTCACGTGTTTGATCCCACACATTTTCAGATATGAGTACATACACCAGGGTTTCTAGACATGTTAGTGTACATTTACCACACAATCAGTCCAACATTCTACATTATTCAAATACCGAGTTGAATGTTCATTGCATTCGGTAATTGCCAAAGTTTTCCTCGCAGTAGGGCACCTGAAATTAGGCGGGTGGCTTTACCGAAAATTTTGTCAAATTTTACAAAGAACAAACATGTTTTAATTTTTTTTTCAGATTTTTAACCACTGTAATTCTTTATAAAATGACATTATACACTCGTCATTCACGGGTGTGCCAGGTGTTAGATCACACCCTGTATATACCCTGTGAGTACCCTGTGATTGCTTACACACTTGTTACTTTCGATTCATTTGTATTGATAGTACTTATTGGTCATTTTAGAAAATTTTGAAACGAAAGCACGGTATGCAAGACTATCAAGAAGAAGGCGAATGAAATTCCATACCGCTTATCCATTGAATATTTGTAGTATTTCTGAATCGTCATCAGCACGCTAGCAAATATATCGTCACCCATCCCCTCACGATGATTTTCGTCAGTTTCCCTATCAGACCAACTCTCCAGACTCCCTCCGTATTCTGTAATTACTTGTAAATTGACTTCATAACCAATGACACTTGAAGCGCAATTTCAGGGGCGTTGGAGTAGCATCGAAAGTAAATTCCTACTTCGACACTTCGGAGACATTCCCTCCACATCAGCGGTTTCGTCGAATAGGTCGAGCTACAGAAGGTGTGAGAAAGTCATCGGAAGTGATATGGGGTTATACAGTACGTTCATAAAGATAAACGCTCCATTATCTTAGGAGTTAATCATTTTCGGAGGTGAAGCTCGGACAGGTCGATTTTGTATTTTAATGTTCCACCTTTTTTTTCAATGTTTTTTTCACCACCTTACAAGATATGACGTCATCGATATTTTTTTTAAAAAGAAATGGTAAATTTTTATATCAAAATTTGAAAGCTCTTATTTTTCTGAGTTCATATACGTCATATGTAACACTTCAAGTTATAATCAAGTAAAAAGGAAACCAGTGTTCATATTTCTTAACATTCATTTAATTATTAACCGACGAAACCAAAAAGGAGGATGTTCTCTAGTCGACGATTATGATCACGCATTTTTCTGAGACGTCCGATTCCGATAATTATTTTTTCAGATGATAGGGTGTACTTCTAAGTTGGTCCCATTTGAATTCAAAAGATGAAATCCACCCCTAAGGGTAGCAAAATGAAGGATATTGATCACTCACCCTCTGAATTCTGGTCCGTTAACCGATTCTATCAGGCATAACTTTGTAGTGGGTTTTCCGATTTGGATGAATCTTTCTTTATCGGATGGGGTATAGTTGATCATATTTGGATTTCGGGTAGAAAAATATGGGATAATTGATTTTTCACTTGTGAACATTGGCACACATATGTAGTTGACAATGACAGATCGCTATGTCATTATGTTTGTTCTCCTACATCCGTCACAATCATTATATTCTATGAGAGGATGGAATGATATACAAAGTAATGAAATAAACTCACCAGAACAACAAAAATAATTTATATTACAACAAATAGTAAAAGTAGATAATCATATTATTTAACTGGTAATAAGGTGGGTCAGTAAGTATTTTGGAAGTAATCAAAAAACAAGTAGTTAGTAATTAGTAGATTTCAGCCACATTAAATTGAAAAATAAAAAATTTTTAACAAAAAATTAAACCGACGAAATACGGATCTGAAAAGTAAAACATAAAATAAACCTTCTTAGTCTCAATAACTGAGCTTCTAAACTACGTAAGTAACAATCAACGAATATCATTAAATTACTTCAAAAAAATTCTCATAATGTCACCGCCCAACTCGATGCCATCATTTTACGCCTTACCTAATTCATTTGATTGTCTGTTTGGCGCCGACTCAAAATTAGTTACTTACATTAGTTTAGGAGCTTAGTTATTGAGACTAAGAAGGTTTATTTTATTCTTTACTTTTCAGTTCCGTATTTCGCCGGTTTAATTTTTTGTTAAAAAGTTTTTATATCTTCTGATAATAATATTTACTTGGTGATATTTGTGCTTCGATTTATTTTATGCAGAATGGATTGTGTTTTGTCTTTTTAATCTTAGATATTATTAAGAACCGATGACAATGCAATAATTTCATAGCTATGACTTGGTATTCTCACCTAGATCGCCAGAAAAAAAAACTGTATTTTAAGGATATGGCGAAAGCACTGGTTTTGCACAACATGATCTACATTTCAAAGATATGGCGAATGCCTCGATGTTTTTCAGCACATTCGCCATAATTTCTGATAGGGTACTAAAGAAGACGAAAAATTTCATCAGCTCCATTCAGAGAACATAGCTTCAGCGAGCTGTCATATAACATATCGTCATATGTCATTTAGTCATGTGCCTCATTTATTGTTTAATGTTGAAAAGGGAAACATTCTCAATTGAATATTGATAGAAAGATTTTTCTGTGAATTGAAAAATCCACGATTAAAATGAAGTTATTTTTTGTGAATGTCTAACAGAAAACAACTACTTCCCCGGCTAAAGCCACGCTGGACATTGAGCTACATCTGATAGATATTCTGAAAAGGCCCTAACTCAAAAGAAAAATCTGAAATTGAAAATTTGCATTTTCATTCAGATAGTTATTTGATTTTCTATTCCAGTCTTAATTAAGAACTCATAAAGATGAATGAGGCAAAGAAGAATATTTTCCAAAAGAGAGTACTCACCAGAAATCATTCGTAACATTGACGCAGGAGAGACATCGCATTCACTAGGTCTTCAATACATTTTTGTCGACGAAAATCTATTTCACGCTTCCACGATCATCAGGAAGACCGGAAGAAATGGGAAACACATTTTCAAGAAGCAATCTCACTTTGCAAAGATGGAAAAAGTTAGAATTGAGAATGTTTCCCTTTTCAACATGAATACCCCACAAGAGGTTATCTTGACGATGGAAGATAGTGACTAAAGTTTATCTTTCAGTCGCAGATGAATCCACATCTGATTTTATGAACATCCTGTTTATATTTTCAACAAATCTATTGTTTAATGTTGTGTAAAAATATGATTTCTTGAAAGAAAAACGTTCACGAAAAAACAATGCATAATGGAATATTTCCGAATTATTTCCAACAGTCCAACATTGTACTGTATTGTATCGAGCTGAGTAGCTATGGGACAAGTGAGGTGGTACAAGCAGTTTTTAGTAATGGAATTACAGATAATAGACAGTATAGAAAACAATCACTTAAATCATATATATGTAAATGAACTAGACTAGATTGACAATACAGAAACCAGTCACTTGAACATATTTATCTGATGGCATGTCATAATGACAACGTTATGTCACTCAATTTTGATGACATAACGAATCTCATTATGGTATTTAGTCCCATAATGAATTCATTATGGTACAAAGTACCATAATGAAATTCTATATGAAAAACGTGTGATGATGAGATCAAAAAAGTTTATTCAAAATGCATAACTATGCACAAAACTATTTATTATAAATGCTAGAAGAGCAATTACTACAATTTGCAATATTAATTCCAATGGATTTAGAGTTTTAAAATCAGTAGTTGATGCTTTTTGGTAAACTTGTAATCCTGTTTGGTTGTTGGCACCAAAAATTGCTTCTGATATTTTTTTTCTTTTGCTCTTTCGAATTTTCGATGTAACCTTCAGCAACAGTATTGCTTTTCCATCCGCCATGGCGTTTCACGGTACACAGATCAGCTCCAGAATCGGCCAAAAATGAAGCAGACGATCGCCGAAAACAATGTCCGGTATATTCTTCAGGGTGAGGTAAATTCAAAAAAGTGGCAATAACTTTTGGCATTTTACCAAAGGTGTGAATTCCAACAGGTTGTTCCGTGCATTTCTTATTTTCATAAGTGACAAAAAAAAGTCGATGGTTTGTGTTGCAAGGTCGTATTTTCACATATTGTCTGACAAGTCCTACCATATTCAATCTTGGGATATTCACCGATGTTACATTACATTACCTTTGTTTCTGTATTCGGTAATGTAATTCTGAAAGCGGATCCTTCATCTATCACATTTTGAACAAGCATATTTGTCAGTTTCTCTCTTCTGCATGCTCCACTTAGTCTAATTATCATAGCAACTTTTTTTAACTTAAATATGTATCATCTGATGCTTCCGTTAAAAACTTTGTGACATCTTATTTAGTAAAAATTTCGGATTTTTTAGCTCTGTAACCTCCTGATTTACGTTTTAGTAATGCAACCAGCTGTAGGTACTTACTAATATCGACGTTTTTTCTTGTTAATAAAATACTTCTTATCATCGAATAATACTACCAGAGAGAAGATGGTTTTCTTTCCTTAGATAAGCATTCAAAATAAGCCAACAATACTTTTTCACGGGTGATATTCTTGATTTTCTTAGTAGAACACCATTCTTCGTTCCGATTGAACGCTATTCCATATACACTCCGTGATTTTTCCGGCAAAAGGGAGTCCACGATATTTCGCGTCATTTCTTCCAAATCAGAAGGTAAACTACCAGTTTCAGAATCACTCATTATTATTTAAATTATATTCAAATCTACGTGTGTTTGACAGCAGATAAATAAATATTGCCGTTACAACCTGACGTTGTCAAGGAAATGGCGAAGCACAGCTCACTAACCTACTAATATTTGAAACTACACATATACTTACTCCTTTAGAAATAGTTGTCATTGTGACATGTCAAAAATGCAGTTATTAATTTTTCGAAAATGTATTAATATAAATGCCATCAGATAAAATTTTGTATGTAATACGAATCATAAACAATCATTATGGCACACGTCGTGTCGAGGATAAGTATTTTTGTTTCATTTTTAAATATAGGCAGTTTATCAATTTCTTTTAACCCTTTGGGGGGGACATTATAAAGTCGAGGTCCAAGGATATCTGGTGATTTTTGGGATATTGTAAGAGGGGAGTTTGGAAGATGTAATATTTTTTTCTAGTGTAGTGATTTATTCTTGATTAATTTTCCACGTGATTAAATGTACTGCTCAGCTCAAAGGTTAAAGTTAACTACTACATGAAATTTTTAATGCAATATTATACAGAGTGGCGAAAAAAATTGCCTCAAAATTTGGACACACATTTAATTAAATAACTTCTTAAAGTTGAATGGAACACCCCGTATTTAGTGGCGTAATTTGACGCAGAATTAGATTCCCTTTTAAAACTATATCAGGGTTCCCTATACCTATCTCTTCTGCTTTTTACACAAAAGGCGTTTTTATATTTTACTTATGAGTATTTTTTTTATCTTAAAAATGAAACACACTATATTGTAATGAAAAGCTTGAAAAGCGTTTTTAAAACCTTTTTATCAAGGAATATGTAGATTCGCTAGAAGCAGAAGTTTAAATTTTTGAAAATACGGTGTATCTAAAGTGAAATGCAGGCAAATGTAAAAACTTAAATTTATTGCTATTTCTGAAATATTAAAGCAATCTTCAAAATAAGAAGATGCACATGTCTTAATTATTGAGGCGAAATATGTTAAATTCGCTTATTTCTTAGCAAATTAGACTTCATATTGAAATAAATACCAAAATTACAATATGGGGTCAATAAAAACATACATTTACAAGTCCGGACTATTTTTTATGGGGATATATCAAAAGTATTGTTCACGATACACCGCCAACGACACCTCAGGATATGAAAGTACGAATGAGAAATGCGTTTCGTTCCATACCGCAAAATATGTTATCCAGAGTTCAGCACTCATTTCAAGAAAGAGTTCGCCTTTGCATCGGGAATAATGGACACCATTTTGAGCATTTATTAAAATAATAAACTATTTAAGATTCTTAATTTTTTGATAAAATGACTTCAAAAATGCTTTTTAAGCTTTTCATTACAATACAGTATGTTTCATTTTTAAGACAAAAAATTACTCACAAGTAAAATATAAAAACGCCTTTTGTGTAAAAAGCAGAAGAGATAGGTATAGATAATATAGTTTTGAAGGGAATCTAATTCTGCGTCAAATTACGCCACTGAATACGGGGTGTTCCATTCAACTTTAAGAAGTTATTCAATTACATGTGTGTCCAAATTTTGAGGCAATTATTTTCGCCACTCTGTATAATATTGCATTAAAATTTTCATGTAGTAGTTAACTTTAACCTTTGAGCTAAGCAGTACATTTAATCACGAGCAGCTCGTTACACGTTACAGGGTGAAAACAATTTTCAAATTATGTTCTGTATTTTTAAATTTCTCTAAATTTCTCAGAAACGGTCAGTTTTGAGTATGGGAAATATAATAGTAACTCACCTTTATTTTGTCTATAGTATCTAAAAATATAAAAAAATATAGAGTGTTCCATAAGAAAAAATATAACTTTGGTATGTAATTTTTTTGGGGATCACCCTATATATTTCAAAATAATTTTGGAATATGCTCCTTATGGACCCACATATAACTGTGCTAAAAGTTTTTCCCTAACTCTCTTCATTTCTCGTAGAAATACCGAGGCGAATGTGGTGGGTCACCCTGTATATATATATATATATATATATATATATATATATATATATATATATATATATATATATATATATATAATATATAATCCATCGAAAGGTAGTATTTTAAGTAGTTTGAATGATTCCCTACGCATGAGGTTCCGTTTGGGGCATTTGCATTCTCTTTTAGGCAACAAAAACATTCATAACGCTAGACGAATTTTCCCAAATAGTTATTCCATACGTAATACCACATTGAATTTCACCAAAATAGAAGAGCAGCATTCCAAGAATATCCAAAATGGTTTTTAAGGATCTTAATTGGAAACATTAAGTGTTCAATGTTTTAGCAAGCGCTTCATAGTGAGCATTGAACGATAAATGTTGGTCTACTTTGACACCCAGGAAATTTATACATTCCTCTTTATCTATAGTTCCGTGATTTATCACTATATCCAAGTTGGGAATTTTATTGTTTGGTCTAGTGTGAAATTTTGTATGATTGGTTTTGGAAGCATTTAGGAACAGTGAGTGTGCATAAGACCACTTGCAAAGTACTTATCAGCTGGTGTTAATTCTATTGTGAATTTGACCTGTTGCTCCGTCTGTGAATGAGATCGTGGAGTCGTCAGCATAAAAAAAAGTATGTGCATCGTGGAGTAGTAGAGGTAATTCATTTACATAAATGATATGGGACCCAGCTCTGACCCATTGGGGACCCCTATTCCAGTTGAAAGTGGGTTCGAAATATGTTCAGTTTTCACGTTATCTTCTATGTGATTTGTCTTAACTTTCTGAAGCCGTCCATTTAGCATATCAATATCGCATTGGTATTACTATGAATGTTATTCGTTTTTGGAGAGTGTAGGCAAAATTCAACCGATGCTGCACGTCTCTACGCACAGAGATATCCTGATCGGCGTCGCCGTTAAAAAAATGCGAAATGAGCCTGTTAATGATGGGAACGATTCGTTTGTTGTGAGTGAAGAAAAAGAAATAGATGGTTCTGGCATACGTTCAAGTAAATATTAATACGTCACTAAGGGAGATCGCAAGAGAATGTGACATTTCGAAGTCTTCTGCAGCTAACATTTTGAAGAAACATAAATATCATTCATTCAAATATCAACTACACCAGCACCTGTACCAAAACGATAATTCAAGGAGACTTGAGTATTGCAATTGGTTCTTTGGAATATATTTGGAGGATGACACATTTCCATATAAAATTCTGTATACTGACGAAAGCCGTTTCACTAATTTGGGAAATTTCAACAGAACTAATGAGCGATATTGGTCCGATGCAAATTTACATTTGATGGAGGAACGAAATTTCCTTAGGACGGTTTGGTTCCAATTGTTGGGTTGGGATTTTAGGGGACAGAATTTT
Source organism: Gonioctena quinquepunctata (assembly GCA_018342105.1). Taxonomy (NCBI): domain Eukaryota; kingdom Metazoa; phylum Arthropoda; class Insecta; order Coleoptera; family Chrysomelidae; genus Gonioctena; species Gonioctena quinquepunctata. The sequence continues at coordinate 39,596 of JAFIRS010000711.1, read as the reverse complement.
AGGCCCTATAATTTTTGACGGTGTCCTGACATGGGCTAGATATCTAAGTTTCCTCACTCAGGAAATTGAGCGTTTCTTGGACGAAGTTCCATTAATAAATCGAGTTGGATTATTTCATCAACAAGATGGTGCTCCACCACACAACTTGAGGGCAGTTATGGAATGTATGCATGAAACATACAACGAAAACTGTATTGGAAATATGGGTCCAGTTAGGTGGCCGGCGAAGTAAAATAGTTGTTTGCAATTTATACCTTCATTTATTCCTTTTAAAAGAACTTTTCAGGTCACCCGACCTTACGCCTCTAGATTTTTTTTTATAGGGATCTATTAAAAACGAGGTTTATGATGTATCTCCTGCCACACGACATGAATTAGAGGACAAAGTAAGGGCAGCTGTTCAGAGAATTACACCAAGACGGTTGAGAAACGTTGTAAGAGCAACAATAAGAAAAGTTCGCCTTTGTCAGTAACAAGATGGATGTCACTTTGAACATCTGGAACCCTAAAGATATGTAAATAGGTAGTTTCAATATAATTATTTCATTTTCAACAGGTGCTTCATTTTAGAAAAGTTCTAACGTTATGGTATTTTCAGTTTTTTATCGAAAGTTTTCTTACAACCTAATAGAGTGCGGTATCAAATTAATGGTAATGAACTGCTCTTTTTTTCTAACCCGGCGAGCCACCATGTTGCCATTTGAAAAAAATTGTAATAACAATTTTAAAATCAAACGTCACATACCTGAAACATTTCAATCAAAAACAGTAGAGTTGTATTTTTACAAACATTTTAGTACTGACATTAGTTATTTGAAAGTATCCATAGCCATCTAAAATAAAAATTATTTCGAAAAAAAAAAGAAAAAACCGTTACAAACAGTAACAAATGATACATGGTTGTATTCTAAATGTCATGCGGAGACAAAAAACTGAAAATATACCAGGTGTCCCATTCAAAAATCGAAAGTTTATGTCACTTCCGGTGAATCCGGAATTTGCATGAATTTGAGTTACTCGTCTAAAAATGCAGTTTTATGCATTGAACAGATTCTCCAGATTTCATTCCATCATCTCCGAAAACAAAAAAGTTATAGGGGCGAGCCACTGTTATGCCATGTAATTACAGAAAAACTTTCTTCGCTACCAAACAACGTAATATTCTTAAATAAAAACTTGATGAACAGAAAAGGTCAATAGGCTCCATATGCTGGATGGAAACAGCTGATAAGCATACGTTTGTTAAACCATAAACCATACGTTGTTGTTGGAAGTAACCCTTGTACACCGGATGCATAATTAACTCATCTAGGAGGGTAAACAAAGATTATTGATTGCTACTTGTCACATTCACAGCCAGATAAGAAAATCAGTTTCAATAACAACCGAATAACATAGTCATAAATTTTAGCACCCGTCCAAAGTCGATAAACACATGGCAGTTAAAAAAACATAAATCGTTACCCGAAAAGCAATTAAAAACACGATAACGCGAGCATCACCAACCCGCATCATTAATTGAAGTAAACAAACTCGAAATTCACCGGAAAATAGACACGTCTAGACTCATAAACCACCCTTGTTGGTCATTAGTTCAGCGACCATCAGACAGCCCACCATAAGTTCCTGTCATTCAGTAAAATTTTACCCATTTATAACATAGATAAGAACCGCGGTTTATTCATGAATATATCAGCCAAACAAGGCCTTTATCAGTTTTATGAGACACATCTTTATCGGTTTTTACCAACCAATCAACGGAAAGAAAAAAAAAAACAATGGTATTGAATAAACCCCGCCTACTAGCTCCCGTGTTGAAGATCTTATAAAAGCGCGAGAGGATATCACGATAGAATTCGATGTTCAACAGTGAACTAGAGACATGTCACTCTCAAAAGTTAGGTCAAAAAGTCAGTCTAATTACAGTATCGTACAATAATAATGAGAGTTTCCAAACCAGTGTAGTGAACTTCAGAAAACATAAAAACTCAGCCAATTCAACTCAAGTAAAAACACGAGTGAACAGTATAGTTTTCCACAAATTGTCTATTTTGTCAACGCTTCCAGAACAGATATAATACAACGGGAGTCCGCAATTCCATAATTCACGATCTCTCAGAAAAACCATAGCCGTATTAAGCGATTACTACTATATCGGGCGAATAAAAATAAAATAGAATAACAACTTGACGCGATATTACTCGATATAATAACAGAACTAATTGTCGTTTAAAAACTACTCCAGTGCATAAGGGTGAAACAGGGTGAGTCTAATGTTTGTTTTTCTGTATTTATGTTTATGGCAAACCCAACCTTTGGAAATGTGTATGTGTCTGTAAAGTATCTCCATAGTTTTCAAGATTACAAAGATCTCAAAAGAGAATTTATTCTAGCCGTTGTGGAAATTGATTTCAAGATTGTTCTTTTAGTAAAATCATTGCTATTGTGTAGCCAACTGCAAAATCATCTGCCAATAAGCTACACTCGTTTTCGTTGTATGAATATTGTTGCATATCATTCGTCCACAGAACGATTGAGATAATTGTGTCAATTTTTATTAAATATATATGTACATTCTTAACATTTTATGAGTGCATTATTATTTTGTTTAATCATTGTTCTGTTCGAATCTCTCTGAACGGTAGTACTTCCTGAATAAACAACCCATGTTCCAGTATTTGAGAGAAATGAAATTAGTTCTGAGCCGCTCCAGAACCTAGTTTCAGTATCGACCATCTTCAGACAGTCGATTGCTCTTAATACTGTTTTTCCAATCTAACGAACAATGTCTGGTATTACAGGTGTGGTGTGGTAATTCACAACACCCCGTAGTCAGGGCAAAACACCACCTTCCATGGACACTCGGTATATCAGAATTGAATAAGCAGTGATCCTGGAAACACTGGAATGAAAAACTTTTACGGAATATATACCGCTACTTATACACAAAACTTTGATAAAAATGAAAAAACAAAAATTATTACAATTCTCAACAATACAATTCTCATTTCCACCAACTATTATATTCGACATCGAAAAAAATAATCCCGATAAGTCGAACGTAATTGAAGCCCGAAAAGAAACTCTCGAAAATCATTTCCCGTGCCGAAAACCAATTAAAAACCAATAAATCACACGGAATAGGCACTTAAGACCAACATTTTCTCTGCATCGAAAGCCCTATCGCGCCCACTTGCTCATAGCCACCTACGTAAATTGGAGTTGACATTGATATAAGGTCTCCCAAGCAGCAGTAATTTATTGATGAGGTCGATCTTGAATTGGGGACCCCATTTGGGAACACTAAGTGCTACTGACTCTCCCCTCGGTATCAAGTCAATAGCGTATGCATCGGTGTTGGAAAAAAGACGATTTTAACGATACTTCCATCAAAAGAGTACGGAACTGCCATTTGTGAACGTGTTGTAGACACCAAAATATTGTTACTTTTTAACAGAAAAGTTGAAAAAAAGTACTGGGGAACCCGTTTCCAAAAGTAAAGGGCTAATTTTCAATTTGAGAACGCTGAATCGATTTGAACCATTGCCAAGTCAGTCAACAAGTGTCCTCCATCATCTAAGATTTGAGGAGGGGGGCAAATTTAGGAAATTCTTCCAAAAACTGTATGTAACATGTATCGAAAGGAACGTGCGTGAAAGCTGCTAGAAATCTCGACTTGGGTTCATGAGGAAGGAAACTAGACATAGGTGGATTCAGAGTTGAAATCGCCACACTTTAAATATTTAGGTAGTCGCCAGTTTTAACACGCTTTTATGAAGAATCATAGAATGAAAATTAACCATTCCGAAAAAGAGTATGTCCGCAACAAATTTCTTACAGCTGAGAACAAATCTGAAGTTGCCTGGAATATAATAATACAGAATTCGATATCAAGCAACTCACGCAAAATGTTTTGGTAAATGACTTTATTCTTATTATTTTCAACGTTTTAGTCCTTAGTGCCATATCCATATATGCGTGTTTTTTCGTTTTTCAAACTATAATTGTATTTCATTTGTCGACAACGTTTGAGAAAAGTTTAAAAGTGTTCTGGTATATTTTCTTCCTCTTCTTAAGCCATCCTGCCACATGATTTATTAATTATATCACAAGGTTTCACACAGCAATCAAAAAATGTATTGCTTAAAACAAAATGTATTGCTTAAAAACGCATTTGTTAAATAACATTTTTTTTTTCACCACTTGTTATGAAAATTAAAGAACAATTTTTTTTCAAATCATGATTTATGTCTTCGATATTAAAAAAAAACGTTTACTATTTAAATTTTCATTGTTTATTTAATAAACAATTTGTTATAAACAAATGAATTATCTCTTTGTATTTTTTTTCTTTATCTACTCAAAAAAACAAAAACAACCATGTATTATTTTTTAGAAAAAAAAAATTATATTTTTAATTGAACTTTAAATTTCCTGTTCTCTTTCATTTCACCACTCTGACCTGGTTTTTTATTTTAATTTTATTATAACTTTTTAACTAATGAAGATACAAGGAACAATTTTCAGACTTATTTATTTATTCTTTATTAATTAAACAACAAATTAAGCCAAAACTGTTTTCTACTTTTATGTCTCAATATCTCATAAACTAATATAACTATGACTATAACTTATTCAACTTTTTATCTAACGTATATTTATCAACAATTTTAGCTTATAAATTTTAGTTTTGCTCGGTAATTTTTTTAATTATGAATAAAAATAAGATTGAAAAAAAAAAAATCTCCAAGTTTAAATTAAAAGTTTATTTATAAAATATTTAGATTTTTTTTCTGAAAGATTATTTTTACAAACAAATGGTATAAATTGAATAAATAATTGAGTGAGAGCTTCAAATTTTGGCTTAGTTTGTTGTTTAATTGATAAAGAATAAATAATTCTGAAATATTTTCCTTGCATCTCCATTAGTTAAAATGTTATAATAAAATTAAACATAAAAAACCAGGTCAGAGTGGTGAAATGAAAGAGAACAGAAAATTTAAAGTTCAATAAAAATTATAATTTTTTTTTCTGAAAATAATTCATGGTTGTTTTTGTTTTGTTGAGTAGAAAAAGAAAAAAATACAAAGAGATAATTCATTTGTTTATAACAAATTGTTTATTAAATAAACAATGAAAATTTAAATAATAAACGTTTTTTTTAATATCGAAGACCAAGATAAATAATGATTTAGAACATAATGGTTCCTTAATTTTCATAACAAGTGGTAGAAAAAATGTTATTTAACAAATGCGTTTTCAAGCAATAAAATTCTTTTTTCAAGAAACGGTTTTTTTGATAAAATAATTATCATCAAAGATTATGTTATATATTTTTTTTTAAATTATCTCATAAACAACGCATTTGTTTATAACCATTTTTCAAACAATAGGAGATAAAAATTATTAAAAATCATTTTTAAGAAGCTTCTGATCATAAAAAAACGGATCAATTATAATATTATGAAAAAAAAAGTTTTTTTCAATGTTTAATGGAGCTTTATAATTTTTCACCTTAGTAAATTGTTACAAAACAAAACGAAAATTGACAATTTTTCAATTTTTCCAACGGGAATCTTTTCCTAGACCTTTGAGAAATAGCTCCACGAAAGGAAAACATTATCAGATTAATAGTTTAACAATTATCGCACTTGCAATGTTAATGTTTGTGCTACAAAAATGTGTTAATTAACTAATGGATAACTTATTGAAAAATCGCGATACAAATTTTTGGACCACGAATTATTGTTTATTGATCTATCCTGCAGGCGCCTACATTTTTTCAATTTTTAATTTTCATATTGTAACGAACCTAGGCCGGACCTGTCGCCTCACGCGTTGCCATCGACAACGATGAGGTCATCCCCGGAGATATTCGAGAACAATCCAGTCGCTCTGCCGCGGAAAACAACGGTCAATATTGGAAACAATTGGAACATGTTGGTCGCCAACTGCCAGAATTCGAAAGATCGGGAATTCTGTAACGGAGATAAATAGGTAGCCCTCAAGATGGCACGGACAGTCTGAACGAGCCCATACGATCGAGCTATACAGTGGCGTAATATAAATTAAGTTGTAGATTTAAGTGTGAAATAAATTATTAAAACCAAGTTAAGTTTATTTACGTTACAATTGGTGTCGGAAGTGAGATTTTGAAAATAAACAAGTGATCGTGGAGTGGATAGTCAGAAAAATAAATTGATAGACCTTTTTGTACGCCCAAAATAGACAGTGGCCCGGTTTTCGCGAAGTGGACAATTGTGCGTGGGAATATAAACTGATCCACTGTTCGCGTGAAACAGAAAATAGACAGTGGCTCGGTTTTCGCGAAGTGGACAATTGTGCGTGGGAATATAAACTGATACACTCTTCGCGTGAAACAGACAATAGATTGGTGGCCCGTGGAAAAGAATTCGCGAAGTGAATTTTTAACAAACTGATAAACTTTTCGTGTGAAACAGACTGATACCTCGTCAAAGACAAAATGTGTTCAAGAAAAGTGCGCCTTGCGGACTTGAAGGTAGCGGAATTGAAACAGGAATTGGAGGAAAGGGAACTGGAAACAACGGGTAAAAAGCAAGTACTCCAGGTAAGACTTGCAGAAGGACTTTTACAAGAAGGTGAGGACCCCGAAACATTTTTATTCCCCGGGGTTTAGCCGTAATAAAAACTTGAAGAAAATTCAAGAAGTCTGGAAGAAAATGCTAGAAATCTGGAAGAGAAGCTTCAAGAAAATTCTAGAAATCTGGAAGAGAAGCTTCTAGAAAATTCAAGAAGCCTGGAAGAAAATTCTAGAAATCTGGAAGAGAAGCTTCTAGAAAATTCAAGAAGCCTGGAAGAAAATGCTAGAAATCTGGAAGAAAAGCTTGAAGAAAATTGTAGAAATCTGGAAGAGAAGCTTCGAAAATTCTAGAAATCTGGAAGATGACACCCTAGACACGTTGGCTGGTTCCACGATTTTCTCGACCCTTGATCTGAAGAGTGGATACTGGCAGGTAGAACTGGCTCAGGAACATCGAGAAAAGACTGCTTTTACCATCGGCTCAGGATTGTGGCAGTTTACCGTTATGCCATTCGGGCTCTGTAATGCTCCCGCCACATCCGAAAGATTGATGGAGACAGTGCTGAAAGGACTCTCATGGAACACGTGTCTAGTGTATCTCGACGACATAATTGTGGTCGGCAGATCGTTCGAGGACCACGTGAAAAACTTGGAGGAAGTATTCCTGCGACTGAGGAACTCCGGATTGAAGCTGAGCCCTAAGAAATGCCATCTGTTCCAAAAGAAGTACGATACCTCGGCCACGTTGTCTCTGGGAAGGAGTAGCAGTGGATGACCAGAAGATCAAAGCTGTTAAGGATTGGCCCATCCCAAAAAACATTCACCAACTTCGAAGTTTCCTTGGTTTATGCACATACTATCGCCGATATGTGCTGGATTCGCAACATCGCTAAACCACTGACCAGGCTCACGGAGGGCCAAACAAAGTTCCAGTGGTCCGAAGAATGTCAAGACTCATTCAGGAAGCTGAAAGGAGCTTTGATCAACGCACCTGTACTGAGCTATCCCCTACCCAAAGGGAAATTCATTTTGGATACGGACGCCAGCAATGTGGGACTTGGAGCTGTCCTATCTCAGATCCAGGAGGGACAGGAGAAGGTCATTGGTTATTTCAGCAAGACGCTTAGCAAACCAGAGCGCAATTACTGTGTCACCAGGCGAGAGCTGTTAGCTGTTGTAAAGGGAGTGGAGCACTTCTACAAGTACGTGTATGGAAGAAGATTCCTGTTGAGAACTGACCATGCAGCTCTCAAATGGCTCTTACAGTTCAAAAATCCTGAGGGTCAAGTAGCACGTTGGATCGAGAGACTCCAAGAATTCGATTTCGAGATCGAACATCGAGCCGGAACTAGCCATAAGAATGCGGATGCCTTGTCGCAAAGACCATGTCCAGATGATTGCTCACATTGCCGACGAGCAGAAGAGAAAGAAGCAACACTTTGTAGAACTGCGGCAATGGATGACAACTGGAATGACAGCAAGATCCAGAAAGACCAAGAGAAAGACCCCGACCTTGGCTTAGTTGTCAGCTGGAAGAAGGGCAATCGAAGACCATCATGGCAGGAAGTCGCAGGTTTCTCGCCGGCTGTTAAGTCCTATTGGGCACAATGGAACTCTCTTATTCTGGACAATGGGATCCTGAAACGTGTGCTGGAGGCCAATATTGGTGGGGAAGACAGACGCCAAATAATTGTTCCCAGGAACAGAAGAGAGGAAGTGCTGCGGGAAATCCATGATGGAGTCGCTGGAGGACATCTGGGAGTGACGAAGACCCTGCAGAAAGTGAGGCAACGGTTTTACTGGACCAATTGTCAAGCTGACGTCCAGGACTGGTGCAGAAAGTGCGCTGTATGCGCTGCTAGTAATGGACCTCGAATACGACCCAAGGCCCCGATGCGTCAGTACAACGTAGGCAGCCCGTTCGAGAGAATCGCCATTGACGTCGCCGGCCTGTTTCCCGTATCCGACCACGGGAATAAATACATCCTTGTGGCAATGGACTACTTCTGGGCGGAAGCCATGCCCTGCCCAACCAGGAAGCCATCACCGTCGCCGACGTCTTGGTGAAAGAGTGGATATGTCGATTCGGTATTCCAATGGAGCTGCACTCGGATCAAGGCAGAAATTTCGAATCCAACCTTTTCCAAGAAATATGTCTACTGCTGAACATCCGCAAGACAAGAACCACGGCCCTACATCCGCAGTCCGATGGAATGGTGGAACGGATGAACAGGACGATCAACCGCCACTTGTCCAAGGTTGTCTCTGACCATCAAAGAGACTGGGACCAGTATCTTCATTTGTTCCTGATGGCCTATCGATCCGCAGTACACGAGTCAACCAGTCAAACTCCTGCTAGTATTATAATGGGCCGAGAACTGCGACTGCCTTGTGACCTGAAGTTTGGGATACCGCCAGGACAAGACACTGCGGGAGAGGACTACGTCAGCAAACTTCGGCAGAGAATGGACGACATCCACGAACGAGTCCGGTTGAACATCCAGAGTGCCAGCGATAACATGAAGAAGACCTATGACATCAAGGCCGACACTGGAGGATTTAAGGTTGATGACCTGGTTTGGCTGTACAACCCCAAACGTCGTCGTGGACTATCACCAAAGTTGCGGAACTCGTGGGAAGGCCCGTATAAAATCGTGAAAAGGATAAACGACCTTGTGTACCGAATCCATAAGCCACCCCGAGGGAAACCAAGGGTCGTCCATTTCAACAGGTTGGCCCTTTCGCTGGAAACCATGACCAAGTTCGCACCCTCAAGCCACCGGAGGATGATATGACGTTCGAGAAGTTTATGTCCTTGTATTCAAACGGGCAGAAAGTTCTACATGGGGTTACTAGAGAGAAGTCACGAGACCTTTTCGAGGTGCCTGCTGACTACGCACTAGCGCACTGTGTGGCAGAAGATCTTCGAATGTCCAGGGGCATCGCCGTAGTGTTCTCCAAGAAATTTGGTCGACTCCAAACACTGCGGGAGCAGAATCCAGAAGTTGGTGGGGTGCTACAGTTGAAGAAAGGCCAGAGAAACATCTACTACCTAGTTACCAAGAGGCATTCCCAAGATAAACCGTCCTATGAAGATGTCTGGAAGAGTCTCACCAAACTAAGAGATACTATGGTGGACCAGAATCTGGTGGATCTAGCAATTCCAAAATTGTCCTGTGGTATTGATGGGTTGGACTGGAGAGTCATAAGAAGTATGCTGGAGGCGATATTCAGATCCAGCGGCGTCAAGATTTTGGTTTGCTGTAACCCTCTTCCACGACCGATCATGAAGACCGTGGAGTGTTACTTCCATCGAACTTCACGGTGCAGATATGGGGAGTCATGCAGATATTGTCACACTCCAAGGATGAAATTTCGGGACGAAATGTCTTTAAGAAGGGGGCAATGTAACGAACCTAGGCCGGACCTGTCGCCTCACGCGTTGCCATCGACAACGATGAGGTCATCCCCGGATATATTCGAGAACAATCCAGTCGCTCTGCCGCGGAAAACAACGGTCAATATTGGAAACAATTGGAACATGTTGGTCGCCAACTGCCAGAATTCGAAAGATCGGGAATTCTGTAACGGAGATAAATAGGCAACCCTCGAGATGGCACGGACAGTCTGAACGAGCCCATACGATCGAGCTATACAGTGGCGTAATATAAATTAAGTTGTAGATTTAAGTGTGAAATAAATTAGTAAAACCAAGTTAAGTTTATTTACGTTACAATATTTAATAAGTTTAAATAATATTTATTCATTAAAGGTCCGAAGGGGACGTGGCTTGCGCAAGCCGGAGTACCCGTTTTCGGGCGTATTTTTAACCCTCTGGGAAAATTATAAATATTGGTCCTACAGTTCCGGGAATCGGAACTTTATCTCAGGAAATTTCCTCCTCTTTTTGCATCTTTTTTCAAATTTGAATTATTTTGTATAGTTTCTGAGATATTGGCGAAAAACCAAACCCCACTTTTTTTCACTCAATTGTTTATAACTATTGCAATTTTTGCGAGTGGCCTTCTCAAAAAATATCTACATGTCATTCCGAATTGAATGACACCTCAATCATAATTTTCGGAGAATGCGAAAAAATTTTGACCTAAAAAGCACTTGTTAACTAGACTATTAAACGCTTTCGTAAATATCCGCTTTGAAACGGATTCTTATCATGAATTGTATTTTACCTCCTCAGAAAAACATTATTTTTGTTCAATGACAATTCAGCATTCCTGATTTCTCCTGTTGTGAATTATTCGACAGTTTTGAAGGCCTATCTTGTCCTCCGAAATGTATATTCAAATTGACAAAGGCATTGTCTATAAAAATTCATTAATAATCCATTATCCAGAGTGCGAAAATAAAACAACACACCGCCGTGTTTCTCTGCGATGACAAAGAGTCGGAAGCGTGAATAACTCGGAAGAAAAATGCAAATAAGTCTATTTAATTTCCTTCTAGGATGTTGGAGGTACGAGGGATGAATCTTAGATGGCTTTTGTTTTAGAGTCAATTACGTAATTATATTCATTTTTATTCATCTAGGGTCTGTCTGGCGACAATCTTTTGCGGATAAAAAGTTTCGAGCGAATATCACTGCATCAATCAGACACATTTTATCTCAATGAATAACAAAATCAATGTTGAAAAGGGAAACATTCTCAATTGAATATTGATAGAAAGATTTTTCTGTGAATTGAAAAATCCACGATAAAAATGAAGTTATTTTTTGTGAATGTCTAACAGAAAACAACTACTTCCCCGGCTAAAGCCACGCTGGACATTGAACTACATCTGATAGATATTCTGAAAAGGCCCTAACTCAAAAGAAAATGTCCAGCGTGGCTTTAGCCGGGGAAGTAGTTGTTTTCTGTTAGACATTCACAAAAAATAACTTCATTTTAATCGTTGATTTTTCACTTCACAGAAAAATCTTTCTATCAATATTCAATTGCTAATGTTTCCCTTTTCAACATGAATACCCACAAGAGGTTATCTTGACGATGGAAGATAGTGACTAAAGTTTATCTTTCAGTCGCAGATGATTCCACATCTGATTTTATGAACATCCTGTTTATATTTTCAACAAATCAATCTATCATACCCCATGACAGGTTTTAATGTCAGAAAACACTAATTTCAAAGTGTCTCTCCAAAAGAAATGATTCTAACTTTTTCCATCTTTGCAAAGTGAGATTGCTTCTTGAAAATGTGTTTCCCATTTCTTCCGGTCTTCCTGATGATCGTGGAAGCGTGAAATAGATTTTCGTCGACAAAAATGTATTGAAGACCTAGTGAATGCGATGTCTCTCCTGCGTCAATGTTACGAATGATTTCTGGTGAGTACTCTCTTTTGGAAAACATTTTTCTTTGCCTCATTCATCTTTATGAGTTCTCAATTAAGACTGGAATAGAAAATCAAATAACTGTCTGAATGAAAATGCAAATTTTCAATTTTAGATTTTTTCTTTCGAGTTAGGGCCTTTTCAGAATATCTATCAGATGTAGTTCAATGTCCAGCGTGGCTTTAGCCGGGAAAGTAGTTGTTTTCTGTTAGACATTCACAAAAAATAACTTCATTTTAATCGTGGTTTTTCAATTCACACAAAAATCTTTCTATCAATATTCAGTTGAGAATGTTTCTCTTTTCAACATGAATACCCCACAAGAGGTTATCTTGACGATGGAAGATAGTGACTAAAGTTTATCTTTCAGTCGCAGATGATTCCACATCTGATTTTATGAACATCCTGTTTATATTTTCAACAAATCAACAAAATCAATATTCTTCAAACTGAAGACAATTGTTAGTTCATAACTGTAATAAATCTCTTGTAAGTTCGGGGGTTGTAGCCGTTGGGAAAAACTCCCCCCTTCCCCCACATGCAGTGAATTCACTCCAAGCATAGAAATTGACGATGGCAGGCTGATTGATCCACCTGAGATTTTTACGCTGGTCAAGCCCGTTTGCAGTGAACTTCACCAAAAGATTCTATAGATTTTAGAAGGTTTTTCAAGAGATCCGAGAATACGAAAAATAGTTTATTTAATTGATAATTATATTGTCCAATAAAGAATTATATTCTTGTTATAATATTTTGAAAAGTCGAAAGTGACTTTTGGTTTGGCGGCCATTACTTATAGTCCATTGAAATGTTACAATTTAAGGACCGAATATTGCATTTTTTAGAGGACGCAATCTTATTTTTGGGACATGTGTCAATAGAAGCTTAACCTCAAGTTTGTGGGGTCGCCACCCTTGTCCCCCGGCCGCCATCTTGGAAAAAGGGGTGAAAACACTTTTTTCGCGATATCTCGGGAACTATGCGTCTTACAAAAAATTTGTGAATTATAATTTGTAGCAAATTGTTTTGCCTACAAATTGTCTATAACTTTTTGCCCTAAATTGAAAATTAAAGAAGTTATAAGCAAAAAAGTGAGAAAATTTCTGTAAAAATTTTCTTTATTGCTCTATAACTTTTTTTAATACATTTTACAAAAAAATTACCTCAGACCAATCTTGTAGATGATCTCTATGATTTTTTAAAATTTCATTCATTTAAAACGCTGTTACAGCGCTCCAAAGTTGACCGGGTTCGTCAATGCTCATGAGAATCCGGTCAAAACGAAATGTTTAACTTATTTTTGTTTTTTTTTTATTGTAAATATATTCTTACAAAATTTTTGTTGAATTCGAACAACTTTACTTATTCATTCCTAACTCTTTTCCCCGCCACCTATGAGGTAGAGTCTGTAAGCGCGTTTTTTTTAAATATCCCCAGTAGGCCTCCTCGACGGACATCTTGCTCATAAGGTAATCCTCGTCATCTAATATTTTCAATCACTAATCAGTTAGCTACTCTAATCGACTTTTCTTCGATGGTCCAGGCTGTGGCTCAGAATCAAAATCAACGTCAAATGTGAAAGTGTGAGGAATGACAGGAGTTAAAATTGGAGTCATAGTTGGAAGTTCATCTTCAAATTCATTTTCTTCCATTAACTTTGATATTTCCATAATGTTGCTGCATGTTTCGCCAGAACAATGGAGGCATACTGTAGAGCATTTCAGGCCTGCTTTTCTGCAGCCACACATGCTTCCACAGTTTCCTTTGCATCTGCAGAAAATTAATTTCATGAGATCGGGGGGTGCTGGAGGCTTGGAAGCTTGTATTGGCATCCAAATGTTTGCATGCTTCTTCCAGCCCCAATCTTCAGGATTTTGATATCTTCCGAACCACGACTGGACCTGGTGATATACTCGGAGACTGTGAAAACGAGCAGCATCTTGTGTTGGAGGCAACGATGATAAATTAAATGAATTTTTAGTCACTGTCTTGGCAAATCGTTTGTATCGCAAGCCGTCTAGTGACTCGTCTTTATTACCGCCGTATAAAGCTATGAAAAAACGTTCGCCAACAAGAGTGAGCAAAGTTGGATCGACTTTCTCACTCAGGAATAGCGCGGTACCACCATCTGATTCAGGATGTTTCTCCATTATTTTTATAAATTTTAATTTCCCCATATTATAGGCTGCTGATGTTGTATCACATCCTGAAAAAGCATGAAGAAACAGCAAATTCTGTGTTATGAGATCTCCAATACAAGAATGTCAATGTCCTCTGCCACAATAATAACAGATTCATGAGATCGGGATGCAGTAAGCGCAGCAGAGACGATGATTGAATCTGCATCTGATTCAGCTTGGTTGACAGAAAAACCAACCTCTGAAAGAGCAGTCTTGAGAAGATCTATCAAGTTTGATTTGTTTTTTTCATTACCAAGAAATTTTTCTTGAGATATTTTTAGTACGGTACTCTTATCAAACTTAATTTCAGTACATTGGTGTTTTTTCGTGCGACGCATACGTTCCCATGACTTTGTTCCTGCTATATCAGGATTTTTGGAGTAACCATCAAATATTATTGTTGCAGATGGTGGTCCATAATGTTCTTGCACATACCGGACATACTTCTCAAGGATGTTGTTTAATGACGAATTCCGATCCCAAATCACTTTATGCATTAGAAAACCACCATCGATAACAAAATGACTTCTGTGAATGTTTTCAAAGGATTGGTCCAGTGGTGTAAAAACATTAAACAAAGACGACTTAGTACCTTTCCTCATGCCATCCTCAGCCACAGCCTGGACCATCGAAGAAAAGTCGATTAGAGTAGCTAGCTGATAAGTGATTAAAAATATTAGATGACGAGGATTACCTTATAAGCAAGATGTCCGTGGAGTAGGCCTACTGGGGATACCACGTTAAAAAAACGCGCTTACAGACTCTACCTCATAGGTGGCGGGGAAAAGAGTTAGGAATGAATAAGTAAAGTTGATCGAATTTAACAAAAATGTTGTAAGAATATATTTACAATAAAAATAAAATAAAAAATAAGTTAAACATTTCGTTTCGACCGGATTCTCATGAGCATTGACGAACCCGGTCAACTTTGGAGCGCTGTAACAGTGTTTTAAATAAATGAAATTAAAAAAAACCATGTGGAAAAATCTTCCTCAAAAAATCATCTACAAGATTGGTCTGAGGTAATTTTTTTGTAAAATGTATAAAAAAAAAATTTCTGAAATTTTCTCACTTTTTTGCTTACAACTTCTTTAATTTTCAATTTAGGGCAAAAAGTTATATGAACATATAAAGTGTGAAAAAAGTGTTTTCACCCCTCTTTCCAAGATGGCGGCCGGGGGACAAGGGTGACGACCCCACAAACTTGAGGTTAAACTTCTATTGACCCCTCACACATGTCCCAAAAATAAAATTGCGTCCTCTAAAAAATGCAAAGCTCATGTAACATTTCAATGGACTATTACGTATATTATCCTCCCTGTTCCAAATATGTAACCGAAAATATTGACAAAAATGGAACTAATAGACAAATCTTCCAGCTAATAGGTGGATAATGACGCTAAAAACAAAAATAAAAACAGCTGTTGTGTCGTGCTCAATAATTCTTCCGAAGCACGTGCGAAACTGGTGAAGATGCCACAATGTCGGTGTTCCTCAAATCTAAATTTAAACATCCTGCAGTTCATTTACTTCACATTCGTATATAATGAGGTGTCACAAGAGAGCGGGTCTTGGGTTGAGTTGGCACTTATTGGGAATTGATCGGTTTTGGGTCCCATATTTCAGATAATTTGATGGCTTTATCGGTTTCAGTTGCGAAAATGACGATACCTTTAGACATTAGAGTTTATGACACTTACACAAATTACTTTCCAGATACCGAATATGTATATCCAGGTTATTGCTGGCAGGTAAAAAAACAAATTGGGGGTGTTTCTAACATTTTGTTATTTTAGATTTTACTCTCAGTTAGTCACAATGTTGCTTGTCAGTTGTCACCTCATTTCTATTCATTTCCCTCCGATGCTCCAATATGTGCTCCATTGCAATATACTTAAACTTTGATACAAATATTTTTAATATTTATATCTCATTTAATGTTTTAAGACTTTTGACCCCCCCCCTACCCCCATGTAAGGGCACATAAGATTTCTCGGACTCCCCCTCCCACTTCTTACGTAAGATTTTATCTGGTTTTAGAAAACTCTATGTTAGAAATCGCACATTTCGACTTATAAAATATTACGTAAGAATGGCTTTTACCCCCTCCTCTCGAGATAAGGGCATGTAGAAATTTTGAGAACCATCCCTCCCCCTCAGGACCCTTACGTAATTAATGGATTGCCCCTTAAGTACTTAAATGCACCTTTTTAAAGACAAGCTTTTATTCAAATGCACTAAAAAGTAAAAAATAACTGCTTTGGAAGTGTGAGTTATAGGTTCAAAAATTTGTCGCGCAAAGTTTTCATTTCGAATACAAAAGCGACAAGCTTTCGAATCTATAACTCACGGAATAACCTAAGTCACACATCCAAAGCAATCATATTTTACTTTTTGGTGCATTTGAATGAAAGCTTGTCTTTAAAAAGGTTTTTATTAATTATTTTATTTTTATCTAGAGCAGCATAAATACTATTTGTCAATTCTACTATGGCATCCTGAGTTGGTTTTCCTTTCTTCAAGCCAAATTGCGTACCGGACAACAGTCTCCATACTTATTCCAGTGAGTAGAATATTTTAGACTATTAATATATTTTCGTATATAATTCCCTAAAGTTCATTAAAAGTGAAATAGTTTTTACTATATGTTGCCACCAATTTTTATAAATGAATTTCACAACAGATACTTTGAATTTATACGGGAATTGTCCTACAGTGCTTTTCTTTAATGTCCCCCCCCTTTAATTTTTTGAACGGGTCAACTAAAAAAATTGAAACTTGGGATAATGGAATTGATGCATGAATACTATATTTTGGAGTAAAATTGACAGATGAAACTTTCAAAATGCCGACTGGGCGCCACCTGGGAAAACAAATTGAAAGGGGGGATCTTGTGACACATCCTTTTGAAGCCCCTGAGGAATACTTCACAACCCTAGAATATGAAGTCAATATCTTCACCTACTACAAAATGGCGGAACATTTAATAATTGCCTGAATACATCGACGTTTAACTTCCTAATTTGAGGAAAGAAGATGAGTTCAGTTCAGAAGATGCTCGAAATGGTTGCCTCGAACTGCTTGTCATAAGAACAGCCTATCCGATATTTCACGCCGAACATTTTCGAACACAGTAACGTCGATATTTCTACAAATATTTATTATTCTCTGCCGTATATCCAATATTGAAGCAGGTTCAGTTTCGTACACCTTGTGCTTCAAATAGCTCCATGAAAAAAAGTCTACAGGTGTCAAATCTGGCGAGCGGGCTGGCCATTCCGTAGGACCTCGACGGCCAATCCGACAGCTTAAGAAGGCTCAAACCTTAAGAAGGCTCAAGCCTTAAGCTGTCTGATAACGCAATGATTGATTAACGGCATTTTTAGTATGCTACCGTTTGACGGCAGTTTAAGCAAATTCAATAAAAAGCCGTCCGACGCGTTACTTCAATGACGTCATATATAATAACGGCATTTTTAGTAGGCTACCGTTTAACGCGTAACTTTCACGAAACCGAAATGATTTTTAATGATCGTTTCCCGAATCGTCCTATCTGTAGAAAATATTTGAAGAAACTTGTAACCAAATTTACAACTACCGGTAATGTACAGAACAAAAAGCCCCCAGGTCATCCGTCCATTCCGGAAGAACAGCAAGTTCATATAATTGGTGAGATGATAGTAAATCCTCAACAGTCCACTTCTTCCATGGCGAATGTTTGTGAGGTGTGTCCTTCTACTGTGTGGATACTTTTGAAGAGGAATGAGTATCATCCATACAAAATCAAGATGGTACACCAGTTAACTGAAGATGACCCTGATCGAAGAACAGAATTCTGCGAAATTATGACGGAAACCATTGCAAGGCATCCTACCTATCTCCACAATATTTGTTTCAGTGACGAATCTACATTTTATCTCAACGTCAAGGTTCACAGACAAAATTGCCGTTATTGGAGTGACACCAACCCTCACATTTTCCGGGAAACTGCACAAAAAAGAGCAATTAGAACAATCTTCAACCTAGGTTTCAGGGAGACATGTACAGGTAAATTCAAAGAAAAACAAATATTAACAGTAACAGCAGTATATATCCAAGAATGCTTATTATTTCTATTCAAAAACAGGGAATATTTCAACACAAATCAGACAGTACACACATATAGTACGAGATCGTTAAATTATACTTATCCCATACACAGACTTTCAATGTCAGAAAAAGGAACTCACTATAGTTGCATCAAATTTTCCAATAAGCTTCCAAACAGCATGAAATCTATCACGAATTTGAATGTTTTTAAAAAAGGCATTCACAAACTGTTAGTACAACTAGAACCCTATGATGTGAAGGAATTTATGAATGCTACCTGGTAAAGTAAGAATTTATGTCCAATGTTTGTAGATTTTTTAGATTTGTATATATATATATAAATATATATATATATATATATATGCACGGACGCCTACTTCGTTCTGGGTACTGATACTGTGATCTATTGCTGTACTTACCTGTTTTCGAAATAAAGATGATATTATTATTATTATTATTATTACTACTCAATATCCAGAAAAAATTAACGTCTGGGCAGGAATATTGGGAAACCATATTGTAGGACCTCTATTCATTGAACAAAATTTAACAGGGGAACTGTATTTGAATATGCTGGAAAATACTGTTGACCCTCTCATCATCGAAATCGTCGAAGCGAATCCTAATGAATTCGATATGGATATTGTATTCCAACAAGATGGAGCACCACCACATTACTACGGACAAGTAAGAAACTATTTGGATAATACTTTCCCCAGTCGTTGGATTGGCCGTGGAGTTCCTACGGAATGGCCAGCCCGCTCGCCAGATTTGACACCTGTAGACTTTTTTTTATGGAGCTATTTGAAGGAAAAGATGTAGGAAACTGAAACCTGCTTCAATATTTGATATACGGCAGAGGATAATAAATATTTGTAGAAATATCGACGTTACTGTGTTCGAAAATGTTCGGCGTGAAATATCGAATAGGCTGTTCTTATGACAAGCAGTTCAAGGCAACCATTTCGAGCATCTTCTGAACTGAACTCAGCTTCTTTCCTCAAATTATGAAGTTAAACGTCGATGTATTCAGGCAATTATTGAATGTTCCGCCATTTTGTAGTAGGTGAAGATATTGACTTTATATTCTAGGGTTGTGAAGTATTCGTCAGGAGCTTCCAAAAGATGTGTCACAAGACCCCCCTTTGTATTTAATTTTTTTTTCCAGGTGACGCCATCTTGAAAGTTTCATCTGTCAATTTCACTCCAAAATATAGTATTCATGCATCAATTCCATTATCCCAAGTTTCAATTTTTTGAGTTGACACGTTCAAAAAATAAAAGGTGGAGGGACATTAAAGAAAAGCACTGTATATCGATATATTTATGTGAGTGGACCAGTTATATAATAATAAATTTCTTTGATGGTCTCTCCTTTGATGTTATCATTGCCTAGTGCTTTTCCATTGTTTAGTTGGTTTATGACCTCTAATACTTCTTTTTCTGAAGTTAACTTTATAAAGATTAAATTATTAATGATTTTTTTCTCTTATAATTGTAGAACCATTCTCGACAATTTTGTCTGCCACTCCTTTCGCACATTTATGTAAGTCTGGTTGAAAATATTCGCAATCTGTTTATTTTCAGTTATTATATTATTTTTATTGTCTTTTATTCGTTTCGTTAGCGCCAAACATTTCATTTATATTGCTCCATAGATGTTTTCGATTATTTACTTATGTTTTAATTTATGCGTGTTCTATTATAATTATTTTTCTGTATGTAATAATTCATGCTAGGTTCAATTAACGTAAAAATGATTTCAACTGGTAGACAGGATGTAAAAAGGTGACATTTATTTTTGATGCCTATTAATAGGGACATTCCAACATCTCAGCACTGAAAGATGTGGAATGTCGTTAGGCCTTTGCATAATATACATGTGTTCCGGATAGTATGATGAAGATTACGGAATGTATGTTGTTTTTTCCTAATGTCATCCTTTTGAATATATGTCTTATGCGCATAGGAATATTTAGATAATGAAGAAAAAATCGAATTCATAAATCATACTCTGTAAGTTCAGTATAGCAATCGATTTCCTCAAAGCCCGGCATAAACTTCAATGACGTTTGTTCTTTCTTCTGTTTGAATAAATGGAAAGTGTTACTTCAGATTCCTTTAATATAAACAATGGACATGCGCAAAATCAACTAATTCGTTTTTTTCAAGTATTTTTCAGATCCTCTGTTCCATTCCAAAAATTGTGAATATTTTTTTTTCAAACAGATGCAAAAAAAAAATCGAAATTTGTATAGAAGTGGTCATAACTCACTTTTCCGGAAGAATGGAATGAAAAAACTTTTTTTATTGCCTAAAAGATTTTCTTAAAAAATTCTTATTTAGTATTTATAGGATAATATTTCATGACTAATGTCGTCGGAAAAAAAATGTGTGAAAACGGTGAGAGTTACATAAACTACTATTAATCTGTAAATAGGTGATATTAGTGGAGAGTTAATTGACTACATTATACATTTTGATTCCATAGGTCAATTTATCAACATGGCAGTTTCAGTTGAGCTTGTCGTCAATATATATATATATATATATATATATATATATATATATATATATATATATATATTGACGACCAAGCAAGTTGAGCCTATGCCTATTCGGTCGAAATGTTGAAGAAAACCAATTTTTAAATTGTCGACGTTTCGAAACTTTATTGTTTCATTCTCAAGACTCTGAAGTACAAAAACAAGAACATACAATTAAAATGAGATTCTAGAATGTGTTTTTTTTGGTAAAAACAGAATAAATTAAGTAAAATTACAACGGTCGCCATTCATCCAACTAGGAAGATATAATGATACTTTCGTTTTACTCAGAATCGAGCAAAAGCTTGTTAGAGCCAAACCATTCACCTGCTAATTCCAAAGTGTGTTTGGCGGATTCAATTAGTTCCTCCATATCACTGTTACGGTCGATTAAAGTTGTGTCATCGGCAAAACCAATACTATTTTTTGGCAAAATATGATAATAACGGTCATTTATGTATACAGTGAATAGAATCAGTCCCAAGATAGAGCCTTGAGACACCCCATGTATGAATTCCTCCAAATTTGATTTAACACCGATAGTTAGTATTTTTAAACATTGGGTTTCTACTACTTGCTGATGTTGATGTATTTCCAGTCAGAAGTTTTGCTCTGTTATCAATCTCTTTCTCTTCACGCCATGTCATGGGGGAATCGTATTCTTTCAGATATATCTCCTTAGATTTTCTGGCGGTTTCTTTTATGGATCTTTAATTTTAAGATGTGCAATAAATACCTTTACGAATGTTTTGCTATAACTTTCCTAAAAGTGTAAACACTGTTCATTTGTATGAGATCATCTTTCTAATAGAGGTTGATATAATTTGTCCAGTATTTACTGATGTAATTTAGCAACATTTTGTTTCAATATTAGTATATATTTGTTTGAAGGTTGTCCGTTAATTGGTTACTCTCGTTTCAGACGTCCATCGAATTGAAAGGATTTCACGACGTTTCGAATGCTTGTATCTGCAATCGTCTTCAGGTGATTACTGACATGCTTAAGTGATGTGGTGACATGTGCAGTGGTGCGTGTAATTTCAGCGGTGTGGTGGTGCGTGAAGTTTCGCGCCTCTGCAGTCCGCCAGAAAGAGCAATTAGTGGTTTCCATACGTTTTTGATCTCAACGCTTGGTTGACTAAAGGCGTTATTGACTTCGATGTAGGCGCCTCCCTATAGAATTCGATGGTGCTCAGTCCAGGCGTGGTTAGTAATTCCCGATTTTGACGTTTCTCCGCGTTGAATCCATTTCTTGTGCTCATCCAATCTCACCAATAACGGCCTCTGCGTCTCTCCAATTCATGAATCTCCGCATTCATATGGAACTTCATAAATACAATACTTACTGATTTCATTTCTGTTGTCAGGTTTGGTCTTGGTAAGGAAACTCCGTAACGTTTTTCCGGATTGGAAGCAGCTCTTGATGTTGAACTTGTTTCCGATCCTTTTGATCTTCTCGGAGACACCTCTGATGTATGGAAGGCAGATCACTGTGCTTTGTTATTGCTCTTCAGATGTATTCGATCTCTGGAGTTGTTTCAATACTTCTCCTAGGAGTTTCTTGGGGTATCCATTCCGGTGAAGGTTCTCTCTGATGTGGTTTAATTCGGCATCTAGTGACTCCTCGTCGTTGCATATGTACATAGCTCTTCCTACCAATGTTCTCAGGATCCCTCTCTTTGTCGAACTCGAATAGTTGGAGCTGTAGTTGAGATACTGCCCCGTATGTGTCTTCTTTCTGTAGACAGAGGTGCGGATTCCATTGCCTATTCTCTCAACGTTCACATAGAGGAAGGGTAAGGCACTGTTGGTTTCCATTTCCATCGTGAATTTGATCGAATTCCTGATTCTGTTAATTCTTGAGAAGAAATCCTGGAGATGTTTATCTCCGTGATTCCATATAATGAAAGTGTCATCCACGTACCTCAACCACAGCTTTGGTTTGTATTCTGCATCACGTATAGCCAATTCCTCGAACCACTCCATGTATCTATTGGCGATAGTTGGAGAAAGGGAAGATCCCATCGGGAGTCCGTCGACTTGAGAGAAGAATCGGTTCTTTTCTTGGAAATATGAGTTGTATAGGCAGCACTGCAGTAACTCCAATATTGCTTGGATGGGAAGATCAGTCCTCTCGTGGAGCTGGTTATCCTCTTCGAGTTTCCTTTTGATGATGCTAAGGATTCCTCTATAGGGACATTGATGTAAAGGCTCTCCACGTAGAAGCTGATGAAGCGATCTTCTGGTCCAACTCCAACATCTTTGATGGTGTCTACGAAGTGCTTGGAATTCTTGACGTATGGACTGCCATTTCCTTGTAAGGGTTGTAATATCGGTAGGATGTATTTCGATAACTTGTAGGTCGGTGAGTTCCGGGAGCTGGATCGGTCTCATTGGTATGTCTGGTTTCTAGATTTCAGGAAGCCCGTCGAGATGCGGTGGTTTGCTGTAGTGTGGCGTCAGCGCACCACAGCACATGGTGGAATTACACGCACCATTGCACCGACAGACATATAAATAAGTAACTAGCACCTAAGCATGTCAGTATTCACCTGAAGACGATTGCAGATACAAGCATTCGAAACGTCGTGAAAGCCTTTCAAATCCATTAACACGATGGACGTCCGAAACGACAGTTATCAAATTAGTATACAGAGTGGCCACTTTTTTAATGGGATTGTATTGGTAACTTTTAAACCATATGAGTTAGAAGGTCGGTCAAATGGAGAAAAAGTTGCATTCATAGAAGCATTGTCAAGCAGTTCAAACAAATCGAGATTATCAGGGCCGGTTATTGAGATATCATAAGAAAAGTAAATTCTGTCATTTTGATTTTTCTCT
Organism: Gonioctena quinquepunctata; assembly: GCA_018342105.1. Taxonomy (NCBI): domain Eukaryota; kingdom Metazoa; phylum Arthropoda; class Insecta; order Coleoptera; family Chrysomelidae; genus Gonioctena; species Gonioctena quinquepunctata. Next base: position 16,030 of record JAFIRS010000711.1, on the reverse strand, counting down.
TTTTCCCACTTTATTTCGAATATTATCAAAAAATGTCACGGGAGTTTTTTATTCGACAGTAGATTATCCTCATTTTGACATAATCAGATTTTGTATCCAACGTTTCGTACGCTCTGGGCCACCCTCAACCTCATTTTTTTCAATATGGACCTGCATATTTTATGACACTTTTCGAAATAACTGTTAACGCTGAATCCAACGATATATCATACAATGTCATTCAAAGTTGATTTTCAGGTGATTTTGACCCTTATCCAAATTTTTTTGGGTCGGATCTGTACGACGAAACGAGCCTATCAATGACATCAATGTTCTGGCCCAAATTCGAACGAATCCAGGAATAGGATCGAGAACTATGGCCAGTGAATGCAATTTATCAAAAAGGGCTGTTAATAAAATAGTCAAGAGACACGGATACCATGACTATAAATACCAAGCCGTGCAAAAACTATATCGCAATGATCCTGAGAGAAGGTTGCAATTCTGTAATTGGTTTCAACGGAAGGTGCGGAATAACAACAATTTTGCGCACAATATCATTTGGGGAGACGAAACGACATTCACAAATTCTGGCATGTTCAATCGAAGGAACAAACATTTTTATGACACAGAAAATCCTCACTCAATTCATGAAGTTAGACATCAATATAGTTTTTCTTTGAACATATGGTGCGGTTTGTTGAATAATAAATTACTGGGACCCTATTTTATTGACGGCAACCTAACCGGAGCAAAATATGTAGAAATTATAGAAGAAATGTTGGATGATCTTCCTATATAGTCCGGTCAATTTAGACATTCGAAGTTACATAAAGTCCCAACAAGCTGAATTTCTGTGAAGTTGTTCAAAACATAATTACAAACAATGTCTAGAAGTTCCCCATCATTCCCCTGTAAGGAAAAAATTTAATTCAAGGTCAAAGGTCAAAAAAATGAGTTTTTCGCGATTTTCAGCAAAACGGTGAGTTTTATCATAAAAGTACCTCAGACAAAATTGTAGATCATAAATTATCTATAAAAAAGTATCAATACTTTTTTTTTTTTTTACGAGCCACCGTTTCTGAGATATAACGATTCTAAAAGTTATAAAAGTTGTTATCGTCATAATATGCACACGTTTCCACGCCACCTATGAGGTAGTGTACTTAGCGCGTTTTTGTTAACGTGGTTTCCCCAGTAGGCCTACTCCACGGTTCAGTTGTGATCCTGTTTAATGTAAAACTATTGCAAAATAACGGAAATTTTCAAAGATTGGGAAAGATAAAAGCGATGTAAATGAAAAAAGTGTTGAAGTTTATCTGTCTTATTCGTAAGTTTCAAATTCTTGTTCTTCTTCTGATCTTCTTCTTGTTCTTCTTCTCCGCTTCTTCTTCATCTTCATTTTGGATGCAAGTAAATTGCGTCAATAGCGATGTATCGCATGATACTTCGTCGGAGTCAAACGAATCCTCCATTGTTTGTGATTCAATATTAGAGCACGACCGGCCTTGACAATTTGTGCATGCCAAAGAACAAGACAGACCGACTTTTTTGCAACCACATTTAGCACTGCATCCCTTTTTGCAGTTGCAAAAAATAGTGTTCAGCAGTTTTTCCGGCGCAGGTGGAAGTAAAGTTTGAACTGGCTCTAATATATTGTTGACCAACTTCCAACCCCAGTCTGTAGGGTCTAGCTGATAACCAAGCCACACTTGAACTTGGTAATATACTGAAGAAGATGTTGGTGAGCAGCAACTGAGGTTGGAGGAAGACAAGCTAATTGAACTTGTTTTTTATTTTTAGTATTTTTAACGAAACATGCATATCGATGTTTATCTAAACAGGTAGTTTTTTTAGGAGCTCCGTACATAGAAAGAAGAAAGCGGATGCCGTTGGTAATAACTTCTTGTTGAGTTGAATCACTTTTTTTTAAAACTTCAGCACATTGAATTAAATCTTGTTTTTCAAACATTTTGAAAACTGCTGTTTTACCCCTCCTGTAAAATGCAGATGTCGTATCACAGCCAGTTATTGCGTGTAAAAATAGTACATGATCTTTACACTTTACAAAAGTAAATAAACTTTTTGATGAATATATAGCTGATTGATGCTGAGCTTTTCCTGGTTTTAAGAAAAAAATAGTTTTTTCAGTTGGCGTTCGAGCAGTGAGTAATACAAGTAAGTCAACATCTTCACCAACAACAATAGTTGTATTTGTCAAATTGAATTGCTCTATTGCTGTTTCAATAATCAATACATCAGCATCAGCACTACAGAGTGACGCTCAAGACTAACGGTATTTCATTTATTATAGCAGGTAAAGACCCTAGCCACGTACACAATGAAACAAGAGACAGATGTCTCGAAGTTACACTGGCTTAAAGATTAAGGGACTGGGTTTCTTTTTACCTGATATTCTTGTAGTTAAAACTTATGTATATTTTATATTGTAAGTATAAGTTACAATGACCGATAGAAAAATATTTAAACATTTAATATATATATATATATATATATATATATTATATAAAATTTTAAAACTCTAGATGTATATACGTGGCGTACTCATGCATATTATGACGATAACAACTTTTATAACTTTTAAACGTTATTTCGAAACGGTGGCGTAAGAAAAAAAGATTGATACTTTTTTTATAGATAATTTTATGATCTACAATTTTTGTGTGAGGTACTTTTATGATAAAACTTACCGTTTTGCTGAAAATCGCGAAAAACTCATTTTTTTGACCTTTGACCTTGAATTAAATTTTTTCCTCACAGGGGAATGATGGGGAACTTCTAGACATTGTTTGTAATTATGTTTTGAACAACTTCACAAAAATTCAGCTTGTTGGGACTTTATGTAACTTCACTCTCATTTTTTGGTCTAAATTGACCGGACTAATACGGTATCGGCGTAATAGTCCATGGTTCCAACAAGACGGATGTGGTCCACACAACTTAAGAATAGTCACAGACTATCTAAATCGAACTTTTCCCGATTCATGGATTGGAACAAGAGGTCCAGTAGCATGGCCTGCCAGATCTCCGGATTTGAATCCGCTGGATTTTTATTTGTGGGGATATCTCAAAAATAAAATTTATGATACTACGAACCCGACAATAGAGATTCTTCGCGAGAAGATTGAGAATGTATTGGAAGGTATTCAAGGAGACGAAATAAGCAAATGTATAAGAAGTATGGGTTCCAGAACCGCAAAGTGCATTTCACTTTCGAATAATCATTTGATTTTTCTTTCATTAAATGATAGTTTCGTTTAATTATTATGAATTAGGTTTTTCACCTCTTGAAATTTGTAAATAATTATTACTTGTTTCTTGCTTTGATTCTGTTACGTTCCATTCAGTTGAAGATGAGTAAGTTGATTTTCTTATCGAAATGTATTGCATGTTGTTAATTAAACTAAAGGTACCTAAATGTAATACAGATCCGACCCAAAGAAATTTGGATAAGGGTCAAAATCACCTGAAAATCAACTTTGAATGACATTGTATGATATATCGTTGAATTCAGCGTTAAAAGTTATTTCGAAAAGTGTCATAAAATATGCAGGTCCGTATTGAAAAAAATGAGGTTGAGGGTGGCCCAGAGCGTACGAAACGTTGGATACAAAATCTGATCATGTCAAAATGAGGATAATTCACTGTCGAATAAAAAACTCCCGTGACATTTTTTTATAATATTCGAAATAAAGTGGGAAAAAAAGAAAAATCAAAATGACAGAACTTACTTTTCTTATGATATCTCAATAACCGGCCCTGATAATCTCGATTTGTTTGAACTGCTTGACAATGCTTCTATGAATGCAACTTTTTCTCCATTTGACCGATCTTCTAACTCTTATGGTTTAAAAGTTACCAATACAATCCCATTAAAAAAGTGGCCACTCTGTATATGATTGTGAGAGAAATCGAACGATTCTCTTTCATGAAAAATACGTTATTTGCCGGTCGCCGACAATTGTAACCCTAAAACTGAATTTTCTCCCACCGGTTATTAATTATTATACGATTCGAATCCAAACCCTGTGTTAGTTCTTCCACCCCTAAATTTGTCGGCTCATACGAACGAAATGAACGGAAGATGTGGAAGTCGAAATAAAACGTTGTGACATGTGTGAGGGTGCACTGAAGTTTCAAATTAAAATTCAATTCGTGCTGAAATACTGGAAGCAGGGGAAAATGTGGCATTGTCATATTTTTACGTTTGGATTTAATCAGTTAATTGGTTCAGGAAAATATGCTCGGAAGTTTAGTCTCGACATTTCAGCTAGCGGCGATGGAGTTCGGGAAAAGCATACGCGATCCTAATAGAAAATTGGAATATCGTGGAATAAGAGGTTTACTACCCCCTACATCTAGTTCAATCTTATCTTGGAAATCATAGACATTGTGTGTGAGTTAGGAATAATTCCAGTTGTACCGAAAAGGTTGAATATCGGCTGCCTCAGGCAGTGGCGTATCTAGGAATTATGCTTGTGGAGGGGGGAGCGTAATGGCATAAAAAAGTTAAATACCTCTACTCATAGGTACAAAAAACATAAGTATTTTTTTTTCATTCAAATTCAAACAGAAATACAAAATTTAATAAAATAAAAGATGTTTATGCATATAGGTACTCATAAGTAGGTACAAAAACAGAGATTTCTTTCGTTCAAATAAAAATCACAAAATGAAATCCAGTCTCCTGTATTTCTTATTTGCAAACCTTTCAATAACATTTGAAACGTCTATTTACACATCTCTATGAACATGAAGTAGAGCTAATCCAACCAACCACACTAACTGGCATTGTTTTTAAAATATGAAGACACTTTTTTATCAAGGGAAATATGTTAGCGTCACAAGATATAAAAAGAAAAAAAATCAGAAAAATAATACTATCAGCTGAACACTTGAAAGAATGTATTTCAATGGAAAATATTTGTCCATTGAATTTTGATAATGTGAGGCTATTGTTTATTCAGTATTTTTTTTGGAATCACCATGTTTTATTAAAAACCTAATAATTGTTCACAGAATGACTCGATATTCTGTTTTGCTTCCTGGAGCACATTTTACATGTGTACTCGATAACATCACGCAATTTTTTTTTATAAAAGTTGACTATTTTGTCAATTATAAATTTCTGAAGTTACAAAATATGAGAAATTAAGTAAATATTGTTATTTTTTTTAATTGATATTTCACATTATTATCAGTTTTATGTCTGACAAAGGCATTTTACAACGATTTAAAACAAATTACGCAATTTGTTTATTATATATTCATAAACAAATGAATAAGTTGAATATTTTTCAGAAATTGTTTATTTGCATTAAGTTGCTGAGAGTTTATTATGATTAAAAAGAAATATTCCTGATTTTTTTTATTGTTCAAAAAGGTTTTTTTTGTTTTTTTAATTTAATTAATATATTTAGAATTGTTTTCTTTGAAATTAATAATTGGTTAGTCTCCACTTAATAAGAAAAAATTGTTTTTATTAAATATGTAATTGTTTATTCACTTAACAATATGTTATAAACACACTTTGGTTGCATTATTATATTTTTTTAATGGAACAAAAAAAAAAAATTAACAAAACTGTTAAAATATTTATTTCATAATTTTTCTAGAAAATTCTATAAAAATTACAAACAAATTTTTCTGAACATTTTGCCGTATATGGTTGTTTCTGTTTTTTTTTGTACCATTAAAAAACAAATTGCCAATCAAAGTTTGTTTAATTGTTGAGTAAATACACAATTACATTATTCATGGAAAAAATTCTTATTAGGTAGAGAAGAACCAATAATTAATTAAAAAAAAAATCTTTATATATTATTTAAATAATAAAAAAATTGAAGAAACTATTATAAACGATAAAAAAACAATCATATTAAACTCTTTACCTAATACAAAAAAACAATTTTTGAAAAATATTGAACTTAGGCATTTGTTAATAAATATTTCATAAACAAATAACGTGTTTTTTTTCAAAAAATTGTAAAATGCCTTTGTCAGACATAAAACTGATAGTAATGTGATGACCTACAATATTCGTTAGGGAACATATGAGCATGTGGAAATCCACACAGCGGCAACACCTTCATTCAAATTTTTTGGATCAAGGCATGTATAATATGCAATTTTAATTTACTGAAATTTTCGAGAAATGTATTTATTTATTACACGTCATAATTGATGTAAAAAACAAAAATATAATTCAAGTTTTGTTTAATATGAATTACGCACAGAACCATCCAATGCATTATAAATAAAATAAGATTCTTACGTCTGACATGTGCAAAACATCCTGGAATGTGATAAATAAACTGACTAGGAATAGTGAGAATAATTCGAATATTTCAATTAGAGAAAATGGAACTGATTATGTTGATCCTCAGACAATTGTCAATATGTTCAATTATTTTATTGACAAACCTCATGAAATTATTAGCTCAATACCAAATACTAGCTCTGACTAAGATTTAAATAATGTTAATTTCTTTGAAAAAGATTCCATTTTCTTGAACCCTTTCGTCTGTGAAGAACTTCTGATTTTATTGAATCACAAACTAAGAAATAAGTCCTCTAGTGGCTCTGACGAAATACCAATGTTCATATTGAAAAAAGTATTACCAATAATTATTGAACCACTCACATACTTAGTTAATCTTTCATTCACAACAGGCCGTTTTCCTTCAAGCGTCAAAGCAAGCAAGGTTGTGCCTGTTCAGAAGAAGTCCAATTCTAGAAATTTGAATGATTTTGTCCAATTACCATTCCATCTTGCTTCTCAAAGGTGTTTGAACTCTCATTTTCTGTGAGACTCATTTATTTTCTAATGAGAAGAAACTCAATAACTGAAAATCAGCATGGATTCTATCCAGGCAGATCAACTAGCAGTGCTATTTGTGCATTATGGATAAAACAGTAAACTTTATTGAGGCAGTAGAGTGCCCTGCTGGAATCTTCTGTGATTTAAGTAGGGCATTTGACTGTGTCAATCATGATATGCTTCTCTCTAAACTTTATTCCAACGGAATACGTGGTCTAGCTTATGAGTGGGTTTCTTCATTTTTGACTAATCGAGAACAGTATGTGGTTATGTCCCACTGTGATGGAGCCAAGAAAAACAAGTATAGTTTCAATAAGAGAATAGTATCTATGGGTGTCCTGCAAGGCTCTGTGCTTGGCCCCATTTTGTTTGTGCTATACATAAAAGATCTGGATACATTATTTGCTGAAAATTCATGCATTCTATATGCAGATGATATTTCTATTGTTGCTAGTGATAAGAACTATAACATCCCGAATAATAACTGTTCAGAGATAATGAATCGTACTATAGATTGGTGCTCTAAAAACAATTTATATCTGAATCCAAATGAAACAAAACTTATGAGATTTCATAACAGACAGAAGTATGCGCAACCACTAGATATTAGTATACATAACAGTAATAAAACCTTGTTTCAGTCCGAATCGATCAGGTTTTTGGGAGCGATGTTGGATGAACTGGAGATCTCATTGTGAGTCTCTTATACGTAAATTGAATTCACTATGTTTCTTGTTCAGAAATCTAAAATCAGTCTCAACCTCAAAACAACTAGTTATACTATACTACGCTCAAGTAGAGTCCTTAGCTACTAACGTATTTACAGCACAGAAAAAACTTCTGAGAATTATTGCTGGTATCTCCCAACTCAGTTCCTGTAAACCTTCATTTGAAGAATACAAGATTTTGCCTTTGGTAGGTATGTCTATTTATTTTTGAAATGTCTGTGTATGTATTTAAAAATCGAACATTATTCCTGACCAATGGTTGTATAAGTGAAAAATCAACTCGACAGGATAAAATCCTTTATATTCCATTCTGTAAATATAATGTGACACTGAATACACCAAAATATTTGGGACCAAAAATCTTCAATCTCTTGCCTGAAGATTTAAAATATATTCAGTCCGAGGGACTTTTTAAGAGAAATCTTAAAAATTACCTATTTGATAAATGTTTTTATGTAAATTTATTAACCATGATCAATATATTTATGTACTTTTATTGTCAGATGTACCTTTGAGGGCTTCTCCAAAGATGTTAGTTTTTAGTTTTTTCGTTTTGTTGTTTGACAATTTCCATACGATGCTGTAATGTATTGCCTATGAAAATAAAGGATCATCTATCTATATGTCAAGATGGCATCATGTATAATGAGTGCGTAGACTTTGGTGTTATTTGGAAATTAAGTTTTTCTTGTTTCGAACTCCAACTTGATGTCTACTGTAGATTATTTTCTGGCGTTTGGTTGATGTGAACAATCGATGATGAATAGGGGATTTTGCTGGAATTGCTCAATGTCCAAAACAACAAACTAATTTGTTCGACTGACAAAAATTCTACATTGGGGGGAAAATGAAAAATGTCAAGGTTTGGTTTTATAAAAAATTATTGAATATACGAAAATGACAATTATACCGGTTGTCAGAATTCCGAGGGTGCGAAATCCAAATTCGACAGGGGTGTTGGATTCAAGAATTATGGTAGATAATTATTTGAAATGATTATCTACGATAATTCGAGTTGTTGGTACTTAACTTTTCATCAAGTAACTCACCATGTAAATGTGAGTATGCCAGCTCTCCTTTTTTGGGAATATGTTTGTATGATACTATTGCGGTTTTTCTTGAATTGTAGCTCTAACCACGACTGAAGATGAACTTGTGAAGAATCGAAACATGTTTCATTATCATTAACAATTTTTAGAATAACCCTCTGGGTCTCTATTGAAATTGTGGAGATGACTTCGGGCTTTTTTTTTGGATATTCACACCCACTCCACTTCCAGAATTTGGACTTTAACAGAAACCTTTTGTTGTATACAGTACTCGCCTAAGTCCGTTCCCCCCCTACTAATTTTTGAACCACCTGGTATATCGCAACGAAATTTGGAGGGCTTAAATAGGAGATAAAAATCTACTTTTTCATGAAAAAATCACAGCTAAAGTTTTAAAATGGCGGCTGAGCGCCATCTTCAATAATTTTTTTGAATAGAACACCCCGTATATTATTCCATTTTCAAAATCTGCTCATAATTCTCTGCAGTTTTCTCCAATACACTTTACTCCTAAATTCAATTATTTTCGAAATAAGAACGTTTGAAAGTGACATTCCGGTTTAAAATGAAGAATAGATTTTGGTCACTTCCGGTAAAACATTTTGCTAACTAAACGTTGTTATTAATTTGTAGTTGAATCTCTCAATGAATTCGACTAATAAGAGGCGTAAAGAGAGTTCATTAAGGTTAAACAGTACCGCTTACCGGAAAATCTCGAAGCCCACGAATGTGTTCTGTAAATTCACAATCAAAACAAATTAGTTAGCTAACAAATTATAATTTATTTTTGAATAACACTTTCATTTAACCCCAACAATTATTTCATCAAGTGTTCAATGTGACATGTGAAGAAATAGATGAACAGACTTCATCAACGTGAGAGAAGCTATTTATAATGGGGGAATTTATTGTGAAGATTTAGGAGGGGGTAAATCTTCACAATAAATTCCCCCATTATAAATAGCTTCTCTCACGTTGATGAAGTCTGTTCATCTATTTCTTCACATGTATCTATCATTCTGCGTTCCAACTCTTCTATTGTTTGGCATTCAGTGGCGTAGATTTTCGACTTCAGATACCTCCAAAGGAAAAAATCTAGAGGTGTAAGATCCGGAGATCTTGGTGACCATTCTGTTCATCTATTTCTTCACATGTATCTTCAGATACCCCCAAAGGAAAAAATCCAGAGGTGTAGATCCGGAGATCTTGGTGGCCATTCTGTACTTCCCCTGCGACCTATCCATCGTCCAGGAAAGTTTGTATCAAGGAACTCTCTAGCCATGCGATCGAAATAGGGAGGTGCCCCATCCTGCTGAAATATGATTTCACGATTTCCAAAGTCTTCCTGATTGTTTAATACAATTTGTCTTATTCGAGGTTCAATTTCAATTTCTAAATGATTTCTGCAAAGAACTCTTGTAAGATTGCCTCTGATGAAAATGAAACTCTCTAAAAATATGCGGATTAGTATCGCTCCAGTATCGGACATTCTGTGTGTTGACTTTTCCATTAAGAAAAAACGTGCATTCGTCTGCGAAACATACACGTTTTAGGAAGCCCCGTTCTCCTTCAATTGTTTTTGTTAACCACTCACAAAATTCAACCCTCCGTTCTGGATCATCCTCCGTGAGAGCATGCATGGTTTTCATTTTATAGGGATGAAACTTTTCGTTTTTTAGGACTCTTTGGACACTTCTTGAACTTACTCCACAGGATTCAGCAACTGCAGACGTCGACTGAGTCGGATTGATTACCATTTCAGCAACAATTTCTACCTTTTTGTTTTCTGAAAGAAGCGGTCGTCCTGATCTTGGAGCATCTTTCAGCATACTAGTTGCCTGGAGCTTATTTAAAAGTTCGCGCAAGTAAGACCTCGAAATAGGATTCTCGGGAAATCTATCATTAAACATACGGATTGCTAGATGATAATTTCTTCCAGCTTCTCCAAATATCAAAACTGCTTCGAATTTATCGCCTGAACTAGGAGCCATGGTCACACTTTTCATAAAAAGATTTAGGCGCTCAACGGATTATTTGACAATTATCAGTTCAGTTTGGCATTGAACAAGATACCGCGACAACGATTTTTTCCAATGCAAACTTGATTGAAAGCAACATTCGTGTTTTTGGTTGGGTTTGAAATGACCGAAATGTCACTTTTTAAACGTTAATATTTCGGAAACAATTGAATTTAGGAGTAGGGTGTATTAGAGAAAACTGTTGAGAATTATGAGCAGATTTCGAAAATGGAATAATATATGGGGTGTTCTATTAGAAAAAATTGTTGAAGATGGCGATCAGCCGCCATTTTGGAACTTTTAGCTGTGATTTTTACATGAAAAAGTAGGTTCTTATCTCCTATTCGAACCCTTCAAATTTCGTTGTGATATACCAGGTGGTTCAAAAATCAGTAGGGGAGGGGGGCGGGGGAACGAACTTTAGACGAGCACTGTATATTTGTTATGCTGGTTTTGGTTCAGAACCGGATCGTGAGGAATGTTCATGGGCCTTTGGGCTTGGTTCTGTCGTATAATGCGTACAGATTTTAAAATAGTCACCTGAAGATGGCGAATGTAATTTTGCCGAAACGTCGCGGGCAGAGGCATTTTTGAGTTCTGCGGATATAACGACGTTTAAGTTATGAAGAGGTGACTTCTGCAATAGGTAGTATATAGTGTTTCTATGGAATCTTCCCGAAACCAAGAAAAATCCAACATTCCACAATAAATTCACTCAGCCTGTCGATTTCAATTGATAATGTAACTCCAGCTGTCAGTTCATTGAACCAGTGCAATTCGTTCTATTACATCGACGTGTGTTTTCCATAGAAGGCAACGTAGTGTGAGTAATAACGTTGTTCGACATTTTAGATTAGCCCGATTTCAATCTGGAGTAGCGGCACTGCGGCCAATTCGAAGACGTTGCATTCAAATGGCCGCCGTCCCATTACAAGTTAGATCAGACCTGACGACATCCGAGATTCAAGATCCCCGAAGGAGAAGGATGCGCAGCGTTGACTGGCAGGTCACGTTTTCCTATAAATTCGTGATTCTGTCAGGCTTGCCAACATGCCGACTCGTTGAACTAGCGCGGTGACTCATTGCAAATTCCTTTTCTGTGTGTACACGAATCTTCGAAGTTCGAACTGGAAACGCGATCCGACAAAGTTTATAATTTCATTCAGTGGCTGGTTGAGATTCGGATCGATATGGAGTAGAAAATTAGCTGATGTTTTCCTGCCAACGTTTCGGATTTTAATGAACTCATCTTCAGGGTTCTGTAACAATGAATTCTCATATATTCTATATATCAACCCATTGTAAAAGAGTCAATTGACTATTGACAACTTTTTTTATTTTAATTTTTTCAAGAAAAAAATAAATTCTGAAAAAAAAACTATTTTGCGGATGTCACCAGTTGTACAAGTAGTAGCTATTGTTGTTAGACCATACTCTTTGTTTTTAATAAAAAATTATTGGAAAAAATATTTAATAAAATTCTTATATTACTCAGAAAAATATATACTATACTTTTTCAATCCCGCCAGTGGTCACCAGTGTAAAAGTAGTCAATAATATACCGTACTTTTAAACAAAAATAAATTATTCATACTTACTAACACTATCTTTCTCTGATGTCCCATATAGTCACACTATCTGTTTTTTTGTTTCTAATAAGACCAAAAGAATACATATAATATTTTGAATATTATAAGGGCAGCTGTCACCAGCGGAATGGCCAGAAATTGATTCTTCGACACATTCCACAAATTTTGAAAATAATTTAGTTTACCAGATTTTGAAGTATTCTTCTGAGGCACTGATTAATTTCAGTCACCTGTTCTTTAGGACAATAAACTCGGCCTCGGCTTAACATGCGAGGTCTTCTTTTGAACAACTTTCCTTTTCCAATAAATCAAATAGTAATTTTTTCCTCAAATATAATTTCTCTAAATATGAAAAAATGTATATATACTTTTCTTCTCACATAAAATGACTTTTACATTGAATTCAATGTATCTATTGCCTAACTCTATTTTCAAATAATACACGAAATGACTTCGATACTTCTATAGAATAAAAGCATAAAAAATATAACATCCTTAAAAAAAATCATCGAAAAACAGTAACAATATAATAAAATGAACAAATAAAATCATATCTAGCTTCAACCAAAGATTGAAACCATAAATTTGAAAACATCTATCAACACCAAATTTATTTCAATGAAAGAGCTCATACTTGTATTTTTAAAACAAATGATATCCATGTTTCCCGTAAAACCCTCATATTTTATGTTTACCGATAATGCCCTAATTTTAATAAAACTTTTCTGTGCATTGGCGTCAATACCAGAACAGGTACACCTGCATAAATACGAACGATTTTTGTACATGTGGTTCACCCCAACAAAGAAATTAAAGCAAGCGTTGCACTTCTTTTTTCCTAAAAGCTTTGCACTTACCCTGTAGAACAATTGTTGCCTCCAATAACCAATTTTTCCAAATAGTTGTCCCAGTTTTCTGTCCCATGTTTCATAGACCCTCAGTAGGAGATTTAAGCCGGTTCTGGGTCTCCCCCCACCACTATGACGTCACGTGTGACCTTGAATAGTTGCAGGTGTGCAGTGTGTGTGTGTGTGTTTGACCTTGAGATTTGACTTTGAGATTTGTCATTGAGTTTTGATATTGGGTTTGGTCGACTTTGAGATTCGACTTCAGTTTTGACCTGACCTTGAGATTCATAACATTAAGTTTTGACTTTGAGATTTGACCTTGAGTTTTGATGTTGGATTTGTTTCGGCAACCAAAAGATTTGATCTCGATGTTTGTTTGACCTTGACTGAAGCTGTGGTGTAGGCATACATATTCTGTGTAGTCATGACCTTCATGAATCCTTGCACTCTCCAAGCGAGGAGGGCATTCATCCTGTGAGAGAGCTAAGAGTGAACTGCGAGTATTGATGAGTGTGTTGATGCTCAAGTGCGTAATGCCCTTCACAGTCCCATCTACTGGAAATGGAGTGGGATGTCTCTATAAAATGTGTGGGGTGGTTGATGAGAGATCAGATGTTTGTTAATATCATCAGAGTGGGTACAGAGTAACGAGTAAGTTTCTCAGTTCAGTGAGTGTATTCTTTATTTGGTGAAATAAGTTATATATTTCATACAGTCTTACTATGTCTTTTCTTCCAAAAAGTTGTAGATTTGAAGAGAATCAATTCTTCAATAATTGAAAAGAGGGTGGAGCTTTTGAACAAAGACCAATATCATCATTACCCATCGGTAAAGCTTTCAACATACTTGGTATGACGATTTGTATAACCCGATATGGGAGATCTATTCTAATGACATTACTGGGTGATAATGATACTTTATTCAAATCATGGTTGTCAAAGAGTATTTCGGATGAATTCAATGCGGACGATGTCAGTTGCATAAATGCTTCAGATTTCAAATATACAATAACATATTTGGGTCAGAGTCCACAAGTAGCAGGGAGTTTGAGAACTCGTCCTCTAGTAGAATTCAACTACATTAAATGATAATATTGTTTATATGTTAATAGTTAGGATATAGTGATTTTATGTTGAATATAGATATTTCTCCATTAAAAAATAACATTCAGTGTAGAAGTACTATATTTGGAGCATCACATTTTCTCATGTAAGTAAAATTATTTGAATATCAATGGAATATATTAACAATTTTTTTTTCGTTTCAGTTTTCAATATGTGGATGCATTACTCGAGTCAATGTTGGACGGAAGCCGTGGACATCAATACAGCCATCGAGAGATTGAACTCCTACTTGAATGCTTTGAGTCAAGATGTCCTCCATGCTACAGTCTATGATTTGAATGTTTGCTTCGATGAAGATGAAATCCAAATGTGCACATTTATCCGAGAAGTGCGTCAAGCGTATAATACTTTGTGAGGAATTCATACCAAGGAGTCTTAAACTTGCAACAATTCTGTGAAGAAATGATCAAATTGGATCTGGAAGGATTTTCCACACCCTTTACCATTCCTACCTGATGACATCATCGAGAAATATCAACTATATGATGAATATGATGATGAATATGATCATGTAGATATTTGATATGGAATAAAACATATATTTACAAAATCTTGTTTATTTATTTTTGCATTACACATAAACATTATTGATATACTTAAAATATTCAGATATAGTACAAAAATAAAATATTGAACATTTCAAAGTGAATTACGAACAGAGCCATCCAATGCATTGTAAGTCAAGAAGGTGTCGTGTATAATGAGTGCATAGACTTTGGTGTTGGCTGGAAATTTAGTTTTTCTTGTTTCGAACTCCAGCTTGATATCCACTGTAGATGATTTTGTAGCATTCGGTTGATGTAAACAATCAATGATGAACAGGGATTCTGTTGAAATCTTCAAGGTCCATAAGAGGTCACTCATATCTTTGTCATAATAACTACGTTGGAAGTCCTCATGTGCATAGTAAGCTGAAGAGAATAGTTTTATCAAAGTCCAGGTTCCAACGCTCATATGGGTAGACTTCAGAGTTCAAATACACTCGGATGTTATTAATGTCTGCATTTATGAATTTTGTCATATCCTGTGTTCTGTTTTCGGATGCAGTGGTACTTTGAAAACCAATAATTATGAAGCGAGGTGTTTCCAAAGTGTTGGTCGTTTTTATTGCCCATATGTCTGAAGATGTGCTACCAATGAGGGTAATTCATAAAGATCCACACGATAAGCCAACTTGATTTTTGAATTCAGACCACTCTTATTTATTCTACTGAATAATTTGAGCTTCTGCTTGTCATCGGGTACAACATGTTTTATTTTCCATTCAATCTTTGTAATTTCCAAAGAGGCATCAACGTTCCAATATATGAATTCTTGAATGAACGAGCTATAATCAAAATCAGTTCTTGTTTTGCATTCAGAATGCTCTTCTTATAATCCTCGGCAAAACCCGTCAAATATTTGCGGGGGAGTTTTACCACTGAATACAAAGACTGGGTGCATCAATGCTGTGTTGGTTTTGTGTCGGAAAGTCCCCATCCAGTTGTCAAAAGCATGTGAGAGTGTGATTGACCAATGAAACCATATTCTTCATTGTGGATGTTATACCTGGTTTTCGAACAACGGCAACCCTCTCACCACCCATTTCATGGGGGATCTCATCAAAGAGGAATGCCAAAGCATTGTTGGAAAGATAGCATACTTTGTTCACTTCTTTTGGAATGAATTTTCCTCAATGTAAATGAAACTGTCGGCAATGTCCAGTATTACATCTTGATTGTTGATTGCAATTCGATTTCATCTGAATTTTGAACAATGGTGATCCGTACGGCTTATAGGTATGCTCGTGCAGGCTTATGAGAGAATGATCGACCACTGGTTCATTGAAAATATTCAACTTGTCACTGTTTGCTT